>JAYMZC010000259.1:0-431038 GCA_036346975.1 Drosophila prolongata | reverse complement strand
CAACTCAAAGTGCACCGTGGGAAAATATCTTTGAACACGTTTCAATAGATAATTTCAAGAAAATGGGCAACAAAACATTAAAATCATTGAGAGTAGCGCTACTCAACCCGGTGACCCTAATAAATTCTGAAAAAGAAAAAGAAGCTATTATGTCTACATACCATGAAGAACCAATTCAAGGAGGTCACACTGGCATTACCAAAACCTTGGCCAAGGTCAAAAGACATTACTTTTGGAAAGGTATGACTCGATATATTAAAGAGTACATACGAAAATGTCAAAAATGCCAAAAAGTGAAATAACCACGCACACAAAAACACCATTAACCATTACTGAAACACCACCAGCTTTCGACAGGGTAATCGTGGACACGATCGGTCCACTGCCTTAGTCTGAACAAGGGAATGAATACGCAGTTACTTTAATCTGCGATTTAACAAAATACCTTGTACCAATATCAATTCCAAATAAAAGTGCAAAAACAATAGCCAAAGCTATATTTGAAGGTTTTATTCTGAAGTACGGTCCAATGAAGTCGTTCATTACGGACATGGGAACAGAATATAAAAATTCAATAATTGAAGATTTATGTAAAAATTTAAATATCAAAAACATACTGCGCATCATCACCAGACTGTCGGAACAGTGGAGCGAAGCCACAGAACACTTAACGAGTTCATACGCTCATATATCTCAGTTGATAAAACAGATTGGGATGTATGGCTACAATACTTCGTATACTGCTTTAACACAACTCCCTCTATGGCACATGATTATTGTCCATACGAATTAGTATTCGGGAAAACTTCAAACTTACCAAACCATTTCAATAGCATAGATAGAATAGAACCATTATATAATATAGAAGAATAGTAAGCAATAACAAAAAGATAGATACGACAAAGATAGCATAGATTTTGAATTAGAAATAGGAGACAAGGTTTTATTAAAAAATGAAAACTGGCCATAAGCTAGACTTTAAATATACAGGACCCTATACGGTTGTTGAGGAACCTCACTAACTAATTATAATAATCTAGTATATTTAAATGCATGTAAGATATTCTTTTTCTTGAGATGGTCTGGTCCCACTTTGATATCGGTCTCGCTCTTCCTCCTGACCACGAGCTGTCAACATGAAAATAAAGCGTAACTTCTTATTGTGAACTAATTTGAGTATTAATCTATCAACCCAATTTGAAAGTGGTCTTACAAACCATTTAGCGTTCACCATTCACCATCATTGTCTGGTCCTTCGAGAGCCGGAATACTTCCGCATCTACAAACTGTTTAAGTATATCTACACACTATGGAGCAACAGACGCTTAAACGACTTACCCAAGCACGTGGTCGGCTAAAGGCGACCGTAACTCGCTTGGTCAATTTCATCGAGAATCCACCTCCACAGAGCACTTACTCCGGAGTCGATGCCATGCTGGCACGGCTAAATCAAGCCTTCAGAAGCCTTGAGGAGATCACTGACGAAATGCACGTGTACGATAATGTTGAGGGTTTCGAGGATCCTACCGAAGACTTCCAAGCCTATGAGGAGAAGTACTTGCGCGCGCTTACCTTATTCGCGTCGTTAAAGAGCGACCTTCAGCCAAGCGACATACCTCAAGCGGATCACAACATGGCCACATTGCTGCAACAGCAAAGTGAGTTTTTGCAGCGACTTTCTGAGAACAGAGCATCTACCTTGGCCACGCCGCCGCCTGCTGCAGTTTGAAAACCCGTTGCCGAAAATCCACATCAAGCCCTTTGGTGGAGACTACAAGGAATGGCCAGCCTTTAAGGACATTTACGAGAGCACCGTCCACAACAAGACCCACCTGGGAAAGATTCAGAAGTTTCGCTACCTTAAGTCTTTCATAGTTGGTGAAGCGGCCAATCTTCTCAGTCACATGTCCATTACGGAATCAGCTTATGATTCAGCATGGGAACGCCTCAATGATCGCTATGATCGCCCAAGGCACATCGTGAACTCCTTACTGGACACTTTCATGGCACTGGCTGCTGCACCCAACGGCGAGGTGTCTAATCTACGCAAACTTACTGATGGCGCCAATGAAATCATTCGTGGGCTAGATGCAGTTGGGGAGACCAGCCGTGACTGCTGGGTGATTCATCTTGTACTGGCTAAAATTGATCCCGACTCTAGAAGGAAGTGGATTGAGGACACCAGAGGCTCAGCGACACCAACCGTTGCCGACTTGTTTAGATTCCTTGATGATCGTTGCGAAGATTTTGAATTAAGCCAAGCTACATCGGCAATCAAACTCGATCCTGGCAGCCACACGGACAAGCCTGCCAAAGCGAAGCGCGCACTTATTGCAGTGAACCGTGGCAATTGTGGTAAGTGTGGCTCTGCTGACCATCAGCTGTATAGATGCTCTCAATTTCAAAATCTGGCCACTGAACATCGGCGCTCCTTTGTGAAAGGAAAGTCGCTTTGCTTCAATTGCCTACGCCCTGGCCACCGATCTTCACAATGTCAATCGAAACATTCGTGCAAGCACTGCAATGGCCGTCATCATTCTCTTGTACATCCTGAAAACGTGGATTCCATGACAGTTGCTCCTGCGGACACTGCACAGCCCAGTCTTCAAACTTCTGGATGTAGCTCAACTTTGGTCGCCCAGACGCAAAACAGCAGCTCATTAACACAGTCACCGGGACTCAAAAGAAGCACATTGCCCACAGCTTTGGTGTATGTCCAAAACTCTAAAGGGACTTACACAATTTGCCGTGTGCTTTTGGATAGCGGCTCTGAGCTATCCTACGTTTCTGAACGATGCGTCAACGCACTTGGGCTTGCACGTTCACCCTCAAGAATACTAGTTTCCGGAATATCTTCCGTCAAGGCCGAAACTACTAGAGGATTGGCAACGCTGCATATCAAGTCAATGGTGTCACTGCATACGATTGTTGTCGCAGCCCATGTGCTGGGCAAAATCACATCATCACTTCAGCGGGACGACATTGACGAAAAAGCTTTAAGGATCTACGATGGACTCCAGTTAGCTGATACTTCGTTTAACACATCTTCATCTGTAGACATTTTACTGGGAAACGAACAAATTTGGTCCGTTTTGTCAGGTGATAAAAAATATGACACCGCTGGAAATATTATTGCCATCAGCTCAATCTTTGGATGGATAATCACTTCCGTTGCAATGCCGCATCCATCAACCGCCAACACGCTCATGACCACTGTTGACATAAACGCCTCTCTTCAACGCTTTTGGGAGATCGAGGATAACACTGAGCATACGCAACGAGACGAAAAGGTGGAGCAGCACTTTCTGACCACACATTCCCGAGACCCAGACGGCAAATACATCGTTGAATTGCCTTTTAAGCACGAATGCCAAGAGTTCGGAGACAGCCTGCAGGGCGCTGTCTCGCGCTTCTATGCTGTGGAACGTCGCTTGCAGCGTGATTTGGAGCTACGCAAGCAATATTCAAAATTTATGAACGAGTATCTAAGCCTAGGTCATATGCGTAAGCTGGCCCCTGAAGAATGCAACACATCAGCCAAAGCATTTTACATGCCACACCACCCAGTTCTAGGAAAGAAGCTGCGCGTGGTATTTGACGGGTCATTTGAAGACGTAAACGGACACGCTCTAAATGACGCCTTACACATCGGACCCAGCATACAACGCAACCTTTTTCATGTATGCCTTCGCTTTCGAATGCACAAGTTTGTATTTTCGGCGGACATAGTTAAAATGTTTCGCCAGATCTGGGTTGCCCCTCAGCACCGCAACTTTCAACGGATCGTATGGAGAGAAGCTCCGAAAGATCCTCTTCAACACTTTCAACTCTGTACAGTCACCTATGGAACTAGCTGTGCACCGTTTCTTGCTGTCAGAGTACTGGAACAACTAGCGCGAGACCACCAGGATGAGTTTCCCACAGCCTCAAAAATTGTGCTTGAGGACTTTTACGTAGACGATGTCCTCACCGGCGCTGAAACTGAAGACGAACTACTTAGCTGCCGCGACGAACTCATCCAGCTGATGTCCAAGGCTAAGCTTGAGCTTGGCAAATGGGTGTCTAACAGCAGCGTCATCAGCCACACCCGGCAAGACGAGCTCCAAATAACCAGTGCGGTTAAAGTTTTAGGAATGCTATGGAATCCCCAAGACGACGTCCTGTCCTACAAAGCTTCACTTTCTACGGAGCCAGATGCTACTAAACGGCAAGTATTGTCAGATGTCTCACGAATTTTTGATCCTTTAGGTATTCTGGCGCCTGTGGTAGTGCAGTTCAAGATCCTTTTTCAAGAACTCTGGCTACTTGACCTGGACTGGGATTCCAAACTCCAACCGAAGCTGGCTGAGTGGTGGCAGACCTGTCGCGACGATATCAACTACATAACAAACCTAAGGATTCCACGTTATGTACACAACGAATCGGGAAAAATCGAATTACATGGATTTTCAGATGCATCTATAAAGGCATATTCCGCTGTCGTCTACAGCCGTGTAAGCAACGCGGACGGCACCTGCTTGGTGTCCCTTATGGCAGCTAAAACACGCGTTGCACCACTAAAGCAACAAAGTCTTCCTCGGCTGGAACTCTGTGGTGCATTATTGCTCACTCGCCTTCTCCGAGCTGTTAAAGAAGGTTTGCATCACAAGGATATAGTTGTGCATGCTTGGTGCGATTCCACGATTGTCCTTTCGTGGCTGTCGCACACCCCATCGAAGCTGAAAACCTTTATCGCCAACCGTACTTCGGAGATCCTGGATGTCATACCACGCAGCGCATGGCATCACGTTGGCTCAAAGGATAACCCTGCCGATTGCGCATCGAGGGGAATGCTAGCAGCCAATCTCATGAGCTATGAGCTGTGGTGGAATGGACCACATTGGCTACACCTCAACGATCTGCTTGCTTCAAAGCTGCGTAGTGGCGACAATCCCACAACAATTTTGGGCTGAAATCCTCTTCACTATCCAGCCGTGTTGAACCTGAACCTGAAGCGTCCCCGATTGAGTGTCTATCGGATCGAGTTTCTTCCTGGACCAAGCTGATTCGCTGCACTGCTTATGTTTTACGGTTTATGCATCGAAGAATGAAGAAACGGATTCCGTCAAACCTCACACTCACGTTTGAGGAAATCAGCGAGGCCCGCATTTATTGTCTAAGGCAGGCTCAAGGAAGCTTCTCATCCGATCTACACCTGTTGCAAAGGGGAAAAGCTGTTGCAAATTCGTCAGCACTTCGAACACTCTCACCCATGGTTTGCAAGAATGGCCTGCTTCGTGTAGGTGGGCGCCTCTCAAACTCGCTACTACCGGAGGAAGTCAAGCATCCAATTATTCTGCCGAAACATCATCGAATTTCTCTGCTTATTTTGGAACACGTGCACAGGATACATCTTCATCCAGGTGTGACAGCACTTTTCGTCATCGTTCGCCAACAATATTGGATAGTTGGCGCACGCAACATGATTCGCAAGCTTACACATGCTTGTCTCAAATGTTTTCGGCAACGCCACAAAACAACTGATCAATACATGGCGGACTTGCCAGCTGTTCGGGTACGTCAAGCATACCCATTTGAAAATACTGGGTGCGACTATGCCGGACCGCTTCTACTCAAGGTGCACAAGGGACGGAATCCACGAAAGGAAAAGGGATACATTTGTCTATTCGTCTGCCTAGTGACCTCCGCAATCCACTTGGAGTTGGCTACAGATCTCAGCACTGAGACTTTTCTTGCTGCACTTCGTCGTTTTATCTCCCGTCGAGGCAAGTGTACCCACATCTTCAGCGACAACGGTCGCAACTTTGTGGGAGCAAAGAAGGTGTTAGACGAAATGTATAAGCTCATCCTGTCGCAGCAGCATAACACTCAAGTAACCCAAGCGTTGGCCAGCGAGGGTATCAAATGGAATTTTATACCACCACACGCACCCCACTGGGGCGGAAAATGGGAATCAGCTGTTCGCTCCGTAAAGCTTCATCTGCGTCGTGTCATCGGGAACTCCATCCTCACATTTGAGCAAATGCACACCCTTCTGGCTCAAATTGAATCCGTAGTCAATTCACGCCCACTCTTCGCTACGTCAGACATCGAAGTTTCCTACTTGTCACCCGCACACCTGCTGATTGGACGCCCTTATACATCAGTTCCAGAGGGCGATCTTGGCCATATAGCAGTTAACCGACTGGATTACTGGCAAAATGTACAGGCAATGCTACAAGGCTTTTGGAAGAGATGGCATCAGGAGTACCTCACTACACTTCAACAGCGCCCTAAGTGGAATACAGAAAGGAAGAACATTGCTACTGGGGATATGGCGATCATCAAGGATTCAAACACACCCCCCGCCGCTTGGACTTTGGCGCGCATAATTGAAGTCTACCCAGGCAAGGACGGGCTGGTACGGGCCGTAAAGCTGCGAACTTCATCAGGAGAACATGTTAGACCCATTTCTAAAATTGCCATCCTACCTAATTCAGAAACTTAGTTTCAGGGTGGGCCGGGATGTTGAGGAACCTCACTAACTAATTATAATAATCTAGTATATTTAAATGCATGTAAGATATTCTTTTTCTTGAGATGGTCTGGTCCCACTTTGATATCGGTCTCGCTCTTCCTCCTGACCACGAGCTGTCAACATGAAAATAAAGCGTAACTTCTTATTGTGAACTAATTTGAGTATTAATCTATCAACCCAATTTGAAAGTGGTCTTACAAACCATTTAGCGTGATCTATTCACCATCAACGGTAAAGAAGATAAAACCTAATAATAATATAACAATTTTAAATACAAAAAACAAAACTCAGATAGTTCACAAGGATAGATTAAAAAAACTTTTATAGAATATATTTTGTAGGATGGCCATTCATAAGAGAAAAATAAAATTACATCAAATTTAATCTCTTTACCATAATAATGAATATAGGAATACAAATACGAAAAAATTTATAATAATAAATAATAAGAAATAGTCGCATAAATTTTCTTCTAATATTTACAATATAAACCACAAAAAAAAATTTTTTATATTCTAATTTTCTAATTTTTATAAACATACATATATATTACACATACAAAATAATTACAAATAACTCCATAAATTAAGTTATTTCTCAAAGGGAGGGAGATGTAGTATGTTCACATATCGGGTACACACTGTACCACTTATATCACTGCAACATTGTGGCATTTATTTAGGTCTTAATATTCCCAGCACTTCAAGTGCGGAGTAATTCGACCCACATGTCTGCATGCGCGGCCGTCCATTCGGTTACCGTGTGAGCATAACACCCTCTCCCTCATGCGCGGCTACTACTTGCGCCGCTTATATACACTTATGCATAAGCATTGACCGCTGCTCTGCAGTGGCAAATATACATTTATATAGATATTTAGATATATAAGCGTTGGCCGCGGCGATGCTCGCGCAGCTATGTGAATTCTAAGCCAAGCCAATTTATTCTTAAGTCAAGCGGGAACATTGATGAAATGAGCCCCGAACCAAACGCATGTTTATTAGTGCATGTTATAACTAAATTAATTTTTCAATAAAAATAAATATAAAATACAGAGTTTTGATTTTACTATATTACAATACTCGTGAACATGCTTAGGCCATATAGAAACATCGAGAGCCTTATTAATTTGTTCCTCAGGAAGTCCAATTTTAAACGAAGATATTTCACTTCTCTGCTTAAACTTAAACTTCATGACGGTTAGTTCGGCTCGAGAAACATTCAGTTTGCTGCTCAGGTAGTTTTTGACGTCATCTTCAGAAGCACCAGGGTTGTGCTCAGGGCTACCAGGGTCACTTAAAATAATTTATTCAAGTTCAAGGACTTAAGGGAGGGGCGAGATAAAAATGGCCCTATTCAGACTCCGTGGCCGGAACACACAGCGGGTTTGGATCCGACAATCGAGCAGAGCTCCGTCTTAATCTCTACCCGCCACGCGCATCGGAGCCCGCAATGATCCTTGGATCCGACAAACGAGGTAATCTTTGGCCACCACGCGGTCCGACCACGATCGGCAGAAACAGCAAAAAGAAAAGGAAGGGCAGTTTTGTGGGTACTATCACCCAGAGATGCCGACCATGGGCCGAAACCTGCAGTGGATTTAGATCCGACAATCGAGCACAAGACTCCGTCGAAATCTCTATCAGCCGCACGCTCCGGAACCCTCACTGACCCTGGACCCGACAAACGAGCCTAGCTCCGTCGTAATCCACGGCCACTTCGCTCTCCGGATCCGACAAGCGAGTGCAAGACTCCGTCGTAATCCTTGGCCGCCACGCGTTCCGACCACGATCGGCAGAGAAGGGGGGTTTTCCTAGATGGAGGAAAGAGAAAATAATTTAATTCCCCTCCCACGTTCACTCACACACAAAACACGGCAGACGAATAGATTTTGGTTTTCTAACACTTTTGCATCTTTATTGTTCTTTGTTCGAGGGGCGTACAAAGTCTCCTTGCCACGCCACTCCAGTCTAGTCGTTTCAAAATATATAGCGGACGCTTACGTTTCCGTCCACAGCAAATCCAGCCAGTTGATTTCCCATGCCTCCGCAGCGGGAACAGGGTCGTACCCTCCATCAACTTCGCCACTGTCGGTTGACATCGTATTACACGTTTTTCACACACTTGTCGAAATTTCACGGCGGGGCAAAGTCTCACGATTTAAAGCTGGCACGCGCGAGTAATTGATTTTACTTCTCTTTGATATCGGCGCACGCACCCCATATTTTGCATTGCGTCGGCGACGCTGCCGCTGCGCTGGCGCTTCGGCATTTTCCAGGCAAATTTGGTTGGTTGCAATTTGGTTCGATCGTGCTACGAAAAGCTTGTGTGTGTGTTAGCTTTGTGCAGGTGTTCAAACTGTTCGATGGTTTAGGTGTGTGCAGATGTGTTGAAGAGGGCGAGATCGTGTTGGAACTGTTCGGAGAGAGCGAGAGCGTGTTGGTTGCGCTCAGGCTTTCGATGGTCCAAATGTGTGCAGCTGCTGATGTTTGTAACGGGGCCTGTAGCGACTGGCGAACCAAAATTCAGTCTGGAAGCCTACTACATAAGACTTACTTAAAACAAACCTTGACCGAGTGTTGCCACCTGACCCGATTAATCGACATTTCGAACAGCTGAGCCAGGATGGTTATGGAAAGTTCTAGACACCTATCGGTCATCATATGATATATATTTCCGCCAAAAGCCTCGCTGGTATCTATGTGATTCCGGTTACGATCTTCTTATTTCAACCTGCAAGTGAGAAAGACGTGCCAGCATCTTACAAAATTCTCAGTGTTGAAAGGCTATAAGCCGAAATATCATATTATTAGTGGCATCCAGTATTCTAAGTGCGACCCAGCAACCAGTGCCAGCCTCAAATATCGGCCAGTGAAGTTCGCAGTAAGTGCACTTGCATTTGGCTTAAATTTGTTGTGTGTTTGACCTACAACCAAAATTTACTAAAGGTATTAGAAGTTGCAAGTTGCCGCCGAAGGCGCAACATATTGATTCGGCCAATTAACTGTAGGATTTACCGCCACACAAAAGCCAAAAAAATTAAGTTAGGTGCCACATCGATTCATGCTAGTATCGGTACAACGCCGTACTATATGGCTTTCGGCCACCATATGGTAACTTCCGGTTCTAGTTATTCCTTGCTAAGGAGACTGAAGATGTTGGATGATCGTTCTTTGCTGTTTAATAGGCAAGATTCGTTTGAAATAGTCCGAGAGGAAGCGACTAAGCAAATGCAGAAAGCTCACGATCGGAACATAAAAAACGTTATAATTTGCGCTCGAGAGACGTTTTTATTACGAACTGGAGGACTTACAAGGTCGACTCTTAGGCAACGCCAGTGATGCGACTCCAGGTGTCTACTGTCTAGGGTATCTAGAGCTAAATACCCTAGCCTGATTCTAGCGGGGAATGAAGCTAACTTAAAATTACAGTCGCCGATTGTTGACTCTTAAAGTCTATATAGTTTGAAATTTGAATTAAAATTTTTGAAGAACGTCTCTCAAAGAAGACCTTAGACTAAATAACTAGAACTAATACAAAACTATTTCTTAAACAATAATTAAAACAAATGAAAACGGTTTCTTGATGATAAAATTAATATCGATTAAATTCATTATATATTATTATTATTATATTGTCTCTTATTATATATATCATTATGAATATTACTTCGCTCTACTTTATCATCTATATAAATATACTTATTTTATAAATTATTATTTATCGCTAAATAAAACCATGTATATCTGAACGACTTGAACTGAACTAAGCTGATGATTTCTCGTCGGGCATCAAGGGGTCACCGATGCTTTAAGGTGGTGATCATAGGTTGGGAGGGCCATACGCGACCACAATACCATCCGTGGATTCGCTTAGCTAACTTTCTCATTATCGTTTTCTGTCCCTGTAATACTTATTCCAGAATTTAATTATCATTCTCTTCCGGTTTTAGTTATCTATCCTCTCTTGTCGCTAGCACGCTCAATTCCAATCTTAGTAAAGTGAGGAACCGTACAACGGCCCTAACAATTTATTTTGTAGCCATGTAGGATTTTCTAGCCATGTAGGATTTTTGTAGCCATGTAGGAATAATTTAATTTAGCTTTTTAATAGCCAACGCACGCAACACATTAGAACCATCGAACGCCTGAGCGCAACCAACACGCTCTCGCTCTCTCTTCTACACACACTTCAATCATCAGCAGCTGCACACATTTGAACCATCGAACGCCTGAGCGCAACCAACACGCTCTCGCTCTCTTCTACACACACTTCGAACATCAGCGGCTGCACACATTTTAACCATCGAACGCCTGAGCATATGACAGGTACGAACATAGGATTGTCATGAAGGACGACAAGCCCATCAAGCAGAGGTACTTTCCAAAGAACCCTGCCATGCAGAAAATCATTAACGAACAGGTTGATGAACTGCTTCGCGACGGACGCATCGAGCCCTCCCGGAGTCCTCACAGTGCACCCATTGTCCTCGTCGGCAAGAAGACAGGAGATGTGCGCATGTGCATGGACTACCGTCAGCTCAACGCTCACTCGGTGCCCGACGCCTTCCCATTACCGCGGATAGGACACATCTTGGAACGACTTCGCAACGCTAAGTTTATCTCGACGCTGGATCTAAAAAGCGGTTACTGGCAGATCCCGGTGGTCCCAGACAGCCGCGCCTGTACCGCATTTACCGTGCCGGGCCGCGGTCTCTTCCAGTGGAAAGTAATGTCATTCGGCTTGCACTCGGCTCCTGCTACATTTCAGCGGGCACTGGACAGCGTGATAGGACCCTAGATGATATCATCGTCACCGGGACCTCGTTGGACGAAACACTTCACCAACCTACGGGAAGTACTCCGACGGCTTAGGCAGGCCAACTTGAAGCTGAATAAAGCGAAGTGTAAGTTTTTCCAGCGCAGCATAACTTACCTAGGGCACGTCATCAGCGAAGACGGAATCCACACCGACCCAGACAAGATAGCCGCTGTAAGAGAACTCCAGCCACCCACTAGCTGCAAGGAACTTCGACGATGCCTGGGGGTAGCATCCTGGTACCGGCGATTTGATGGGCCCAATTTGACATCTCATACCGACGGGGAAAACAGAACGTCGTCGTGGTCACCGCGAAGATCAAGCAAATCGAAGCCAATCCGGAGAAATTTCCTGACTACATCCAAGAGAACGGGCAACTCTACCTACACCTCGACAACGCGTTTAGGAACGAAGACCACGGAGCATGGAGACTTTGCGTACCCAACAGCCATCAGCATCGGGTTCTGGAAGAATGTCATGACCACCCCACTGCAACAACAGGAGTCTGCCAACAATATTATTGGCCGGGTTTGTTTAGAGACATCGCTCGTTACGTCCGGCAATGCCCAGCCTGTCAGCAATTTAAGGTGAGTCAACGCAAACAAGCGGGGAAGATTCTAACCAGGAAATCGGAGGGACCATTCTCAACCGTGTGCGCGGATTTCGTAGGGCCTCTGCCCAGGTCCCGCAAAGGACACACGATGTTACTGGTGTTTTTGGATCATTTCACCAAATGGGTGGAATTAATACCCTTACGCCCGAGCTACCGCCACCAGTCTGGAACTAGCCTTCCGGGAGCGAATACTGGCTAGGTTCGGCGCCCTAAAAACTTTTATCTGCGACAATGGGACCCAGTTTAGCAGTAGGGCCTTCAAAGCATTCTGCAAAAAAGCAGGAATAGAGGTCCAACATACTGCTCCATACTCCACCCAACAGAACCCTACAGAGCGAGCCAACCGCACCATCAAAACGATGATCGCGCAGTACCACACAGAGGACCAACGAACATGGGATCCCCTGTTGCCGGAAATCACCCTGGCCACCAACACGAGTGTCTCCGACAGCACCGGATTCAGCCCAGCGTACCTAGTACAGGATCGTGAGCCCCGATTACCCGGAAGCTGGTTCAACGAAGTTACACCAGGGGCCAGCGAAGCGCCCAGAGACCCCCAGAGTAAGGCAGAGCATCTCAAGAACATTTTTCAAACAGCCAAGGAAAACATGGAGAGAGCAGCCCAGGAACAAAGTCGCTATTACAACTTGCGCCGACGGGAATGGAGACCGACCATTGGGATGTGGGTTTGGGTCCGAACTCACCACCAGTTCAAACTAGTTCAAAACTAGCTCCAAAGTTCGAAGGTCCTTATAAGATCATACAATTTCTGTCACCAAACATCGCCAGAGTCCAACTTCGAGGGACACGCAAGCGTCGCAACGCAAATCTAGCCGATTTGAAACCCTTTCATGGGGACCAGACCGCCGAGGACTCAGAAGAAGACGCCGTAGGGATCCACTCTAGAATCTCACCAAACCCAAGACACCTGTGCGCCACTGACGGGTGATTAAGGAAGGCAAAACTAAAATATGCCGCGGGACCCTTGCTAGGACAAGGAGATTCAGCCAGGCTGAATCAACCCTGCTCACCGCGACCCGACTGGCACAACTCCAAGCCCTGGAGCCCGGGAACGAAGCCACTCAACCAGCCATACGTGCCGTCAGCCACTGGATCGACGAGGTGGGACTGCCTCCTTCGGACCCTCCATGTTGGAAGAGAGCCTCCGCCAAATATGGGTCGTCGCCACCGGTTCGGTTGGCGGTTCCGAACTCGTCCATGGAAGCTCGTCCGAGTCTGCGAACAACTCCGAGACATCGTCCGAGTCGGAGAGACTGTTCGAGCACGCAGTGCTTCCTCCAGTGGTCATGCGTCTAGCCGCAGCCAACGCAGCGTGGGACCAGATCCCCGTCGCGGACGATAGCTCGAGCGAGGACTCGAACCAGGACTCTGCGCTGTCGACGGAGCAGAGCTCCAGCAGCAGTCAACCTGTAATTGTCCACAACCAGGACAATTCCAGCAAGTCCAACGACAGCAGCCTCAGTGGAGAGGACGATCCAAACAGAGACGCACACAGCCCTCAAATGGCGGCGCCCCTGCTTGACGACCGCTACAGCGACTTCAGCGACGAAGAGCTACCCCTACCATGGATCAGGTGGCGAACGAAACTATGGCAACCCTGTCCCACAACGCCAGCGAAGAACGCCCAGAACGTCCGGCAGACGACGTCCCCAGTGGCAGCCACGTCCAAGACGAGTGTCCAGTGCCCTGGGAACACTGCCTCGACCTAGAAGAGGAAAGGGAGCTATGGAACGCACTGGAGGACAACCAGCTACCTCCGGCCACCCCGGAGGAGGATCAGTGGTCAGAAGCCCCCGCAGAATGGGCCGTGAACACTGAGCGACGCAGGCTTCCCAACGAGCTCATCGTCTTCGTCCGACAACACGAGCGCCGAGGGGTACGCTTTCTACGGAAGGTGAAGGGACGAACCTACAGGGTTGCGATTAGCAATAATAATACACACACTTTAAACATCAGCAGCTGCACACATTTGAACCATCGAACGCCTGAGCGCAACCAACACGCTCTCGCTCTCTCCTACACACACTTCAAACATCAGCAGCTGCACACATTTGAACCATCGAACGCCTGAGCGCAACCAACACGCTTTCGCTCTCTTCTACACACACTTCGAACATCAGCGGCTGCACACATTTGAACCATCGAACGCCTGAGCGCAACCAACACACTCTCGCCCGTTTCGAACAGTTTGAAACACCTGCACAAAGCCAACACACACACAAGCTTTTCGTCGCACGATCGAACCAAATTGCAACCAACCCGACCGATGTTTTCGAGCAAGGGGAAAATAATTTCGCACGATCGAACCAAGTTGCAACCAACCCGACCGATGTTTTCGAGCAAGGGGAAAATAATTTCGCACGATCGAACCAAATTGCAACCGACCCGACCGATGTTTTCGAGCAAGGAGAAATAATTCTGCCTGAAAACTGCCGAAGCGCAAGCGCCGCGGCAGCGACGCCGACGCAATGCATGGGGCACGTGCGCCAATATCAAAGAGGGGAAAGGCAATTACTCTTGAGGCTTCGCGCGTGCGAGACTAAAATCGTGAGACTTGACAAAACTCGGGAAACCGCCCCGCCGTGCAAATTTCTGACAAGTGCGTGAAACGTGTGATAAAATGTCAACCGACAGTGGTGATGTGGATGGAGTGCGCGACCCTGTTCCCGGTGCGGAGGCATGGGGAATCAACTGGCTGGATTTGCTGTGGACGGAAACGTAAGCGTCTACTATACATTTTTCCGAATATATTTTGTTTTGAAAACAACGACTGGACTGGAGGGGCGTGACATGGAGGCTTTGTACACCCCTTGCACAAAACTTAAATAAAGAAAACAAAATATTAGAAAACCCAAAAGCTATTTGCCTGACCGTGTTTTGTGTGTGAGTGAATGTAGGAGGGGAATGGGAACTATTTTCTCTTGCCTCCATCTAGGAAAACCCCCCTTCTCTGCCGATCGTGGTCGGACCGCGTGGTGGCCAAGAATTACGACGGAGTCTTGCACTCGCTTGTCGGATCTGAGGCTGTTGCCGGTCCCGGAGCGCGTAGTGGCCGTGGATTACGACAGAGCTAGGCTCGTTTGTCGGGTCCAGGGTCAGTGCGGGTTCCGGAGAGAGATTTCGACGGAGTCTTGAACTCGATTGTCGGATCTAACTCCGCTGCCGGTTTCGGCCAATGGTCGGCATCTCTGGGTGACAGTGCCAACAAAACCCCCTTCCTCTTCTTTTGTTGCTGTTTCTGTCGATCGTTGCCGGACCGCGTGGTGGCCAAGGATTACGACGGAGCTAGCCTCGTTTGTCGGATCCAAGGAACATTGCGGGTTCCGAGATTAAGACGGAGCTCTGCTCGATTATCGGATCCAAACCCGCTGTGAGTTCCGGCCAAGGTGTCTGAATAGGATAATTTTATCTCGCCCCTTCCTTGAGTCCTTGAACTGAAATAAATTATTGTAAGTGACCCTGGGAGCCCTGAGCACAATATCCCAGCCTAAGAACTTCCTTACAGTAATAATAATATGTGGTCAGTTGGCTAATCTGCAACTGCAGATTCCCGAATTTGTCTGCCACATCCAGTCTTTACACGTTACATGTTCGAAGTGTGTGTTGAAGAGAGCGAGATCGTGTTGGAACTGTTCGAAGAGAGCGAGCGCGTGTTGGTTGCGCTCAGGCGTTCGATGGTTCAAATGTGTGCAGCTGCTGATGTTCGAAGTGTGTGTTGAAGAGAGCGAGAGCGTGTTGGAACTGTTCGAATAAGAGAGCGAGAGCGTGTTGGTTGTTCGATGGTTACCATGTGTGCAGCTGCTGATGTTCGAAGTGTGTGTAGAAGAGAGCGAGAGTGTGTTGGTTGCTCTCAGGCGTTTAGATGTTGCGGACGTTGATGTTCGCAGTGTGAGTTGAGATGAGTGTGTTTGACGAGAGCGTGTTGGTGTTTGAAGTGTGTGTTGCTGGTTCGATGGATTGGCGGTGTTGGGTGCGTTGACTATGAAAAAGCTAAACTAATAATAATATTACGTGGCTACAAGGTCGGCTTTGGCTATATCTCTTCATGATTCTTAGATGGCTAGAAAATCTTCCTACATGGCTATAAAAATCCTACATGTCTACAAAATATACAAAATATACACTTGTGAGGCCGTCTTACGGTTCCTCACACCGCGGACGTCGTCTGCCGGACGTTCTGGGCGTTCTTCGCTGGCGTTGTGGGACAGGGTTGCCATAGTTCGCCACCTCGGCGATCCATGGTAGGGGTAGCTCTTCGTCGCTTAAGTCGCTGTATCGGTCGTCAAGCAGGGGCGCCGCCATTTGAGGGCTGTGTGCGTCTCTGTTTGGATCGTCCTCTCCACTGAGGCTGCTGTCGTTGGACTTGCTGGAATTGTCCTGGTTGTGGACAATTACAGGTTGACTGCTGCTGGAGCTCTGCTCCGTCGACAGCGCAGAGTCCTGGTTCGAGTCCTCGCTCGAGCTATCGTCCGCGACGGGGATCTGGTCCCACGCTGCGTTGGCTGCGGCTAGACGCATGGCCACTGGAGGAAGCACTGCGTGCTCGAACAGTCTCTCCGGCTCGGACGATGTCTCTGAGTTGTTCGCAGACTCGGACGAGCTTCCATGGACGAGTTCGGAACCGCCAACCGAAACCGGTGGCGACGACCCGTATTTGGCGGAGGCTCTCTTCCCACATGGAGGGTCCGAAGGAGGGCAGTCCTACCTCGTCGATCCAGTGGCTGACGGCACATTTGGCTGGTTGAGTGGCTTCGTTCCCGGGCTCCAGGGCTTGCAGTTGTGCCAGTCAGATCGCGGTGAGTAGGGTTGAGTCAGCCTGGCTGCAAATTGGGGTGTCATCCCCTGGATGTGGACATAGTCCGGCTACGTCCATCCAGCTGCTAGTAGATGGACCTCCGCGCGATCAGTTGGACCTCCTCGCTCGGGGGCTCCAGGACGTGGATTGTGGCCAGTCGGGACACGGAGCACAACAGTGGATCAGCCGTGTTGAGCAGCGTACTGGCTGACTCGGGCCAGGACAGTGGCAACTTCCAAGGCCGGGGGCTCATGGGCGGGTTCCAAGGGGTCTCGGTAGGCGAAGAACCACGGCTGGACGGGGTGAAGTACCCGCTCTCGTCGCTAGCTAGGAGAGAAGAACGTGTTAGCGTGGAGAATCAGTGATGTTAGGGAGGTTCTAGTTCGTGTGTCGTCGTGTTTTCGTCGGTGACTATGGTGGTAACTAGGCGTGGCTACTTTGGCGTGGTGTACCCTAAGGAGTTAGAATGGGGGGAGGGTTGTGGGACGTTGGCGCTGGGGGTCCCAGGCTCAAGTGGCCCCACTGAATCTCCTTGTCGTAGCAAGGGTCCCAGCGGTCTGGTATCATGAAAGGGTTTCAAATCGGCTAGATTTGCGTTGCGACGATTGCGTGTCCCTCGAAGTTGGACTCTGGCGATGTTTGGTGACAGAAATTTATAGGGACCCTTCGAACTTTGGAGCTAGTTTTGCATTGAACGCCTCCGCGCCGTTGGACAGGTTTTGAGTTCGGACCCAAACCCGGATCCCAATGGTCGGTCTCCATTCCCGTCGGCGCAAGTTGTAATAGCGACTTTGTTCCTGGGCTGCTCTCTCCATGTTTTCCTTGGCTGTGTGAATAATGTTCTTGAGATGCTCTGCCTTACTCTGGGGGTCTCTGGGCGCTTCGCTGGGCCCTGGTGCGTAGTATGCGCACATATCGGGCACATACTGTACATTAAACGCGTTAAATTATAAAGGAAAAGTTCAACGGCCAGCACATTTTCAAGTGCATTGGTAACATGATCACCCCAGCAGACAACTGTCGCTGTGTTGGCACACAGGCCGACTTACTTGAATATGATTTATATGTCGCGCACGCTGCATACCCCTGTTTGCTTAAACAGCGAATATTAATATATTCGCATACAACTAATGGGCAAGAAGTAGTCTATAAGAATATTGGCATCTCAAATGCCCATTCAGCACAAGCCACCTTAAGGGGCAGTGCTTTGATTTATTTGATTGCCAGCGTGGTGAATATATGTAGAACACCACGGTCAACATATTTCCCCGCTGCTGCAAAATGCCCAGCAAAGACACTTAAGCTTAAGCAATTGACATTGAGAATTGGCGATTAATAAAGAGAAGACCTGTTGGTCCATAAAACTAAAATTAAACGACTTATTGATGATTGAGGAGTTCTGAACGATTTACATGGCGACCGTGACATCGAAGGATTATGACAGCAACGGATCCGTGGACCATGGAAAAATTATCTGAGTGAGTAGAGATGGAGTTATGGCCAAACGAGGGGGCGTAAAAAACAAGATAACAAAAAGAATAGCTCACATAAAGTGGCTATTATTTAAAAACCAAACCGCCACCCCCAATGGGCAACAGCCCAAAAGTTACAAGAAGATCTTAATTTTCTAAATTCAAGCCTTAAAAAATGAAAGCCAATAACTCCAGCTCACTCAGCAATTATAAACTTGTGCAAAGAAAAAAAATAACACCTCCACCTCCCCCAAAGAAAATACCACAAAGGATCAAGGAGTGTCCCAAGGACTGCCCAGGTCCTCTGGAGAGCGCACACTGCAAATCAACATGTATTTAAACCTGTGCGATGACCGGCACCGGTACCGCCTGACCCCATAGGGCACGGACATCTGCAGCTGAGACAACAAGTGTGAAGGGGCAGGCCGCCCCTTATGCCAGCGAAGGAGCATCAGCGAGCCAACCGGCGACGACCAGCTGATGCAGACAAGGACGAAAACATCCGGAAACCAGAATTAAACACAAAAATAATAAATAAAAGATAAAAACTTTTATATGTATAAGACAAAAATTGTAAAATTGAGCGGAATCTTCTCTGCCCGATTATAAGTGTAGCCCGTAAAGCTATACGAAACCATAGGCAGGAAAATTGTAAAATGAAACTAAAAACAAGAAAGGAAAGCTAACTTCGGGCGGAGCCAAAGTTGATATACCCTTGCAGAATACTCTGTAAATTATATTCTCCAAAATTATTCATATGATGCATTCTTAATACTCATAAAAAATCACAACTTCCTAACTATAAAAACAGAAAAGTTATGGCATTTCCAATCATTCAGTTATATGGCAGCTATATGATATAGTGGGCCGATCATTATGATTGGTAGGTTTGATTGATTGGTCAAAAATAAAACCCATAGAAAATCCCAACTTCCTAACTTAACAAACACCAATGTTATGGCATTTCCGATTAATCAGTTATATGGCGGCTATAGGATATAGTCGTCCGGTCCTTATGAAATTTGGTAGGTCGGATTGATTGGCCAAATATAAAACCCATCGAAAATCCAAACTTCCTAACTTTACAAACACCAAAGTTATGGCATTTCCGATCAATCAGTTATATGGCAGCTATAGGATATAGTCGGCCGATCCCGGCCGTTCCGACTTATATACTGCGTGCAAAGGAAAGAAGGGTGTGCAAAGTTTCAATTCGATAGCTTTAAAACTGAGAGACTAGTTTGCGTAGAAACAGACAGACGGACAGACAGACGGACAGACGGACATGGCTATATCAACTCAGGAGGTGATCCCGATCACTGCGTTGCAAACTTTTGACCAAAATTATAAAACCCTCTGCAAGGGTATAAAAAAAAAACAACACTTAAGAAAATTTGATTAGATTTTTTTATGAGTTAATGAATTTCAATAATAGTATAAGTAAGACATTTTCTATTGATGATAGGAAGCCATACATAAATGGCATAAGATTTATAATAAAAGAATTGGAAAGAATACCCAAAATGGGTTTAATTGATACAAAAACTGTCGATTCCACGGCAAATGTAATAAATAAAATATAATCAGAAAAAATTGATATGGAAACTGTAACTATACTATTAATAATAATCATCGTTATATTGTCAGCAAATCTTTTTATGAAAGTATACAAGTTGCACAACAAATGTTTGCGAAAAAGATTCCAAAGTCAAGCCAACGACTTGGACAAAATTAAAAAAAAAAAGCTGCTCTATATAATTATGATTATTATTAAAAGTAACCAAAATTGAAAAAGAAAATAAATAAAGTATATATATGAAATAAAATCAAAGACACGAAAACAAAAAAAAAAAAAACAAAAAGAATCATGACCACTTTAGAAGTTATTAGACAAGTTTATGATAGGGATGCCTATTTTACCGAAAGAATTCAGCAATTAGTCTCAACGACTCCAATAAGTATTTATGGGTTAGAACTGTTATATTTAGAAACCTTTAATTTAGACTTCTTTCCCCTAATACATTGCACTCAAACACAAAAGACAATAGTATTGTCCACTATTCCCGGTATTCAGGTAAAATCAATTCTAAGCGATCACCTAAGACTAGGCAAAAATCTTTCAATGATAGCATTTAAAAAGTAATAGAAACAAATAATGGAATGGGAAGAATTAAAAAGAAGATTAAATGAACAAAAAATTATATTTGCTAAATCATACAAATCTTTGGCACAAAATAGGCCAATTCAGAAAAATACGGTAAATAAACATGCCGAAATATTAGTAACTTGCTTTAACAATGCACGTTCACTAACATATGAGCACAGAGAAAAATTAGAAAAAGTTCACTGGACACAAGTATCAAAATTTTGATCAAACTACGATCAAACTTCATCTTAATTAAAGAAAAGTATAGTTTGGAAATAACAGTTCCAACTATCCTTAATACCGCCCTGACCATAAAATAGACACTGAACCGGAAGATTTTGATTCCGAATGCGAGGAAATAAAGGCAGAAGATATAATATAAACGATCTTACCATTCCCGCTGTTTTAATTCAATCTGAATTAACAGGTCAAGAAAATAACGATTCTGATTCAGACAACGGCATATTAGAAAATAATCATTCCGCAATGCCTGACGAAGCGGCCACCCAAAGGGCGTACATTAAAGATATTTCGGATGCAGTGCCAGAATTCGATGGGAAGAAAATTCATCTCCAACGATTCATCACGGCAATAAAATTGATCAACATGACAAAAGGGCCATATGAAGAAATCAAAAATAATTGGTTCAACTCTCTATAAGGTACAAATTGAACGCACAATTGATGCTATTATTAATAAACTACAAAACACAATTGTTGGCGAAACCTCAGAGGTAATTAAAGATAAAATGGCAAATATTTACCAAAAAGGAAAAACTGCAACTCAGTTCACAAACGAACTTTTTTTTTTTTCTTTTTTTTTCGCGCGGAGTCCCACGGCCCACATACACACCCTACCGACCGAGGGTCGCAGTCGTGTATCGGCGCGATTCGCGATAAGATAGACGCGAGATAGGAAAATAAAGGTAAAGGTCCGGGGAAAAAGTAATAGTTAGATCAATCTTGTGCCAATGAAGCAAGTATCAATCGTTTTAGGAGCGGCAGAGAGTCAAGATTTGATATTACAGGAAAAAGTCTATTATAGTCAGAACATAATACTCTGAAAGGCTTATGCAAGGCATAGTTAGATCTACAATGATTTAAAATTAGGGGAAAATAATTTCTAGTTAATCTACTTGGCACAGAAAAGTTTAGCCGACTTAACAAGTCGGGGCAGTCAATATCACTATGTATAAGGTTATAAATAAAGATAGTACCAAGCATTGTTCTACGGTTGGCTAGGGATGGTAAATTAATCAAAAGAAGTCTACTAGAATAAGAAGGTAAGATAAGATTTGCATCCCAGTTTAGGCGCCGTAAAGCAAAAAGAAGGAAGTTTTTTTGTACAGATTCAATACGACCAATATGTAGTCCGTATTGTGGACTCCAGACGGGAGACGCATACTCCAGAATCGGACGGACTAGCGAAATAAATAAAGTTTTAGTCAAATAAGGATCATCGAATTCTTTTGACCACCTTTTAATAAATCCAAACACTCCTCTGGCTTTATTAACCATGGACGGAATGTGATTAGAAAATTTTAGTTTAGGGTCCAAGAGAACGCCAAGATCGTTTACAAGAGTTATTCTATCCAAAGAGCTGCCACTTAACGTGTAAGTCGCGTATATCGGATTGGCCCGATAAAAAGTCATCAGCTTGCACATGGAACCGTTTAAATTTAGTAAATTATCTCGGCACCAGTTTTGAAAATTATCTAGATCGGATTGCAAGTTTAAACGGCAGGAAATGTCCTTATACTGCAGGCACAACTTAACATCATCTGCGTACATAAGTACGCGAGAATGACTTATAATTTAGGGAAGATCGTTAATAAATAATGTAAAAAGTAACGGACCCAGATGACTCCCTTGTGGGACACCGGAAGTAACACGGAGAATTTCAGAAATTGAATTTTTAACAAGAGAGAACTGTTTGTGATTGTGGATCTACGTTTTATAAATCCGTGTAGACACGGAGAAATGATTGATCTGCAAAGGTGCTGCAAATGAGGAGTAATAATTTTTTCAAAAAGCTTAGGAATAGCTGACAACTTAGAAATACCTCTGTAGTTACTGGCTTCTAACTTGTTACCTTTTTTGAAAAGAGGAATAACAAATGATTCCTTCCAAATATTTGGGAATTGGGAGGCTTCTAGAGATAAGGTAAACAAGGGCCTTAGCGCAAAACCTAAGCACGCACCCAGGAATACCATCGGGCCCTTGCGAATAAACAGGCTTAATACGAAAAAGATCCAAAAGAAGAGAGCTTTCTGTTAAAGTGGGGCAGAATATGAGGTTTGACTTGGACATGGTGTAAGAATAAGGCTGTGATGAATAATCTAAAGTAGAGTAAGTCGTTTGAAAAAATTGGGCAAATAAATCGGCTATTGCCTGATCTGTGGTTGCCATCATGTTTTCGAACGAAAGCGAGGAAGGAAAAGAATTAGATTTACGCTTGGTGTTAACAAAATTATAAAACTGTTTCGGGTCCTGAGAGAACTGGACCTTACAACGGTTTAAGTAACTATTATAACACTGAGCAGTAAGCACGGTAAATCTTGACCGAGCACTTAAATATCTAGTAAAAACAGATTGAGAACCGGTATTTTTATATTTCCTAAAAAGTCTGGACTTTACATTTCTTAAGTGTGTCAACTCTTTGCTAAACCAAGGTGATTTATTGGAAGTTGACGGATAGTACCTCGGAACACAGGAATTAAAAAATGAGTTTATTGCAGTGTAAAAAACATTAACTGCATCGGACATATTAATGCATAAGTAAAGATCAGACCAATTAAAGCCAGAAATAAAATTATTTAGTCTCAGAAAGTCTGCCTTGCGAAAACAATGCATTCGTTTGGATTTTTCTGATTTTTCTTTTATAAATCTACCCGTATCAAATGAAAGTTCGATTGTTGGGTGATATGGATCTTCAGGTTGCGTGAGTGGTGCTACTCTGGACAGAAACACACCTTCAGCATTTGATACAAAACACAAATCAAGTAGGCGACCTAAAGAATTTCGAACATGGTTTACTTGAGATACTTGTCAAGCAGGCCATCAATAAAATCATGCTGTGCAATAGGTAGTAAGACATTCGATCCGTCCTCAGTGGACCAAGTAACTCCATGTATATTAAAATCACCTAGAACTATCATCTGATCCCTATCGGAAAGCTTATTTGCAACGGACTTAATAACGGATAGGTGATTTAAATAATCAGGAAGTTCAGACAACGGCGGAATATATGCGCAAGTTATGTATATAAAGTTACCAGGAAACGATAACTTTACACAGATAAATTCAATGGTATTGAATTCATCAAAAAATAACTCCTCAGACGGGAAGTCCAATTAAGACTCCACCTCCCCGTCTAGAGGGACGGTCATACCTATATATTGTGTACTTACCTGGAAAAACTTCGGAGCTAAAGATCTCCGGCTTTAACCAGGTTTCTGTGAACACAATAATATGAGATGCAAAGGAAAGGCTATCAGAATACAATTTAGTGAATTTGCTACGCAAACCTCTTGCATTCTGATAGGAAAGAAGGAGGTTAGAAGTTAGTTTTTTGAAATTGGTACACTGGCTTGGCCTCGACTAGGAAGTTTTACTCCCACGGGCCCCTTCTTCTTTATCTTAGCCTCGAACTCTTTTACAACCATATTATCCGGCCAAAAGTCGCCCGAGCATATGGCTTCAAAAAGCTCGTTAGGGACAGTTATCTTGAAAGATGAAATGTCTCTAGCATAAGAAAACTTAAACTTTTCCACCTTTACACTATTACAATCGGCTTTAGTTTTGTCTTGTATATAAGACAATACATCAGAAGATTTTTGATCAGGGAAGAGCCGAGAAACGAAAATGTGTTTCTTTAGTGGAACCACTAAAAGGGATTTTGGTGGAGCAGACATTGTTTCTGCAAAAGCAACTTGAGCCGGTTGTCCGGACTCAGTAGTCCCTTGTGGTGGAGATGCTACATTCTGGGAGATAGGTGGATCCACTAATTGTGAAACCACTACGGACAAATCGAAATTCTTAGAAGTCATTGGTTGCATGCATTCTGTAACGGATTGTTCGGATACCAAATCTTTTTAGCTGCCGATCTTAGCAACATTTGAGGGTTTGCTGAAATCAACTGCTGATCCGCCGGAATGCTCTGTTGATCTTTTGATTTCGGTTGCGGGGTGTTCCCCTTTTGCTCCTTACCACCAGCGGCCCTTTTGCGCTAAGGGGACTCTTCTATCAGCTTACGACTATTAAACTGCGAGTCCAGCGCAGAGAGGAGATCATCAGCTCGGCGAAAACTATCTCTAGCCACTCCGAAACAGCTAATCAGCCCCATCAGGCCGCCTTTAGTTTGGCGCATGAACGATTTCATCTCGTTCGCAACCTCGACACAAGCGTCACAACAAAACTGCAAATTGGGCCCCTTTGAAAGGTCATCACTTGTCCGGCCAGTAAAACCGGCTCACTTGGTGTGCACCATATTTTCACACAGCCAGCAAGTCATATTAGACTGGTCAGCCCTGATTACGAGGCTGCATTTTTTGCAGAACCAGACTAAATTTGTATTATTCATTTTATTTATTTACCACTGTACCAAGAAAGCGAATTGAAATTTATAAGCGAGCAGTTATAAGTACCGCAAGAGCGCAGAAACTGCACGCTTAGAACTTTCAAATAAATAAGTTAAAGTGCATGCACAAAAGAAAAGAAAACACAGATAAGAATTACGAAAAACTAAAACAATTTATTAGTATTAAATACAAAGTGCACTCGCGAAGCGAACGGATATTAAATTTATGTTTTAATAAACCCGAAGAGAATTAAAATTGTTTTGATAAAACCCACTGATGGGAATAAACGAAAACAAAATGCAAAATTCGATGCGCAGAAAAAAAACACGACCGTTCGCTTTGAAAGTCAAAGACGATTGAACTTGATAACTTGCGTAAACTGCTAGAAGCATCATATATCGATGAAGGATTAAATGACAAATTCAGTACAAAAGAAACTATATCCACTTTGATAAAGAATTGCGAAAGCGGAAAAAACAAAAACAATTTTGGAAGCTAGCTCATTTAATAATATGAATGACGCTTTAACAAAATACATACACTGCAGCAATCAACAAACAAATAACTACAGTGTAATGTATACAAATAACCGAGGGTAGTTATTATAGAGGCAATGGCAGAGGAAACTATCGAGGTAATTTCACACGTGGAAGAAATAACTTCTACCAGGGAAATTATCGCGGCAGAGGCCAATATTACCAACATAATAATAATCAAGGAAATTATTTCCAAGGCCAAAACCAAAATTATTACGGAAACCAAAATACAAATTATAACAGAAACAATAGAGGAAACTCTATTGAATTGTTGTGTGTATTGACAAATTATTTCTTAAGATCTCAAAAAAAAGCGTGTAACGGGGGCTCCATTCTTGAGCTAATCAGGTGGGGTCATAGCCGGTCAAAGTTAATCACGGCCGAGAATCCATAAGTCTGCCAGGTGTCGTCTGCGGAGATGCCGTCGACCCAGTGGTGTTGCAAGATGTCTTCCCAGACAGTTTGCATGTGTGAGAAAACGTTCCCGGTATCGACTTGAGGATTTGCAAATCATCTCCGTTACCGTTGGCACTCCCGGGTCCTGGAGCATAACTCGTTTTTATACCCTTGCAGAGGGTATTATAATTTTGGTCAAAAGTTTGCAACGCAGTGTAGGAGACATTTCCGACCCTATAAAGTATATATATTCTTGATCAGCATCACCAGGAGAGTCGACCTAGCCATGACCGTCTGTCCGTCCGTCCGTCTGTCCGTCTGTTTCAATACCGTTTGCGAGCTCAGTTTAAAAGCCAGCGATCTGAAACTTTCACAGTCGTCCTAAAACAAGTGTACGCAGATCAAGTTTGAAAATCGCCCCGATCGTCTCCGTTACCGTCGGCACTCCCGTGTCCTGGAACATAACTCGGTTTTCTACATAATGGTGCCACTTCACCATTAGCATCCTCCTGAGAGCCTTTGTAATGCATGTTTGCACCCTTTTTAGTGACGAATCACAGACCGTGCCCCAGCTTCCCTGCGGGACACCAGCACGAATTGGTCGAAGTCCAATACGGTGTCCACGAATGTCTACAGCAAACTCCCTATTATCTAAGAACGATACAACGAGATTCCAGAGCCTTTCAGGCAAAAGCGGCATTAGCTTGTAGAACAGTCATTCGTGCCAAACCCTGTCAAAGGCCTGTCGAACATCAAGAAAAACGGCTGAGCAGTATGTGTGGTCTTCGAAAGCCCCCAGGACATGGTTAATTATTCTGAGCACTTGCTCGATAGCACTATGGCGACTACGGAAACCAAACTGGTGGTTCGGAAGTGCGTCTTCAAAGGCGTTAATAGCTAGAAGTCTACCAAGCATGATCCGCTCAAAAATCTTGGAGAAAGTGGACAGCAAACTAATCGGCCTATAAGATTCCGGACAACATGGGTCTTTTCCTTTTTTTGCCACCATTGTGACTAATGCTCGTTTCCAAGGTGATGGAAAATAACCAAGGTCCAGGCAAGCATTAAAGAGGACACAGAGCTGTGCAATGACAGAGCTAGGCAGAGCCTTTGCTACTTCGCCATCAATCGCGTCCATGCCAGGAGCTTTAGTAGTAACCAGTCGCTTTATATGACCACGTACCTCATCTTCGTCTACTGGACGGACAGTAACAGGAGGGCCAAATGAAAGTCCTAACCTAGAGATTGTTGTCTGGACTTCTTCGCTTGTTGCAAATTCAAGTGGAGTAAAGCGATTTTCAAAATCATCAGCAAATACTTCAGCAATCTCGGAATCACTGTGGGCCCAAGTCCCATCACCACGTTTAAGAGAAAACCTCTGAAGCGGCTGTATTTTAAGGTTGCGGGTGTATTTCCAGAGCGCAAATCCGTGATTCTGGTTAGGATCAATTGCACTGAGCTTGTCTATAAAAAATTCTGAATTGGCCGAACGGAGGACTTTCCTTAGCTCTGATACAGTAGCCTTCCACCTTGCCATATCGATGGTATGCCTCGTCCTCATCCAGACACGGCGAAGTGCATGACCCTTTCTGGCCAAGGCAGCAATTTCTGGCTTTGAATATGCCCAAGATGGAGGAGGAATAGGTATACTTCTAGGAGGAGGGGCAGCTTGATGGATCTGTTCAACTAAGACCTCAGCAAAGGAATTTACGTGGTCCACAGAAAGAAGAGAAGGTTGCTCCTGAGTCAGAGCAGTAAGTTGCGCACTGAGACTCATCCGACACTCCGCGGCAATTTTCTGCTACTCGTCGGGGGTGCCACTCAACCCGCGGTCGACGCTCCGTCCCTAACGTCCCTTCTACAGAGGCACAGTGTCAACCTCCTACCGACGGCTTTGGTGCGTTTAGAGACCGGGAGTCGAGTCTTCGACGCTTCGCTAGCGTCGAGTTTCCGCTTGCCGATCACCAACGTGGGAGGCGAACAGATCTGTTCGGCAACCGTGGGGTCATGAATCGACAGCGCTGTCCGGCTCGACGCAATTTTTAAAATAGAGCCTCACGTGCGCATCCGCACTCCAATCCGGGAACTGAGCGGCGCGGTAAGGACCCACTTCCGGGACATTACGCTCCCCGCGACGATCTCCATCATCCTGGGCGCGGATATGTATCCGAGCGTGATGCGGCCGGGCTTCCTGAAAATTCAGGATGGACTGCCAGTAGCCCAGAGCACCGTGTTTGGGTGGGTCGTGTCAGGAGCCTGCCACCAGCCGTGAGAAGAGCAACCAGGCTATGTTGCAGTCCGAGTAGTTGCAAGGGGGGGCGGAATGTTTAGGTCAGTGGCCCACTGCATCGGGGCTGTTCATTGAGCTCCCCGAGCTTTCGCTCTCGCTTCTCTTGCGCTCCCTCGCTCGCTTCTCGCAACGTCCGCGCTCCAGAGTGCGAGCTTCGGGTTTCGCATCCGAACTCCTCGGACGGCCGCTGCCGATCTCCCGCTCTCGCTTCAGCGGAGTAAAGCGGGGCGCGAGCGCGGTTTAAGTTTTAATTAGTCTCATGTATGCAGCTGAATAAAGCACACTGAATAACACCACGACGCCCCCGACTTCTTCATTTTTCGTCTTCCTTTGCGTTTGCGCCGTGGGAATTATTTCTGCCAACCAACTCTTTTTTGTGGAAGGATCGCCCCCTACAACATTTTGGTCCTTCGAGCCGGATTTGGATATCCTTCTGCCATTCGACCAGCAGCTCCTGTGATTTTTCCGCAAAAAAAGATAAGTACGAGCATTTTTCGACTCCTTCTCGCTGCCGGTCTTTAGCAGTGGTTCGAACATTGAATTTCGTTCACACTGCAGTAAGATCAATTTTTTTCGTGTCAACTCCACGTCCGAGTTTTCCCGACACAACGGCAGTCGAGAAATTTAACATTCCTTCAATTCCAAAAAAATTTTCTATCCGTCTCCGCTTTGTGTGCGTCGCCATACTCCTTGCCGTTTTCCTTTTCGTGCCCCGTTGTACATCAACTTGCCAACGGTCAAGGCATATGTGCATCCAGACATACACATACACGCGCGTAACAACTTGTGTACATAGTGCAGTGCAATTCTGCCTCCAAAAAAATATATAAATATGTGTGGTGGAAAATAAAAAGGCATAACTAATATCAACCACTCGTTGTGAAGTAATTTCTGGAGTTTCCCTGTTCGCCGTACAATCCGCCGCTGTCGAGATATGTCCGAGCCAGTTGCTAACAAATTTTTGTCAAATAATCAATTTATTGAGTTTCAATTACTTCTCAATTATTTCATTGTCCTACTCTCTTAATCTAATCTCTTTTAATCTCTTCGGAGCAAGATTCTCTTAAGCCGAGGTTTCATGATTAATATTTATCAAACAAAGGGCAGTTCTTTTTTGTAGACGTCTCGATCGGTCGCGAAAATCAAAGTGTAAATCTAATTATATGTTAAGTGACTTGTGAAAGTGAATTTAAGAAATTAAAAGGTGAACATCCAAATAAAAATAAAAAATAATTTTTTTATAAAAAATTATCAACTAATAAATTTAATTGGCGCCCAACGTGGGGCCGCGTCTTCAAATGTTCCTAAATTTTTTTAATGAAAACAAGAGAGAACGCTATAGTCGAATGCCTCGACTATTAGATACCCGTTACTCAGCTAAACAACTTTAGATGCGAACCATCGCAATTTCCTTTAATAGAAATCCTTATAGAGAATTAACGTTGACTCTGTTGAGCACCTTGGCCAGCTGTTCCAAAGTCATCCGTTAGATGGCGCCATGAAAGGCGAAAATGTAGGCGCTAGCCAGGCTTAAGCGTTTAATGGGTTTTTGGGCGTTAGAGTGGGCGTGGCAAACTTTTAATATGCCAATCGATAGGTATTGATGAAACAAATACATATCAATTAAAATTTTCATAATAGCATCAAAACTTTGGCCGCAGCTTGTGGCTTGTGGGCGTCAGAGGGGGCGTGGCACCATTTTGAAACAAACTTGCGCTGCGTAGGAACTCCTAAAATCTACATGCCAAATGCTAATCTTCTAGCTTTTATAGTTTCCGAGATCTCAGCGTTCATACGGACAGACAGACGGTCAGACAGACGGACATGGCTAGATCGACTCGGCTAGTGATCCTGAACAAGATTATATATACTTTATAGGGTCGGAAACGTTTCCTTCTACCTGTTACATACTTTTGCACGAATACGTTACTCTACGAGTAACGCGCGGTCAAACAACTCGAATATTTTGTGAAAAAATCAAACCGTCCGCAACCGACACAAACCCAAAGTGATTGTGATCATTAAAACATTTAAGTGGAAAATAATAAATACAAAATAATCCATTTAAAAAAATAAAAGTTGATAAAAAGGTGTACCGAAATTTAAATTCACTAAAAAGCTAGAACACAATAAATAAAATAAAGAACTCAAAAAAAGGAAAAACACAAGTAATAAAAAACACATATATTAAAATATATATAAAAATAAATAAACCAACACACAAAAAAAACCCCAAAGGAAGGAAGGAAGGGCTGAGGGCATTCCCTTGCCACAAAGCTACACCGGAAAAGTTTTAATTTTTTTACCTCAGGAGAAAACAACAATCAACCACGACCAACGGATCAAATCCTGACGACGATCAACAGGAAGCAGCAAATCGTGAGGAATTGAAAATGAATTATTTTTTTACATATATAACTATATCATATAAAGTTAGCCGATAGTTGATAATCTTAAATACTTATTGAATCTCTGTAAATCGAAAATCAATCTGGAAAACTTATTAAAAAACTTTGGAAATTTAAATTTGAATATGGCAACCGGTGGGACAGGTCAAAATCTTACCAGCAGTGGTCTGGGATCAAATCTAACAATGGAATTAATAAACCGAGTGGTACATTTACAGTTGACAGGTTTAAATGAAACAAGAAAGGAAAGCTAACTTCGGGCGGAGCCGAAGTTGATATACCCTTGGAGAATACTCTGTAAATTATATTCTCAAAAATTATTCATATGATGCATTCTTAATACTCATAAAAAATCCCAACTTCCTAACTTTAAAAACACCAAAGTTATGGCATTTCCAATCGTTCAGTTATATGGCAGCTATAGGATATAGTCGGTTGATCCATATGAAATTTTTTAGGTCGGATTAATTGGCCAAAAATACCACACATAGGAAATCCCAACTTTCTAACTTTACAAACACCAAAGTTATGGCATTTCCGATCAATCAGTTATATGGCAGCTATATAATATAGTCGGCCGATCCTTATGAAATTTGGTAGGTCGGATTGATTGGCCAAATATAAAACAAATAGGAAATCCCAGCTTCCTAACTTTACAAACACCAAAGTTATGGCATTTCCGATCAATCAGTTATATGGCAGCTATAGGATATAGTCGGCCGATCCTTATGAAACTTGGTAGGTCGGATTGATTGGCCAAAATAAAACACATAGTAAATCCCAGCTTCCTAACTTTACAAACATTAAAGTTATGGCATTTCCGATCAATCAGTTATATGGCAGCTATAGGATATAGTCGGCCGATCCCGGCCGTTCCGACATATATACTGCGTGCAAAGGAAAGAAGGGTGTGTGCAAAGTTTCAATTCGATATCTTTAAAACTGAGAGACTAGTTCGCGTAGAAACAGACAGACGGACAGACAGACGGACAGACGGACATGGCTATATCAACTCAGGAGGTAATCCTGATCAAGAATATATATACTTTATATGGTCGGTCACTGCGTTGCACACTTTTGACCAAAATTATAATACCCTCTGCAAGGGTATAAAAATTAATGAGCTTAGTAATAAGTTAAACTCGAATGCAAATGTAGTGGAAGACTATAAGCTTCAAATAATTGACCCCACAGTTAGATACGATACAACCCTAGAAGTAGTAAAAGCTGTTCCAAAATTTTATGGAGAACAATCCCAGTATGTCCGATGGAGGCAGGCCGCAGAAACAACTATGAGCCTATACAAAATTAATAGTGAACAGTATTTTATTGCCCTAACCATTTTACGGACGCCTTAACTAACCATGGTACCGTATTAAATTTCAAGGCCATACTTTCGAGACTGGATTTTATCTACAATGATAGAAGACCCATCCACGTTCTCGAGTCAGAATTAAGTATTTGAGACAGGGTAAAATGACAATTACGGACTTTTATAACGAGGTAAACAAGAAAATGACAATGCTTATCAACAAAACCATAATGACCTATGGAAAAGAAAGCGAAATTACCAGGGAGACTACAAGAACAATAAGAGGCAACGCCTTAAGAGTTTTCATTTCTGGACTGAATGGTTCAATCTCCGAAACTCTATTCTCTCGAAGCCCACCAGACTTACCGAACGCTTTAGCGAAGGTACAAGAACAGTTCGCAAATAAATACTATGGATTTCAGCATGAGACCAAGAAACAGGGAAATTATCTAAGATTCAACCAGGTGCAGCCCAAGCAAAACTTCAACCCTAAAACGGGAAATAATTGGTATCAAAATAGAAATTATGATCAAAACAATTTTCACCAAAAACAAGCAGTAGAACGTAACATAGAACCAATGGAAGTTGATCCATCAAATCAAATTAAACCCTTTAAAAATTGGCAGGGACATAATGAAAGACAGGGGAATTACAATTATTATAATTCCAACAAAAACTACAACCGACCGTATTCAAGCCGTCCGAACTATTACCAACAAAATAGTAACGAGCCAAAACAAACACATCCACCACTAAAACGCGAACCAACTAACACTATAAATCAGCCCCAAAATAAAACCATGCGAATTAACAACATCGAAGAGAATCATTTTTTAGACCAGGAACAAAAGTAGGGTTACCCTACTTGACGAGGATAGATAGGCAATCAAAGCAAAAATGAAAAATATTGATTGACACAGGAGCAACATCCTGCTATATAAAAAAGCGGATCTATTCAAACAAAGTGAACTCTCCATATACAAAGAGTCTCCACTGTAAATGGACACTCAATAATAAAACATTACCACGTAATAACTATTGTTCGGTCATGCCGAAGTTAAAGTTTCTAAAAGTTTCTAATCTTAACGTAAATTGAATTCTCGATGTTTGTTTTTGCCTTTTCTATTTGCCCTGCGTGGCATCTCTTTCAGTTACTGTAATTGCTACTCCTTTTGAATTCCTTCGCCGATCGCTGCCTGGCCCTTTGTCCACGGCAAGCATATACTTAAGTTCAGTTTCGATTTTGTACTCGCTCGCTGAAGGCACGGTCGCAGATCGCCTGCCCATTCTCTTCGTTGATACTTTCGCTGTTAAAAGGCACAGACAAATCGGTCTGCCTGCCCAACTAAATAATCTTAAACATAACATTAAACTTTTTAATTAAGGCCTTGGTGTCATTTAGAATAAAATTAGTCCATATTTAATTGAAATCTTGTGCAGTTTTATTTTAATTGGGCAACATCAAAGGTTAGCGTTAGTGAAAAAGCTCACTGACCCAACATTTTGGTGACCCCGACGTGATCTAAAAACAATAAAAACTAAAGTGCTACCAAACAAATATTTTAATTTTCGTTCGTATGATTGATCGCCCATATACATAACCTGCAAGTTCTATGTACATATGCAAGCGCAAGCGGTAATGCATAAACACCGCTAGAAACTCACATCGCACCCGCCCCGCGGATCATAGAGAACATTTTGGTTTCCTCTTTGTGCCTTCGTTCCCGCTTTGAAACGTTTTACAGCGGCGACCAAACGTTTTTGTTCGCGAGTTCGTTGCACCCCCTTCCACCGCTATATTGCCGTTCATGTGCAAATAGACGCACATACATTCCGTTAGTTTTTCGGTGGTCAAGAGTTTTGGTACAGCACGCACTGCACAGTGGAATTTAATTATTTTACGAGTGACAAAAGCTAAAAATAATAAAATAAATTTATTAAAATGTCAACCGAAACAACTTTAGCTGCCTCAGTTCAGGGAGTGAAGCATCTCAAATTGAAGGCAGAATCAATGCTTTCTAAGGCGAAATCCTCTGAGAAGGCCTTGACTCTTGAGAAGCTCCAGGCGATGAGTGATGAAGTATTACAGCTTCGTGTTAAGCTCTCAGAGGAGAATACGGCTGCATTTGCCCAGGTCCATGACAGTCTTGAGGAACTGGATTTTAATGAAATCGGCAGCCAGGCTCGCGATAATTTTGAAGAGCTCATCATATCAATGCAAATCATGCTAAATCGAGAATTGGGTAAGCGTCAACGTCCAGCACTTCGAAGTTCTACGCTCAGGCCAGAGCCATCTCTGGATTTCCATTCTGTGCCGGCTAAAAGATCTCATTTGCCTGAATTGAGATTGCCTGAATTTTCTGGTGGCTATACTGAATTTGTCGACTTTCAATCCATGTTCAAAGCTATCATCGACAATGACGTGGAGCTCACTAACATTGAGAAGCTGCTGCACTTAAAGTCTAGCCTGAAGGGTTCCGCCTTGGATACAGTGCGCTCATTAGAAATTTGTGACAGCAACTATGCTGTAGCCTTGGAGTTATTAAATATCCGTTTCAATAATAAGCGTCTAATTTTCCAATCCCATATAACTGCAATTTTTGGTCTCCCTAAAGTGGAAATGCGGTCCGCTGCGAAGCTGAGAGATATATCTGATAAAATAAATGCTAATCTACGTGCTATTCAGTCAATGGGCTCGGTTGAGCAAATCTCAAATTGCATTCTGGTTCATGTTTTACTCCAAAAATTAGATAGCAAAACTCAGGCCAATTGGGAAGAATCTGCGGCTATTGATGAAATTCCTTCGATTGATCAATTTACTACATTTTTGTCCAAGCGTTGTCAAAAATTGGAAAATGTAGAGCATACTGCAGCATCGTACTCATATAGTTCACAATCAGGAAGAAGCCGCAACAAAAGCATTTTAATAGCCACTAACACTTTTGGAAATGGATGTGTTGTGTGCGACAACAGTGGCCATTCAATTTATAGCTGTGGTCAATTCGACAATTTGTCAGTGCAAGAGCGTATTCGAAAGGTGAAGGAATTAGCGCTCTGTCTTAATTGCTTAAAGAAGGGCCATCAAATGCGCAATTGTAAGTCAGGCTGCTGTCGAACTTGCAGGTCCAAGCATCACACCCTTTTGCACCTTGGCACTCAGTCTTCGACCCAGGTTATGCGAGCTCCAGCTGCAGAACAAAGTACGCCAATTGCAATTACTTCAAGTCCTTCTACCTCTTTCCTGGCTCAGAATGTGGATTCTGACATTGTCTTTCTTGCAACTGCAGTTATAAGCGTTCAAAGTCGATCAGGTGCTTGGATCCCATGCCGTGCGCTGCTAGACTCGGGATCTCAAGTCCACATTGTGACTTCCCGACTCGCTCACCAGTTGCAGTTGCATAAAACGAAGTCTACCGTATCAGTTGCAGGTCTTGGAGATGCTCGATTTGACTCTGAAGGAGTTTCGGGTTGCGTTAAGTTAAAGTCGCATACTTCTGCTTACTTCGCATGCCTATCTGCTCTTGTTGCTCCAGCGATTACCGGCAATCAACCCAGTTTGACCGTTAAACCCGATGGTTGGAAAATTCCTTCGAATATTCAGCTGGCCGATCCGGATTTCTATAGATCTCGGCGAATAGATCTCCTTATTGGCGCAAGCATGTTCTTTGAGCTATTATCTGTAGGGCAGATTAAGTTTGCTGCTGGGTTACCCCTATTGCAGAAAACAAGGCTTGGTTGGATCGTTACAGGAGGTGGATCTTCTACTCTCAAGGCATTACACGGCCAAGCTGTGCTCCGTGAATTGGTTGCTGCTGAAGTTCATATGGATGAATTAGTCCGTCGTTTTTGGGAAGTTGAAAGCTGTGGTGAAGACGTGGTCACAGCCACCAAAGAAGAACTGGAGTGCGAAGCTCATTTCAAGACCAATTTTCGTCGTTTAGAATCTGGTAAATATTCCGTACGATTACCTGCGAAGAACGCTCTAGAATTACTGGGTGAATCGTACAATCAAGCTTATCGTCGATTTCTCAATTTGCAGAGCAAGCTAGAGCGCAAGCCAGAAGTCAAGGTCCAATATTCGGCATTCATTCGTGAATATTTGGATTTGAAGCACATGTCGGTCGTGCCCAGAAACTCATTGAGTCTTTGCAAATATTTTTTGCCCCACCACTGCGTTTTCAAAGAAGACAGCACCACGACTAAATTGCGAGTCGTTTTTGATGGGTCTGCCAAAACGTCAAGTGGACATTCGCTGAACGAGGTTCTCATGGCAGGGCCTACCATTCAACAGAAGCTGTTCAACACGCTGTTACAGTTTCGGACTTTCCCTGTTGCATTGACTGGTGACATCTGCAAGATGTATGGGTGTGTTCGCGTGGCTGAACCCGATAGCTATCTTCAATGTATTCTTTGGCGTGACTCACCGGACCAGGAGGTGCAGGTATTCAAGCTTGATACCGTGACCTATGGAACTAAGCCTGCAGCCTTTTTATCCGTTCGCGAGATGCATCAACTGGCGAATGATGAGAAGAGCACATTTCCAATCGGTTTCTAAAATCATTTTGCGGGATTTTTACGTTGATGATCTGATCACAGGAGGCCAATCAACACAGGAAGTCCTCGAAATCATGTCTCAAACAACAAACTTGCTTGCACGAGGCGGCTTTAAGCTCAGGAAGTGGTGTTCCAACGAGCGCGATGTACTTGATAAAGTTCCTGACTCGGAAAAAGAAACATTCCTGAAGTTTGACGATGGCAGCGACTTTACCAAGACACTGGGTCTTGCTTGGGATCCTGCAGCGGATGTCTTTCGTTTTTCTTTTTCTCCCATTCAGGTCTCTTCCAAAGCCATGTAAACGGCTGGTGCTTTCCACAATTGCTCGCGTGTATGATCCGCTTGGTCTCATTGGTCCTGTGGTTGCCAAGGCCAAGATCTTCCTGCAACAAGACTGGAGAGAGAAGTTGGAGTGGGACGAAAGCTTTCCTGAGGCACTCAACACATCATGGCTGAAGCTGTCATCTGACATGGGTCATTATCAGCAAATGAAGTTTCCTCGACGTGCGCTGCATCCAAATGGTGCTATTGAGATCCATGGATTCTGTGACGATAGCATCGACGCATATGGAGGATGTATCTATCTCGTTTCAATAGCTGATGGCAAACGAGAAGTGCATCTGTTTTGCTCAAAATCTCGTGTGGCACATTTGAAGACTCTCACTGTTCCCAAATTAGAGTTTCGCGCTGCTTTCTTACTGGCTCAACTGATGCGGGACGTACGCAACATGAAGCTTTTCGACTGCCCGTTTTTTTGCTGGTCAGATTCTGCTGTAGCTTTATCATGGATAAGCGATGAACCTTCACGTTTTCAAGTTTTTATTGCTAATCGAATATCTTTAATTCAAGAGCTATCCAGTGGCATGAATTGGCGCTATGTACCGACCGACTGCCATCCAGCCGACATCTTGTCAAGAGGTGCTTCCCGAGCGAGCTTCTGGAATCTGCCCTTTGGTTCAGAGGCCCAGAATTTCTTCTTAAGGATCAGCGCGGTTGGCCTAAATCTTGTCTGCCAGTGAAGACTCTTCCCGACCTCAGAAAGCGCATTTTGGTCGGCGTCGCTAAAGAAGTGGACCTATCTTCAAAGATCACCCACACTTTTGGATACGTATACAAATTTGTTCGCCGCATAAGACGTCCTGGTCTCGATGTCGAAGATGTAAAAATGGGCACTCAGATGCTTATCAGATGCATCCAAATGAGCAGCCTGGCTGATGACTACTGGAGGCTGCATTCTAAGCGACAAATTACATCATCCAGCCCGTTGGCCTCACTTTCTCCATTCATCGATAGCTTTGGGCTGATGCGAGTTGGTGGCAGACTACAAAATTCGTCCTTGGATTTCAATGCGCAGCCTCCTGTCATACTACCACGCCAGCATCCAGTTACAAGTGCTATCATACTGGACTTGCATCGGAAAAACTTGCATTCTGGTCCACGAGCGCTGCTCGCTAACATACGTCTTTAATTTTGGCCGATAGGTGGCCGAAAAACAGTATCATCTGCAACGTCCAAGTGCGTCATATGCTTCCGAGCTAAACCACAATTATCTCAGCATTTAATGGCTGACCTACCTAAGTATCGTGTAAATGCAACATCAACGTTCATGGTTACTGGACTGGATTTCTGAGGGCCATTTTGCTACATAACCGGAGTTCGAAGCAATGTGCCAGTGAAAACGTACGTCTGCGTTTTCATCTGTTTCGCGACGAAAGCGATCCACCTGGAGCTCGTTCAGGATCTTTCAACACAAGCGTTCTTGGGAGCATTGAAGCGGTTTATTCTCACCAGAGGCAAACCTGCCCGGATATGGTCAGATAATGCTACGAACTTCGTTGGAGCTAAAAACGAACTGGCTGAGCTGAAGAATCTATTCCTGACTGGCTCACACATTCGATCTATATAGGAATTCTGCCTAGAAGATTCAATTGAGTGTCGTTTTATTCCACCACGTTCGCCTCACTTTGGTGGCCTCTGGGAGGCTGCAGTAAAAACGGCGAAATTTCATTTTTATCGTTCGGTTGGCCCATCTCTATTATCTCATTTGCCTGAATTGAGATTGCCTGAATTTTCTGGTGGCTATACTGAATTTGTCGACTTTCAATCCATGTTCAAAGCTATCATCGACAATGACGTGGAGCTCACTAACATTGAGAAGCTGCAGCACTTAAAGTCTAGCCTGAAGGGTTCCGCCTTGGATACAGTGCGCTCATTAGAAATTTGTGACAGCAACTATGCTGTAGCCTTGGAGTTATTAAATATCCGTTTCAATAATAAGCGTCTAATTTTCCAATCCCATATAACTGCAATTTTTGGTCTCCCTAAAGTGGAAATGCGGTCCGCTGCGAAGCTGAGAGATATATCTGATAAAATAAATACTAATCTACGTGCTATTCAGTCAATGGGCTCGGTTGAGCAAATCTCAAATTGCATTCTGGTTCATGTTTTACTCCAAAAATTAGATAGCAAAACTCAGGCCAATTGGGAAGAATCTGCGGCTATTGATGAAATTCCTTCGATTGATCAATTTACTACATTTTTGTCCAAGCGTTGTCAAAAATTGGAAAATGTAGAGCATACTGCAGCATCGTACTCATATAGTTCACAATCAGGAAGAAGCCGCAACAAAAGCATTTTAATAGCCACTAACACTTTTGGAAATGGATGTGTTGTGTGCGACAACAGTGGCCATTCAATTTATAGCTGTGGTCAATTCGACAATTTGTCAGTGCAAGAGCGTATTCGAAAGGTGAAGGAATTAGCGCTCTGTCTTAATTGCTTAAAGAAGGGCCATCAAATGCGCAATTGTAAGTCAGGCTGCTGTCGAACTTGCAGGTCCAAGCATCACACCCTTTTGCACCTTGGCACTCAGTCTTCGACCCAGGTTATGCGAGCTCCAGCTGCAGAACAAAGTACGCCAATTGCAATTACTTCAAGTCCTTCTACCTCTTTCCTGGCTCAGAATGTGGATTCTGACATTGTCTTTCTTGCAACTGCAGTTATAAGCGTTCAAAGTCGATCAGGTGCTTGGATCCCATGCCGTGCGCTGCTAGACTCGGGATCTCAAGTCCACATTGTGACTTCCCGACTCGCTCACCAGTTGCAGTTGCATAAAACGAAGTCTACCGTATCAGTTGCAGGTCTTGGAGATGCTCGATTTGACTCTGAAGGAGTTTCGGGTTGCGTTAAGTTAAAGTCGCATACTTCTGCTTACTTCGCATGCCTATCTGCTCTTGTTGCTCCAGCGATTACCGGCAATCAACCCAGTTTGACCGTTAAACCCGATGGTTGGAAAATTCCTTCGAATATTCAGCTGGCCGATCCGGATTTCTATAGATCTCGGCGAATAGATCTCCTTATTGGCGCAAGCATGTTCTTTGAGCTATTATCTGTAGGGCAGATTAAGTTTGCTGCTGGGTTACCCCTATTGCAGAAAACAAGGCTTGGTTGGATCGTTACAGGAGGTGGATCTTCTACTCTCAAGGCATTACACGGCCAAGCTGTGCTCCGTGAATTGGTTGCTGCTGAAGTTCATATGGATGAATTAGTCCGTCGTTTTTGGGAAGTTGAAAGCTGTGGTGAAGACGTGGTCACAGCCACCAAAGAAGAACTGGAGTGCGAAGCTCATTTCAAGACCAATTTTCGTCGTTTAGAATCTGGTAAATATTCCGTACGATTACCTGCGAAGAACGCTCTAGAATTACTGGGTGAATCGTACAATCAAGCTTATCGTCGATTTCTCAATTTGGAGAGCAAGCTAGAGCGCAAGCCAGAAGTCAAGGTCCAATATTCGGCATTCATTCGTGAATATTTGGATTTGAAGCACATGTCGGTCGTGCCCAGAAACTCATTGAGTCTTTGCAAATATTTTTTGCCCCACCACTGCGTTTTCAAAGAAGACAGCACCACGACTAAATTGCGAGTCGTTTTTGATGGGTCTGCCAAAACGTCAAGTGGACATTCGCTGAACGAGGTTCTCATGGCAGGGCCTACCATTCAACAGAAGCTGTTCAACACGCTGTTACAGTTTCGGACTTTCCCTGTTGCATTGACTGGTGACATCTGCAAGATGTATGGGTGTGTTCGCGTGGCTGAACCCGATAGCTATCTTCAATGTATTCTTTGGCGTGACTCACCGGACCAGGAGGTGCAGGTATTCAAGCTTGATACCGTGACCTATGGAACTAAGCCTGCAGCCTTTTTATCCGTTCGCGAGATGCATCAACTGGCGAATGATGAGAAGAGCACATTTCCAATCGGTTCTAAAATCATTTTGCGGGATTTTTACGTTGATGATCTGATCACAGGAGGCCAATCAACACAGGAAGTCCTCGAAATCATGTCTCAAACAACAAACTTGCTTGCACGAGGCGGCTTTAAGCTCAGGAAGTGGTGTTCCAACGAGCGCGATGTACTTGATAAAGTTCCTGACTCGGAAAAAGAAACATTCCTGAAGTTTGACGATGGCAGCGACTTTACCAAGACACTGGGTCTTGCTTGGGATCCTGCAGCGGATGTCTTTCGTTTTTCTTTTTCTCCCATTCAGGTCTCTTCCAAAGCCATGTAAACGGCTGGTGCTTTCCACAATTGCTCGCGTGTATGATCCGCTTGGTCTCATTGGTCCTGTGGTTGCCAAGGCCAAGATCTTCCTGCAACAAGACTGGAGAGAGAAGTTGGAGTGGGACGAAAGCTTTCCTGAGGCACTCAACACATCATGGCTGAAGCTGTCATCTGACATGGGTCATTATCAGCAAATGAAGTTTCCTCGACGTGCGCTGCATCCAAATGGTGCTATTGAGATCCATGGATTCTGTGACGATAGCATCGACGCATATGGAGGATGTATCTATCTCGTTTCAATAGCTGATGGCAAACGAGAAGTGCATCTGTTTTGCTCAAAATCTCGTGTGGCACATTTGAAGACTCTCACTGTTCCCAAATTAGAGTTGTGCGCTGCTTTCTTACTGGCTCAACTGATGCGGGACGTACGCAACATGAAGCTTTTCGACTGCCCGTTTTTTTGCTGGTCAGATTCTGCTGTAGCTTTATCATGGATAAGCGATGAACCTTCACGTTTTCAAGTTTTTATTGCTAATCGAATATCTTTAATTCAAGAGCTATCCAGTGGCATGAATTGGCGCTATGTACCGACCGACTGCCATCCAGCCGACATCTTGTCAAGAGGTGCTTCCCGAGCGAGCTTCTGGAATCTGCCCTTTGGTTCAGAGGCCCAGAATTTCTTCTTAAGGATCAGCGCGGTTGGCCTAAATCTTGTCTGCCAGTGAAGACTCTTCCCGACCTCAGAAAGCGCATTTTGGTCGGCGTCGCTAAAGAAGTGGACCTATCTTCAAAGATCACCCACACTTTTGGATACGTATACAAATTTGTTCGCCGCATAAGACGTCCTGGTCTCGATGTCGAAGATGTAAAAATGGGCACTCAGATGCTTATCAGATGCATCCAAATGAGCAGCCTGGCTGATGACTACTGGAGGCTGCATTCTAAGCGACAAATTACATCATCCAGCCCGTTGGCCTCACTTTCTCCATTCATCGATAGCTTTGGGCTGATGCGAGTTGGTGGCAGACTACAAAATTCGTCCTTGGATTTCAATGCGCAGCCTCCTGTCATACTACCACGCCAGCATCCAGTTACAAGTGCTATCATACTGGACTTGCATCGGAAAAACTTGCATTCTGGTCCACGAGCGCTGCTCGCTAACATACGTCTTCAATTTTGGCCGATAGGTGGCCGAAAAACAGTATCATCTGCAACGTCCAAGTGCGTCATATGCTTCCGAGCTAAACCACAATTATCTCAGCATTTAATGGCTGACCTACCTAAGTATCGTGTAAATGCAACATCAACGTTCATGGTTACTGGACTGGATTTCTGAGGGCCATTTTGCTACATAACCGGAGTTCGAAGCAATGTGCCAGTGAAAACGTACGTCTGCGTTTTCATCTGTTTCGCGACGAAAGCGATCCACCTGGAGCTCGTTCAGGATCTTTCAACACAAGCGTTCTTGGGAGCATTGAAGCGGTTTATTCTCACCAGAGGCAAACCTGCCCGGATATGGTCAGATAATGCTACGAACTTCGTTGGAGCTAAAAACGAACTGGCTGAGCTGAAGAATCTATTCCTGACTGGCTCACACATTCGATCTATATAGGAATTCTGCCTAGAAGATTCAATTGAGTGTCGTTTTATTCCACCACGTTCGCCTCACTTTGGTTGCCTCTGGGAGGCTGCAGTAAAAACGGCGAAATTTCATTTTTATCGTTCGGTTGGCCCATCTCTATTATCTCATTTGCCTGAATTGAGATTGCCTGAATTTTCTGGTGGCTATACTGAATTTGTCGACTTTCAATCCATGTTCAAAGCTATCATCGACAATGACGTGGAGCTCACTAACATTGAGAAGCTGCAGCACTTAAAGTCTAGCCTGAAGGGTTCCGCCTTGGATACAGTGCGCTCATTAGAAATTTGTGACAGCAACTATGCTGTAGCCTTGGAGTTATTAAATATCCGTTTCAATAATAAGCGTCTAATTTTCCAATCCCATATAACTGCAATTTTTGGTCTCCCTAAAGTGGAAATGCGGTCCGCTGCGAAGCTGAGAGATATATCTGATAAAATAAATGCTAATCTACGTGCTATTCAGTCAATGGGCTCGGTTGAGCAAATCTCAAATTGCATTCTGGTTCATGTTTTACTCCAAAAATTAGATAGCAAAACTCAGGCCAATTGGGAAGAATCTGCGGCTATTGATGAAATTCCTTCGATTGATCAATTTACTACATTTTTGTCCAAGCGTTGTCAAAAATTGGAAAATGTAGAGCATACTGCAGCATCGTACTCATATAGTTCACAATCAGGAAGAAGCCGCAACAAAAGCATTTTAATAGCCACTAACACTTTTGGAAATGGATGTGTTGTGTGCGACAACAGTGGCCATTCAATTTATAGCTGTGGTCAATTCGCCAATTTGTCAGTGCAAGAGCGTATTCGAAAGGTGAAGGAATTAGCGCTCTGTCTTAATTGCTTAAAGAAGGGCCATCAAATGCGCAATTGTAAGTCAGGCTGCTGTCGAACTTGCAGGTCCAAGCATCACACCCTTTTGCACCTTGGCACTCAGTCTTCGACCCAGGTTATGCGAGCTCCAGCTGCAGAACAAAGTACGCCAATTGCAATTACTTCAAGTCCTTCTACCTCTTTCCTGGCTCAGAATGTGGATTCTGACATTGTCTTTCTTGCAACTGCAGTTATAAGCGTTCAAAGTCGATCAGGTGCTTGGATCCCATGCCGTGCGCTGCTAGACTCGGGATCTCAAGTCCACATTGTGACTTCCCGACTCGCTCACCAGTTGCAGTTGCATAAAACGAAGTCTACCGTATCAGTTGCAGGTCTTGGAGATGCTCGATTTGACTCTGAAGGAGTTTCGGGTTGCGTTAAGTTAAAGTCGCATACTTCTGCTTACTTCGCATGCCTATCTGCTCTTGTTGCTCCAGCGATTACCGGCAATCAACCCAGTTTGACCGTTAAACCCGATGGTTGGAAAATTCCTTCGAATATTCAGCTGGCCGATCCGGATTTCTATAGATCTCGGCGAATAGATCTCCTTATTGGCGCAAGCATGTTCTTTGAGCTATTATCTGTAGGGCAGATTAAGTTTGCTGCTGGGTTACCCCTATTGCAGAAAACAAGGCTTGGTTGGATCGTTACAGGAGGTGGATCTTCTACTCTCAAGGCATTACACGGCCAAGCTGTGCACCGTGAATTGGTTGCTGCTGAAGTTCATATGGATGAATTAGTCCGTCGTTTTTGGGAAGTTGAAAGCTGTGGTGAAGACGTGGTCACAGCCACCAAAGAAGAACTGGAGTGCGAAGCTCATTTCAAGACCAATTTTCGTCGTTTAGAATCTGGTAAATATTCCGTACGATTACCTGCGAAGAACGCTCTAGAATTACTGGGTGAATCGTACAATCAAGCTTATCGTCGATTTCTCAATTTGGAGAGCAAGCTAGAGCGCAAGCCAGAAGTCAAGGTCCAATATTCGGCATTCATTCGTGAATATTTGGATTTGAAGCACATGTCGGTCGTGCCCAGAAACTCATTGAGTCTTTGCAAATATTTTTTGCCCCACCACTGCGTTTTCAAAGAAGACAGCACCACGACTAAATTGCGAGTCGTTTTTGATGGGTCTGCCAAAACGTCAAGTGGACATTCGCAGAACGAGGTTCTCATGGCAGGGCCTACCATTCAACAGAAGCTGTTCAACACGCTGTTACAGTTTCGGACTTTCCCTGTTGCATTGACTGGTGACATCTGCAAGATGTATGGGTGTGTTCGCGTGGCTGAACCCGATAGCTATCTTCAATGTATTCTTTGGCGTGACTCACCGGACCAGGAGGTGCAGGTATTCAAGCTTGATACCGTGACCTATGGAACTAAGCCTGCAGCCTTTTTATCCGTTCGCGAGATGCATCAACTGGCGAATGATGAGAAGAGCACATTTCCAATCGGTTCTAAAATCATTTTGCGGGATTTTTACGTTGATGATCTGATCACAGGAGGCCAATCAACACAGGAAGTCCTCGAAATCATGTCTCAAACAACAAACTTGCTTGCACGAGGCGGCTTTAAGCTCAGGAAGTGGTGTTCCAACGAGCGCGATGTACTTGATAAAGTTCCTGACTCGGAAAAAGAAACATTCCTGAAGTTTGACGATGGCAGCGACTTTACCAAGACACTGGGTCTTGCTTGGGATCCTGCAGCGGATGTCTTTCGTTTTTCTTTTTCTCCCATTCAGGTCTCTTCCAAAGCCATGTAAACGGCTGGTGCTTTCCACAATTGCTCGCGTGTATGATCCGCTTGGTCTCATTGGTCCTGTGGTTGCCAAGGCCAAGATCTTCCTGCAACAAGACTGGAGAGAGAAGTTGGAGTGGGACGAAAGCTTTCCTGAGGCACTCAACACATCATGGCTGAAGCTGTCATCTGACATGGGTCATTATCAGCAAATGAAGTTTCCTCGACGTGCGCTGCATCCAAATGGTGCTATTGAGATCCATGGATTCTGTGACGATAGCATCGACGCATATGGAGGATGTATCTATCTCGTTTCAATAGCTGATGGCAAACGAGAAGTGCATCTGTTTTGCTCAAAATCTCGTGTGGCACATTTGAAGACTCTCACTGTTCCCAAATTAGAGTTGTGCGCTGCTTTCTTACTGGCTCAACTGATGCGGGACGTACGCAACATGAAGCTTTTCGACTGCCCGTTTTTTTGCTGGTCAGATTCTGCTGTAGCTTTATCATGGATAAGCGATGAACCTTCACGTTTTCAAGTTTTTATTGCTAATCGAATATCTTTAATTCAAGAGCTATCCAGTGGCATGAATTGGCGCTATTTACCGACCGACCGCCATCCAGCCGACATCTTGTCAAGAGGTGCTTCCCGAGCGAGCTTCTGGAATCTGCCCTTTGGTTCAGAGGCCCAGAATTTCTTCTTAGGATCAGCGCGGTTGGCCTAAATCTTGTCTGCCAGTGAAGACTCTTCCCGACCTCAGAAAGCGCATTTTGGTCGGCGTCGCTAAAGAAGTGGACCTATCTTCAAAGATCACCCACACTTTTGGATACGTATACAAATTTGTTCGCCGCATAAGACGTCCTGGTCTCGATGTCGAAGATGTAAAAATGGGCACTCAGATGCTTATCAGATGCATCCAAATGAGCAGCCTGGCTGATGACTACTGGAGGCTGCATTCTAAGCGACAAATTACATCATCCAGCCCGTTGGCCTCACTTTCTCCATTCATCGATAGCTTTGGGCTGATGCGAGTTGGTGGCAGACTACAAAATTCGTCCTTGGATTTCAATGCGCAGCCTCCTGTCATACTACCACGCCAGCATCCAGTTACAAGTGCTATCATACTGGACTTGCATCGGAAAAACTTGCATTCTGGTCCACGAGCGCTGCTCGCTAACATGCGTCTTCAATTTGGCCGATAGGTGGCCGAAAAACAGTATCATCTGCAACGTCCAAGTGCGTCATATGCTTCCGAGCTAAACCACAATTATCTCAGCATTTAATGGCTGACCTACCTAAGTATCGTGTAAATGCAACATCAACGTTCATGGTTACTGGACTGGATTTCTGCGGGCCATTTTGCTACATAACCGGAGTTCGAAGCAATGTGCCAGTGAAAACGTACGTCTGCGTTTTCATCTGTTTCGCGACGAAAGCGATCCACCTGGAGCTCGTTCAGGATCTTTCAACACAAGCGTTCTTGGGAGCATTGAAGCGGTTTATTCTCACCAGAGGCAAACCTGCCCGGATATGGTCAGATAATGCTACGAACTTCGTTGGAGCTAAAAACGAACTGGCTGAGCTGAAGAATCTATTCCTGACTGGCTCACACATTCGATCTATATAGGAATTCTGCCTAGAAGATTCAATTGAGTGTCGTTTTATTCCACCACGTTCGCCTCACTTTGGTGGCCTCTGGGAGGCTGCAGTAAAAACGGCGAAATTTCATTTTATCGTTCGGTTGGCCCATCTCTATTATCATTCGATGAATTGCGTACACTCGTTTGCCACATTGCAGCAATTATCAACTCACGACCTTTACTACCTCTTTCAGAGAATCCAGCAGACCTTGAGGTGCTAACTCCTGCACACTTTCTTGGCACAGTTCCGCTGGTGTTGTACTCTGAGCCTGACGTCACAAAGCTAAATTTCAACCGTTTGGACCGCTGGCAGAGAATTGCTTATTTTCAACAAATCTTCTGGTCACGGTGGCGTGAGGAGTATCTGACCCTGTTGCAGCAACGGTCAAAGTGGCGCATCCCCAAACCTGCGCTACAAGTCAACGATGTCGTCCTGGTTCAAACCGAGAACTTGCCTCCTCTTAAATGGCCATTAGCCAGGGTCATGGAATTGGTGCCTGGATCTGATGGAGTTGCTCGTGTGGCAGTAATACGAACATCAACTGGAACCACTCGAAGAGCTGTCCGCAAGTTGTGCGTCCTGCCGAAGCAAGATGTGGTTGAAAGCCCTGGTCTTCCAACGGGGGGAGAATGTTCGGTCATGCCGCAGCCTAAATAAATTCTTAAAGTTTCTAATCTTAACGTAAATTGAATTCTCGATGTTTGTTTTTGCCTTTTCTATTTGCCCTGCGTGGCATCTCTCTCAGTTACTGTAATTGCTACTCCTTTTGAATTCCTTCGCCGATCGCTGCCTGGCCCTTTGTCCACGGCAAGCATATACTTAAGTTCAGTTTCGATTTTGTACTCGCTCGCTGAAGGCACGGTCGCAGATCGCCTGCCCATTCTCTTCGTTGATACTTTCGCTGTTAAAAGGCACAGACAAATCGGTCTGCCTGCCCAACTAAATAATCTTAAACATAAACATTAAACTTTTTAATTAAGGCCTTGGTGTCATTTAGAATAAAACAAGAGAGAACGCTATAGTCGGTTGCCCCGACTATCAGATACCCGTTACTCAGGTAAAGGGAGTGCGAGGGAGATGGAGATGGAAACTTTGATCACGCATAACTTTTAAACGAATGGTCCGATTTGAAAAATTTCTTCTACATTTCGATAGGTATTGATAAACACAATAAAACTGCATTTTTACTTTTCCGAAATATTTAAATTTTTAAAATCGTATATAAGCGATTGTGGGCGTTAAAGGGGGCGTGGCACCATTTTGAAACAAACTTGCGCTGCGTAGGAACTTCTAAAATCTACATGCAAAATGCCAATCTTCTAGCTTTTATAGTTTCCGAGATCTCAGCGTTCATACGGACAGACAGACAGACGGACAGACAGACAGACGGACAGACGGACAGACGGACAGACGGACATGGCTAGATCGACTCGGCTAGTGATCCTGATCAAGAATATATATACATTATAGGGTCGGAAACGCTTCCTTCTAGCTGTTACATACTTTTGCACGAATACAATATACCCTTTTACTCTACGAGTAACGGGTATAATTAGTCCATATTTAATTGAAATCTTGTGCAGTTTTATTTTAATTGGGCAACATCAAAGTTTAGCGTTAGTGAAAAAGCTCACTGACCCAACATTTTGGTGACCCCGACGTGATCTAAAAACAATAAAAACTAAAGTGCTACCAAACAAATATTTTAATTTTCGTTCGTATGATTAATCGCCCATATACATAACCTGCAAGTTCTATGTACATATGCAAGCGCAAGCGGTAATGCATAAACACCGCTAGAAACTCACATCGCACCCGCCCCGCGGATCATAGAGAACATTTTGGTTTCCTCTTTGTGCCTTCGTTCCCGCTTTGAAACGTTTTACAGCGGCGACCAAACGTTTTTGTTCGCGAGTTCGTTGCACCCCCTTCCACCGCTATATTGCCGTTCATGTGCAAATAGACGCACATACATTCCGTTAGTTTTTCGGTGGTCAAGAGTTTTGGTACAGCACGCACTGCACAGTGGAATTTAATTATTTTACGAGTGACAAAAGCTAAAAATAATAAAATAAATTTATTAAAATGTCAACCGAAACAACTTTAGCTGCCTCAGTTCAGGGAGTGAAGCATCTCAAATTGAAGGCAGAATCAATGCTTTCTAAGGCGAAATCCTCTGAGAAGGCCTTGACTCTTGAGAAGCTCCAGGCGATGAGTGATGAAGTATTACAGCTTCGTGTTAAGCTCTCAGAGGAGAATACGGCTGCATTTGCCCAGGTCCATGACAGTCTTGAGGAACTGGATTTTAATGAAATCGGCAGCCAGGCTCGCGATAATTTTGAAGAGCTCATCATATCAATGCAAATCATGCTAAATCGAGAATTGGGTAAGCGTCAACGTCCAGCACTTCGAAGTTCTACGCTCAGGCCAGAGCCATCTCTGGATTTCCATTCTGTGCCGGCTAAAAGATCTCATTTGCCTGAATTGAGATTGCCTGAATTTTCTGGTGGCTATACTGAATTTGTCGACTTTCAATCCATGTTCAAAGCTATCATCGACAATGACGTGGAGCTCACTAACATTGAGAAGCTGCAGCACTTAAAGTCTAGCCTGAAGGGTTCCGCCTTGGATACAGTGCGCTCATTAGAAATTTGTGACAGCAACTATGCTGTAGCCTTGGAGTTATTAAATATCCGTTTCAATAATAAGCGTCTAATTTTCCAATCCCATATAACTGCAATTTTTGGTCTCCCTAAAGTGGAAATGCGGTCCGCTGCGAAGCTGAGAGATATATCTGATAAAATAAATGCTAATCTACGTGCTATTCAGTCAATGGGCTCGGTTGAGCAAATCTCAAATTGCATTCTGGTTCATGTTTTACTCCAAAAATTAGATAGCAAAACTCAGGCCAATTGGGAAGAATCTGCGGCTATTGATGAAATTCCTTCGATTGATCAATTTACTACATTTTTGTCCAAGCGTTGTCAAAAATTGGAAAATGTAGAGCATACTGCAGCATCGTACTCATATAGTTCACAATCAGGAAGAAGCCGCAACAAAAGCATTTTAATAGCCACTAACACTTTTGGAAATGGATGTGTTGTGTGCGACAACAGTGGCCATTCAATTTATAGCTGTGGTCAATTCGACAATTTGTCAGTGCAAGAGCGTATTCGAAAGGTGAAGGAATTAGCGCTCTGTCTTAATTGCTTAAAGAAGGGCCATCAAATGCGCAATTGTAAGTCAGGCTGCTGTCGAACTTGCAGGTCCAAGCATCACACCCTTTTGCACCTTGGCACTCAGTCTTCGACCCAGGTTATGCGAGCTCCAGCTGCAGAACAAAGTACGCCAATTGCAATTACTTCAAGTCCTTCTACCTCTTTCCTGGCTCAGAATGTGGATTCTGACATTGTCTTTCTTGCAACTGCAGTTATAAGCGTTCAAAGTCGATCAGGTGCTTGGATCCCATGCCGTGCGCTGCTAGACTCGGGATCTCAAGTCCACATTGTGACTTCCCGACTCGCTCACCAGTTGCAGTTGCATAAAACGAAGTCTACCGTATCAGTTGCAGGTCTTGGAGATGCTCGATTTGACTCTGAAGGAGTTTCGGGTTGCGTTAAGTTAAAGTCGCATACTTCTGCTTACTTCGCATGCCTATCTGCTCTTGTTGCTCCAGCGATTACCGGCAATCAACCCAGTTTGACCGTTAAACCCGATGGTTGGAAAATTCCTTCGAATATTCAGCTGGCCGATCCGGATTTCTATAGATCTCGGCGAATAGATCTCCTTATTGGCGCAAGCATGTTCTTTGAGCTATTATCTGTAGGGCAGATTAAGTTTGCTGCTGGGTTACCCCTATTGCAGAAAACAAGGCTTGGTTGGATCGTTACAGGAGGTGGATCTTCTACTCTCAAGGCATTACACGGCCAAGCTGTGCACCGTGAATTGGTTGCTGCTGAAGTTCATATGGATGAATTAGTCCGTCGTTTTTGGGAAGTTGAAAGCTGTGGTGAAGACGTGGTCACAGCCACCAAAGAAGAACTGGAGTGCGAAGCTCATTTCAAGACCAATTTTCGTCGTTTAGAATCTGGTAAATATTCCGTACGATTACCTGCGAAGAACGCTCTAGAATTACTGGGTGAATCGTACAATCAAGCTTATCGTCGATTTCTCAATTTGGAGAGCAAGCTAGAGCGCAAGCCAGAAGTCAAGGTCCAATATTCGGCATTCATTCGTGAATATTTGGATTTGAAGCACATGTCGGTCGTGCCCAGAAACTCATTGAGTCTTTGCAAATATTTTTTGCCCCACCACTGCGTTTTCAAAGAAGACAGCACCACGACTAAATTGCGAGTCGTTTTTGATGGGTCTGCCAAAACGTCAAGTGGACATTCGCAGAACGAGGTTCTCATGGCAGGGCCTACCATTCAACAGAAGCTGTTCAACACGCTGTTACAGTTTCGGACTTTCCCTGTTGCATTGACTGGTGACATCTGCAAGATGTATGGGTGTGTTCGCGTGGCTGAACCCGATAGCTATCTTCAATGTATTCTTTGGCGTGACTCACCGGACCAGGAGGTGCAGGTATTCAAGCTTGATACCGTGACCTATGGAACTAAGCCTGCAGCCTTTTTATCCGTTCGCGAGATGCATCAACTGGCGAATGATGAGAAGAGCACATTTCCAATCGGTTCTAAAATCATTTTGCGGGATTTTTACGTTGATGATCTGATCACAGGAGGCCAATCAACACAGGAAGTCCTCGAAATCATGTCTCAAACAACAAACTTGCTTGCACGAGGCGGCTTTAAGCTCAGGAAGTGGTGTTCCAACGAGCGCGATGTACTTGATAAAGTTCCTGACTCGGAAAAAGAAACATTCCTGAAGTTTGACGATGGCAGCGACTTTACCAAGACACTGGGTCTTGCTTGGGATCCTGCAGCGGATGTCTTTCGTTTTTCTTTTTCTCCCATTCAGGTCTCTTCCAAAGCCATGTAAACGGCTGGTGCTTTCCACAATTGCTCGCGTGTATGATCCGCTTGGTCTCATTGGTCCTGTGGTTGCCAAGGCCAAGATCTTCCTGCAACAAGACTGGAGAGAGAAGTTGGAGTGGGACGAAAGCTTTCCTGAGGCACTCAACACATCATGGCTGAAGCTGTCATCTGACATGGGTCATTATCAGCAAATGAAGTTTCCTCGACGTGCGCTGCATCCAAATGGTGCTATTGAGATCCATGGATTCTGTGACGATAGCATCGACGCATATGGAGGATGTATCTATCTCGTTTCAATAGCTGATGGCAAACGAGAAGTGCATCTGTTTTGCTCAAAATCTCGTGTGGCACATTTGAAGACTCTCACTGTTCCCAAATTAGAGTTGTGCGCTGCTTTCTTACTGGCTCAACTGATGCGGGACGTACGCAACATGAAGCTTTTCGACTGCCCGTTTTTTTGCTGGTCAGATTCTGCTGTAGCTTTATCATGGATAAGCGATGAACCTTCACGTTTTCAAGTTTTTATTGCTAATCGAATATCTTTAATTCAAGAGCTATCCAGTGGCATGAATTGGCGCTATTTACCGACCGACCGCCATCCAGCCGACATCTTGTCAAGAGGTGCTTCCCGAGCGAGCTTCTGGAATCTGCCCTTTGGTTCAGAGGCCCAGAATTTCTTCTTAGGATCAGCGCGGTTGGCCTAAATCTTGTCTGCCAGTGAAGACTCTTCCCGACCTCAGAAAGCGCATTTTGGTCGGCGTCGCTAAAGAAGTGGACCTATCTTCAAAGATCACCCACACTTTTGGATACGTATACAAATTTGTTCGCCGCATAAGACGTCCTGGTCTCGATGTCGAAGATGTAAAAATGGGCACTCAGATGCTTATCAGATGCATCCAAATGAGCAGCCTGGCTGATGACTACTGGAGGCTGCATTCTAAGCGACAAATTACATCATCCAGCCCGTTGGCCTCACTTTCTCCATTCATCGATAGCTTTGGGCTGATGCGAGTTGGTGGCAGACTACAAAATTCGTCCTTGGATTTCAATGCGCAGCCTCCTGTCATACTACCCACGCCAGCATCCAGTTACAAGTGCTATCATACTGGACTTGCATCGGAAAAACTTGCATTCTGGTCCACGAGCGCTGCTCGCTAACATGCGTCTTCAATTTTGGCCGATAGGTGGCCGAAAAACAGTATCATCTGCAACGTCCAAGTGCGTCATATGCTTCCGAGCTAAACCACAATTATCTCAGCATTTAATGGCTGACCTACCTAAGTATCGTGTAAATGCAACATCAACGTTCATGGTTACTGGACTGGATTTCTGCGGGCCATTTTGCTACATAACCGGAGTTCGAAGCAATGTGCCAGTGAAAACGTACGTCTGCGTTTTCATCTGTTTCGCGACGAAAGCGATCCACCTGGAGCTCGTTCAGGATCTTTCAACACAAGCGTTCTTGGGAGCATTGAAGCGGTTTATTCTCACCAGAGGCAAACCTGCCCGGATATGGTCAGATAATGCTACGAACTTCGTTGGAGCTAAAAAACGAACTGGCTGAGCTGAAGAATCTATTCCTGACTGGCTCACACATTCGATCTATATAGGAATTCTGCCTAGAAGATTCAATTGAGTGTCGTTTTATTCCACCACGTTCGCCTCACTTTGGTGGCCTCTGGGAGGCTGCAGTAAAAACGGCGAAATTTCATTTTTATCGTTCGGTTGGCCCATCTCTATTATCATTCGATGAATTGCGTACACTCGTTTGCCACATTGCAGCAATTATCAACTCACGACCTTTACTACCTCTTTCAGAGAATCCAGCAGACCTTGAGGTGCTAACTCCTGCACACTTTCTTGGCACAGTTCCGCTGGTGTTGTACTCTGAGCCTGACGTCACAAAGCTAAATTTCAACCGTTTGGACCGCTGGCAGAGAATTGCTTATTTTCAACAAATCTTCTGGTCACGGTGGCGTGAGGAGTATCTGACCCTGTTGCAGCAACGGTCAAAGTGGCGCATCCCCAAACCTGCGCTACAAGTCAACGATGTCGTCCTGGTTCAAACCGAGAACTTGCCTCCTCTTAAATGGCCATTAGCCAGGGTCATGGAATTGGTGCCTGGATCTGATGGAGTTGCTCGTGTGGCAGTAATACGAACATCAACTGGAACCACTCGAAGAGCTGTCCGCAAGTTGTGCGTCCTGCCGAAGCAAGATGTGGTTGAAAGCCCTGGTCTTCCAACGGGGGGAGAATGTTCGGTCATGCCGCAGCCTAAATAAATTCTTAAAGTTTCTAATCTTAACGTAAATTGAATTCTCGATGTTTGTTTTTGCCTTTTCTATTTGCCCTGCGTGGCATCTCTCTCAGTTACTGTAATTGCTACTCCTTTTGAATTCCTTCGCCGATCGCTGCCTGGCCCTTTGTCCACGGCAAGCATATACTTAAGTTCAGTTTCGATTTTGTACTCGCTCGCTGAAGGCACGGTCGCAGATCGCCTGCCCATTCTCTTCGTTGATACTTTCGCTGTTAAAAGGCACAGACAAATCGGTCTGCCTGCCCAACTAAATAATCTTAAACATAAACATTAAACTTTTTAATTAAGGCCTTGGTGTCATTTAGAATAAAACAAGAGAGAACGCTATAGTCGGTTGCCCCGACTATCAGATACCCGTTACTCAGGTAAAGGGAGTGCGAGGGAGATGGAGATGGAAACTTTGATCACGCATAACTTTTAAAACGAATGGTCCGATTTGAAAAATTTCTTCTACATTTCGATAGGTATTGATAAACACAATAAAACTGCATTTTTACTTTTCCGAAATATTTAAATTTTTAAAATCGTATATAAGCGATTGTGGGCGTTAAAGGGGGCGTGGCACCATTTTGAAACAAACTTGCGCTGCGTAGGAACTTCTAAAATCTACATGCAAAATGCCAATCTTCTAGCTTTTATAGTTTCCGAGATCTCAGCGTTCATACGGACAGACAGACAGACGGACAGACAGACAGACGGACAGACGGACAGACGGACAGACGGACATGGCTAGATCGACTCGGCTAGTGATCCTGATCAAGAATATATATACATTATAGGGTCGGAAACGCTTCCTTCTAGCTGTTACATACTTTTGCACGAATACAATATACCCTTTTACTCTACGAGTAACGGGTATAATTAGTCCATATTTAATTGAAATCTTGTGCAGTTTTATTTTAATTGGGCAACATCAAAGTTTAGCGTTAGTGAAAAAGCTCACTGACCCAACATTTTGGTGACCCCGACGTGATCTAAAAACAATTAAAACTAAAGTGCTACCAAACAAATATTTTAATTTTCGTTCGTATGATTAATCGCCCATATACATAACCTGCAAGTTCTATGTACATATGCAAGCGCAAGCGGTAATGCATAAACACCGCTAGAAACTCACATCGCACCCGCCCCGCGGATCATAGAGAACATTTTGGTTTCCTCTTTGTGCCTTCGTTCCCGCTTTGAAACGTTTTACAGCGGCGACCAAACGTTTTTGTTCGCGAGTTCGTTGCACCCCCTTCCACCGCTATATTGCCGTTCATGTGCAAATAGACGCACATACATTCCGTTAGTTTTTCGGTGGTCAAGAGTTTTGGTACAGCACGCACTGCACAGTGGAATTTAATTATTTTACGAGTGACAAAAGCTAAAAATAATAAAATAAATTTATTAAAATGTCAACCGAAACAACTTTAGCTGCCTCAGTTCAGGGAGTGAAGCATCTCAAATTGAAGGCAGAATCAATGCTTTCTAAGGCGAAATCCTCTGAGAAGGCCTTGACTCTTGAGAAGCTCCAGGCGATGAGTGATGAAGTATTACAGCTTCGTGTTAAGCTCTCAGAGGAGAATACGGCTGCATTTGCCCAGGTCCATGACAGTCTTGAGGAACTGGATTTTAATGAAATCGGCAGCCAGGCTCGCGATAATTTTGAAGAGCTCATCATATCAATGCAAATCATGCTAAATCGAGAATTGGGTAAGCGTCAACGTCCAGCACTTCGAAGTTCTACGCTCAGGCCAGAGCCATCTCTGGATTTCCATTCTGTGCCGGCTAAAAGATCTCATTTGCCTGAATTGAGATTGCCTGAATTTTCTGGTGGCTATACTGAATTTGTCGACTTTCAATCCATGTTCAAAGCTATCATCGACAATGACGTGGAGCTCACTAACATTGAGAAGCTGCAGCACTTAAAGTCTAGCCTGAAGGGTTCCGCCTTGGATACAGTGCGCTCATTAGAAATTTGTGACAGCAACTATGCTGTAGCCTTGGAGTTATTAAATATCCGTTTCAATAATAAGCGTCTAATTTTCCAATCCCATATAACTGCAATTTTTGGTCTCCCTAAAGTGGAAATGCGGTCCGCTGCGAAGCTGAGAGATATATCTGATAAAATAAATGCTAATCTACGTGCTATTCAGTCAATGGGCTCGGTTGAGCAAATCTCAAATTGCATTCTGGTTCATGTTTTACTCCAAAAATTAGATAGCAAAACTCAGGCCAATTGGGAAGAATCTGCGGCTATTGATGAAATTCCTTCGATTGATCAATTTACTACATTTTTGTCCAAGCGTTGTCAAAAATTGGAAAATGTAGAGCATACTGCAGCATCGTACTCATATAGTTCACAATCAGGAAGAAGCCGCAACAAAAGCATTTAATAGCCACTAACACTTTTGGAAATGGATGTGTTGTGTGCGACAACAGTGGCCATTCAATTTATAGCTGTGGTCAATTCGACAATTTGTCAGTGCAAGAGCGTATTCGAAAGGTGAAGGAATTAGCGCTCTGTCTTAATTGCTTAAAGAAGGGCCATCAAATGCGCAATTGTAAGTCAGGCTGCTGTCGAACTTGCAGGTCCAAGCATCACACCCTTTTGCACCTTGGCACTCAGTCTTCGACCCAGGTTATGCGAGCTCCAGCTGCAGAACAAAGTACGCCAATTGCAATTACTTCAAGTCCTTCTACCTCTTTCCTGGCTCAGAATGTGGATTCTGACATTGTCTTTCTTGCAACTGCAGTTATAAGCGTTCAAAGTCGATCAGGTGCTTGGATCCCATGCCGTGCGCTGCTAGACTCGGGATCTCAAGTCCACATTGTGACTTCCCGACTCGCTCACCAGTTGCAGTTGCATAAAACGAAGTCTACCGTATCAGTTGCAGGTCTTGGAGATGCTCGATTTGACTCTGAAGGAGTTTCGGGTTGCGTTAAGTTAAAGTCGCATACTTCTGCTTACTTCGCATGCCTATCTGCTCTTGTTGCTCCAGCGATTACCGGCAATCAACCCAGTTTGACCGTTAAACCCGATGGTTGGAAAATTCCTTCGAATATTCAGCTGGCCGATCCGGATTTCTATAGATCTCGGCGAATAGATCTCCTTATTGGCGCAAGCATGTTCTTTGAGCTATTATCTGTAGGGCAGATTAAGTTTGCTGCTGGGTTACCCCTATTGCAGAAAACAAGGCTTGGTTGGATCGTTACAGGAGGTGGATCTTCTACTCTCAAGGCATTACACGGCCAAGCTGTGCACCGTGAATTGGTTGCTGCTGAAGTTCATATGGATGAATTAGTCCGTCGTTTTTGGGAAGTTGAAAGCTGTGGTGAAGACGTGGTCACAGCCACCAAAGAAGAACTGGAGTGCGAAGCTCATTTCAAGACCAATTTTCGTCGTTTAGAATCTGGTAAATATTCCGTACGATTACCTGCGAAGAACGCTCTAGAATTACTGGGTGAATCGTACAATCAAGCTTATCGTCGATTTCTCAATTTGGAGAGCAAGCTAGAGCGCAAGCCAGAAGTCAAGGTCCAATATTCGGCATTCATTCGTGAATATTTGGATTTGAAGCACATGTCGGTCGTGCCCAGAAACTCATTGAGTCTTTGCAAATATTTTTTGCCCCACCACTGCGTTTTCAAAGAAGACAGCACCACGACTAAATTGCGAGTCGTTTTTGATGGGTCTGCCAAAACGTCAAGTGGACATTCGCTGAACGAGGTTCTCATGGCAGGGCCTACCATTCAACAGAAGCTGTTCAACACGCTGTTACAGTTTCGGACTTTCCCTGTTGCATTGACTGGTGACATCTGCAAGATGTATGGGTGTGTTCGCGTGGCTGAACCCGATAGCTATCTTCAATGTATTCTTTGGCGTGACTCACCGGACCAGGAGGTGCAGGTATTCAAGCTTGATACCGTGACCTATGGAACTAAGCCTGCAGCCTTTTTATCCGTTCGCGAGATGCATCAACTGGCGAATGATGAGAAGAGCACATTTCCAATCGGTTCTAAAATCATTTTGCGGGATTTTTACGTTGATGATCTGATCACAGGAGGCCAATCAACACAGGAAGTCCTCGAAATCATGTCTCAACCAACAAACTTGCTTGCACGAGGCGGCTTTAAGCTCAGGAAGTGGTGTTCCAACGAGCGCGATGTACTTGATAAAGTTCCTGACTCGGAAAAAGAAACATTCCTGAAGTTTGACGATGGCAGCGACTTTACCAAGACACTGGGTCTTGCTTGGGATCCTGCAGCGGATGTCTTTCGTTTTTCTTTTTCTCCCATTCAGGTCTCTTCCAAAGCCATGTAAACGGCTGGTGCTTTCCACAATTGCTCGCGTGTATGATCCGCTTGGTCTCATTGGTCCTGTGGTTGCCAAGGCCAAGATCTTCCTGCAACAAGACTGGAGAGAGAAGTTGGAGTGGGACGAAAGCTTTCCTGAGGCACTCAACACATCATGGCTGAAGCTGTCATCTGACATGGGTCATTATCAGCAAATGAAGTTTCCTCGACGTGCGCTGCATCCAAATGGTGCTATTGAGATCCATGGATTCTGTGACGATAGCATCGACGCATATGGAGGATGTATCTATCTCGTTTCAATAGCTGATGGCAAACGAGAAGTGCATCTGTTTTGCTCAAAATCTCGTGTGGCACATTTGAAGACTCTCACTGTTCCCAAATTAGAGTTGTGCGCTGCTTTCTTACTGGCTCAACTGATGCGGGACGTACGCAACATGAAGCTTTTCGACTGCCCGTTTTTTTGCTGGTCAGATTCTGCTGTAGCTTTATCATGGATAAGCGATGAACCTTCACGTTTTCAAGTTTTTATTGCTAATCGAATATCTTTAATTCAAGAGCTATCCAGTGGCATGAATTGGCGCTATGTACCGACCGACTGCCATCCAGCCGACATCTTGTCAAGAGGTGCTTCCCGAGCGAGCTTCTGGAATCTGCCCTTTGGTTCAGAGGCCCAGAATTTCTTCTTAAGGATCAGCGCGGTTGGCCTAAATCTTGTCTGCCAGTGAAGACTCTTCCCGACCTCAGAAAGCGCATTTTGGTCGGCGTCGCTAAAGAAGTGGACCTATCTTCAAAGATCACCCACACTTTTGGATACGTATACAAATTTGTTCGCCGCATAAGACGTCCTGGTCTCGATGTCGAAGATGTAAAAATGGGCACTCAGATGCTTATCAGATGCATCCAAATGAGCAGCCTGGCTGATGACTACTGGAGGCTGCATTCTAAGCGACAAATTACATCATCCAGCCCGTTGGCCTCACTTTCTCCATTCATCGATAGCTTTGGGCTGATGCGAGTTGGTGGCAGACTACAAAATTCGTCCTTGGATTTCAATGCGCAGCCTCCTGTCATACTACCACGCCAGCATCCAGTTACAAGTGCTATCATACTGGACTTGCATCGGAAAAACTTGCATTCTGGTCCACGAGCGCTGCTCGCTAACATGCGTCTTCAATTTTGGCCGATAGGTGGCCGAAAAACAGTATCATCTGCAACGTCCAAGTGCGTCATATGCTTCCGAGCTAAACCACAATTATCTCAGCATTTAATGGCTGACCTACCTAAGGATCGTGTAAATGCAACATCAACGTTCAAGGTTACTGGACTGGATTTCTGCGGGCCATTTTGCTACAAAACCGGAGTTCGAAGCAAGGTGCCTGTGAAAACGTACGTCTGCATTTTCATCTGTTTCGCCACGAAAGCGATCCACCTGGAGCTTGTTCAGGATCTTTCAACACAAGCGTTTTTGGGAGCATTGAAGCGGTTTATTCTCACCAGAGGCAAACCTGCCCGGATATTGTCAGATAATGCAACGAACTTCGTTGGAGCTAAAAACGAACTGGCTGAGCTGAAGAATCTATTCCTGACTGGCTCACACATTCGATCTATATAGGAATTCTGCCTAGAAGATTCAATTGAGTGTCGTTTTATTCCACCACGTTCGCCTCACTTTGGTGGCCTCTGGGAGGCTGCAGTAAAAACGGCGAAATTTCATTTTTATCGTTCGGTTGGCCCATCTCTATTATCATTCGATGAATTGCGTACACTCGTTTGCCACATTGCAGCAATTATCAACTCACGACCTTTACTACCTCTTTCAGAGAATCCAGCAGACCTTGAGGTGCTAACTCCTGCACACTTTCTTGGCACAGTTCCGCTGGTGTTGTACTTTGAGCCTGACGTCACAAAGCTAAATTTCAACCGTTTGGACCGCTGGCAGAGAATTGCTTATTTTCAACAAATCTTCTGGTCACGGTGGCGTGAGGAGTATCTGACCCTGTTGCAGCAACGGTCAAAGTGGCGCATCCCCAAACCTGCGCTACAAGTCAACGATGTCGTCCTGGTTCAAACCGAGAACTTGCCTCCTCTTAAATGGCCATTAGCCAGGGTCATGGAATTGGTGCCTGGATCAGATGGAGTTGCTCGTGTGGCAGTAATACGAACATCAACTGGAACCACTCGAAGAGCTGTCCGCAAGTTGTGCGTCCTGCCGAAGCAAGATGTGGTTGAAAGCCCTGGTCTTCCAACGGGGGGAGAATGTTCGGTCATGCCGCAGCCTAAATAAATTCTTAAAGTTTCTAATCTTAACGTAAATTGAATTCTCGATGTTTGTTTTTGCCTTTTCTATTTGCCCTGCGTGGCATCTCTTTCAGTTACTGTAATTGCTACTCCTTTTGAATTCCTTCGCCGATCGCTGCCTGGCCCTTTGTCCACGGCAAGCATATACTTAAGTTCAGTTTCGATTTTGTACTCGCTCGCTGAAGGCACGGTCGCAGATCGCCTGCCCATTCTCTTCGTTGATACTTTCGCTGTTAAAAGGCACAGACAAATCGGTCTGCCTGCCCAACTAAATAATCTTAAACATAAACATTAAACTTTTTAATTAAGGCCTTGGTGTCATTTAGAATAAAATTAGTGCATATTTAATTGAAATCTTGTGCAGTTTTATTTTAATTGGGCACCATCAAAGGTTAGCGTTAGTGAAAAAGCTCACTGACCCAACAACTATTTTTAATACAAAACAAATATTCTTCGAAATTGAAGGGTTAGACGCCGATTTGTTAGTAGGATTTAACCTACTTAAAAAAATAATTGACACAAATATAGGCGTCATGAAATATCACGGAAAGAAAAGAAAATATAATAAATCAAATCGAAACAAAACATTCTACGATCGATATCCAAATTCCATTTCGAACGGATATAAGAGGAGAAATTACTACAATTCATGACAGACCAGTTTACAGCAAACAGTATCCCTACGCTCTGTCTGTCTCAGATTTTGTTAATAGGGAGATAAGCCGAATGCTATCGGAACAAATAATAAGGCCAAGTAGAAGCCCATACAACTCACCCGTCTTAGTGGTCCCGAAAAAGGGACAAAATGAAGACGGAAGCCCTAAGTTAAGATTAGTAATTGACTATAAAAAACTTAACGAGAATACCGTTCCAGATAGATTTCCGATGCAGGATCCATCAGTGATCTTAGCAAATTTAGGGAAGGCAAAATTATTTTCAACAAAATACCATCTACTCAGCAGAAAGCAGTTTCGAGAATATTATCGAGGAAACAAACAAACCTTTGAATCAGTTTAAAATTCAACTAAAAATTACAACGGGCAGGGTCACCATTCATGAGTCATTGAAAATATTCGACAATACCAGACACATAATCCAGTACGATACACCCGAGAATTTAGTATCAATTCTTAGAGAATATATTCAACCAAACATAACTGTAGGAATTATTATATTCACAATGTTTTATTGGGATTAAGTTTAAACATTAGAGGTGCTTAGATTAGTTTACAAAGTTCTTTCTGGTTTTTTACTTAAATTCTCTGTTCTCTTTACGAACGTTTCGACGCCCTTCGAAGAATCGAGTACTTTTATCGAGAAGTTCAGATGGTGAACTGATTAAGAGTTGCCATATAACTTAACCCGCTTCGCCTGATTCAAATCCCACATTCGGCCCTCCTGACTGTTCATTCGCCTCGAATGGACCTGACCAAGGTTTCATGTACTCGGAAACCGTAGATGTTTTAAATGGACCCTCTGAGTCACCTAAACGTTCTACTTCGTACCGCCCATGATCCTTGACTGCAACAATCTTGTACGGCCCTAAAAACTTTCCCTTAAGCTTCAATCCGACACCATACTGAGTTCTTTTAATTGCTACCAAATCATTAAGATGATAGACTCTTTCTTGCTTCCGCTTCAAATCAAACGCTTTCTTATTCTCTTCTTGTACCTTTTTGATGTTCTCTCTGGCTGTTTGGCGAAACTTCTCTCTTTCTTCATTTAGAGATTTTATCGCGAACTCTTGCATCAAGTCCTTTAGTTCATTGCAGCCGGATAACCGCATATCAACTCCAGTTAAAAGCTTGAATGGCGTAATCTTGGTGCTTCTTGGCTCGGTGCTATTGATAATTTGCTGAACTCGTCCCACGTATTTATACCAAGCTAATGGTTTTTCATAGCTCAACTTTGCTAGCATTGGTACGACGATCTTGTGAATTCTTTCGACTTGGCCATTTCCGCGTGGTACACCTGTCGCTATAAGCAGATGCTGTATGTTGTGTGACTCGCAGTATTCCTTGAATGCGAGAGATGTGAAAGCAGTGCCTCTATCGGACACTATGCGGCAAGGATTTCCAAAATGGACGGCTTGTTTATCCAGACAGTTTAGAACTTCGTCTACACCAGTGCTACGAGTTGGGTAGAGCCAGACATATTTTGAGAATCCGTCTACTATGACAAGGATGTGGTTACATCGCTTGGTCGTCCTTTCCATTGGCCCGACGTGATCGATGTGGTATGTAATGAAGGGTAAATCGCCTTTATCAATTGAAGTTAGAAATCCCTCTTTCTTGCCCGCTTTGGCATTTACGATAATACATCTTATGCAACTCTCGACGATTCGATCTGCTTTTTCTTTGAGCTTGGGAATAAAATACGACCTTTCGACGATATCCTGTGTCTTTCTGGCAGAAAAATGCCCTTGGCTGTGCGCGCTCTGAATTATTTCATTTTTCATAGTTGAGGGTACTTTGACTAGCTCACGATTTGGATCTTTGAAGAGAACGTCATTCTGTATATAGAAGTCCTGGTATGCATCCTTTTCAACAAGGTTGCGGACTGCTTTTGTCCAATCATCGTTAATCTGAGCTTCTTTTAAGCGATGAGAAATAGAGTCTGACAAGGCATCAGCATGTTTCATTTGCGTCCTAGAACGATGTTCGATCTTGTAGTTGAAGTCCTGCAAATATAAAACCCAACGAGCTACGCGAAGAGGAACTTCCTTTTTGTTCATTGTCATTTTGAACGCGTTGTGGATTTCCGTTTGTAAATTAGGATTATACAAGTTTAGGACAGGTTCACTAACAAGAGCAGTCTTCAGCTTTTCAAACGCAAATACTTGTTTCTCTCCAAATTCATACTTGAAATCGCCTCTCAGTAAATCCGACAAAGGCCTGGCAATGGATGCGTACCCGTTTATAAACTTTCGGAAGTAAGAAGTCAAACCTAGGAATCGCTGAATCGCTTTTTTGTCATGTGGTTTGGGAAACTCTTTCACAGCTTGAATCTTTTCCGGACCTGGGGTGATGGTTCCACTTTGAATAATTTACTGTGCAATATTTGGCACTTACTCCAGTTGATACGTAAACCGTTCCGAGAAGCAACATGCAAGACATTTTTCATCGTCCATGTACACAACGACAACATTAGTGGCGATGAACTCCCTTAGAACTGCCATGATGAATCTTGTGAAAACCGCAGGTGAATTTCATATGCCAAATGGTACATAAAGAAATTCAAATTGTCCAGATTGGGTCACAAATGATGTATACTTTCGAGAGCCTGGTTCAATCGGAACGTGGAAGAAGCCGTTTGTTAGATCCAAAGTAGTGAATATCTTGGACCCTTGCAGCTTGTCTAGCACGGTCTCCATATGAGCCATCGGAAAATTGTCTCGAATAATTTTCTCATTCAGTTTTCGGTAGTCGCAGCACAGTCTCTTCTTTCCGTTTTTCTTGGACACCAAAACTAGCGGCGATGCGTACTCTGAGGTACTTGGTTGGATGATTTTCTCTGCAAGCCAATCCTCAACGATCATCAACTGTTTTCTGGTCACAGAGAGGTAAACGACGTGAATGCTGGTAGACAGGTATCTCATCCTTCAAAATGATTTTCATTTGTACAGGTGCACTTGCGTTGCGCTCGGGTGAATACGTAGGGTACGTAGGGTACGTAGGGTACATAGTATCCTACAATATCATTAAAACAGACCCCGAAAAAATTTCAACAATACTTAAATATCCGCAACCTAAAAATATTAAAGAACTCAGAAGCTTCCTTGGATTAACAGGTTATTATAGAAAGTTTGTAAAGAACTACGCACTAATTGCGAAACCTCTTACCAAATATTTAAGAGGGGACAATGGTAAAGTATCCAAAACAATGTCTAAAAAAACTTTCATACAGCTGGATGAACCGGCTGTAAAAGCTTTTAACGAGCTAAAAAAAATTTAGTAGCTCAAATAGAATTAACTCAACCGGATTATAACAAGAAATTCACATTGACTACAGACGCTTCAGATTTTGCTATTGGCGCAGTCCTTTCACAGGAAGGCAAACCAATAACTTTTATTTCCAAAACGTTATCGAAAACAGAGCAAGTTTACGCAACAAACAAGAAGGAATTATTAGCCATAGTCTTTGCATTAAAAAACTTTCGAAATTATCTCTACGTGGTAGTTGGAATAGAAATCCAAACTGACCACCAGTCATTATCCTTCACGGTCTCAGACAAAAACCCTAACATAGAAATGAAGCGATGGTACTCATTTATTGAAAGTTACTGTCCTAAAATTATTTACAAACCAGGAACTACTAATGTAGTCGCTGATGCATTGTCAAGAATCCAAATTAACCACCTCTCAGATGAAAATCCAAGTTTAGACAATTCAGAATCAACAGATTCAGAACAAAATACCATCCACTCAGCAGAAAGCAGTTTCGAGAATATTATCGAGGAAACAAACAAACCTTTGAATCAGTTTAAAATTCAACTATAAATTACAACGGGCAGGGTCACCATTCATGAGTCATTGAAAATATTCGACAATACCAGACACATAATCCAGTACGATACACCCGAGAATTTAGTATCAATTCTTAGAGAATATATTCAACCAAACATAACTGTAGGAATTATTATATTCACAATGTTTTATTGGGATTAAGTTTAAACATTAGAGGTGCTTAGATTAGTTTACAAAGTTCTTTCTGGTTTTTTACTTAAATTGTCTGTTCTCTTTACGAACGCTATTCGACGACTCCCTGCTCATTCGTTCAGGTATGGACGCCCTTCGAAGAATCGAGTACTTTTATCGAGAAGTTCAGATGGTGAACTGATTAAGAGTTGCCATATAACTTAACCCGCTTCGCCTGATTCAAATCCCACATTCAGCCCTCCTGACTGTTCATTCGCCTCGAATGGACCTGACCAAGGTTTCATGTACTCGGAAACCGTAGATGTTTTAAATGGACCCTCTGAGTCACCTAAACGTTCTACTTCGTACCGCCCATGATCCTTGACTGCAACAATCTTGTACGGCCCTAAAAACTTTCCCTTAAGCTTCAATCCGACACCATATTGAGTTCTTTTAATTGCTACCAAATCATTAAGATGATAGACTCTTTCTTGCTTCCGCTTCAAATCAAACGCTTTCTTATTCTCTTCTTGTACCTTTTCGATGTTCTCTCTGGCTGTTTGGCGAAACTTCTCTCTTTCTTCATTTAGAGATTTTATCGCGAACTCTTGCATCAAGTCCTTTAGTTCATTGCAGCCGGATAACCGCATATCAACTCCAGTTAAAAGCTTGAATGGCGTAATCTTGGTGCTTCTTGGCTCGGTGCTATTGATAATTTGCTGAACTCGTCCCACGTATTTATACCAAGCTAATGGTTTTTCATAGCTCAACTTTGCTAGCATTGGTTCGACGATCTTGTGAATTCTTTCGACTTGGCCATTTCCGCGTGGTACACCTGTCGCTATAAGCAGATGCTGTATGTTGTGTGACTCGCAGTATTCCTTGAATGCGAGAGATGTGAAAGCAGTGCCTCTATCGGACACTATGCGGCAAGGATTTCCAAAATGGACGGCTTGTTTATCCAGACAGTTTAGAACTTCGTCTACACCAGTGCTACGAGTTGGGTAGAGCCAGACATATTTTGAGAATCCGTCTACTATGACAAGAATGTGGTTACATCGCTTGGTCGTCCTTTCCATTGGCCCGACGTGACCGATGTGGTATGTAATGAAGGGTAAATCACCATTATCAATTGAAGTTAGAAATCCCTCTTTCTTGCCCGCTTTGGCATTTACGATAATACATCTTATGCAACTCTCGACGATTCGATCTGCTTTGTCTTTGAGCTTGGGAATAAAATACGACCTTTCGACGATATCCTGTGTCTTTCTGGCAGAAAAATGCCCTTGGCTGTGCGCGCTCTGAATTATTTCATTTTCCATAGTTGAGGGTACTTTGACTAGCTCACGATTTGGATCTTTGAAGAGAACGTCATTCTGTATATAGAAGTCCTGGTATGCATCCTTTTCAACAAGGTTGCGGACTGCTTTTGTCCAATCATCGTTAATCTGAGCTTCTTTTAAGCGATGAGAAATAGAGTCTGACAAAAAGAAACATGAGACCCGACTCAAGGCATCAGCATGTTTCATTTGCGTCCCAGAACGATGTTCGATCTTGTATTGGAAGTCCTGCAAATATAACGAGCTACGCGAAGAGGAACTTCCTTTTTGTTCATTGTCATTTTGAACGCGTTGTGGATTTCCGTTTGTAAATTAGGATTATACAACTTTAGGACAGGTTCACTAACAAGATCAGTCTTCAGCTTTTCAAACGCAAATACTTGTTTCTCTCCAAATTCATACTTGAAATCGCAATGGATGCGTACCCGTTTATAAACTTTCGGAAGTAAGAAGTCAAAACTAGGAATCGCTGAATCGCTTTTTTGTCATGTGGTTTGGGAAACTCTTTCACAGCTTGAATCTTTTCCGGACCTGGGGTGATGGTTCCACTTTGAATAATGTATCCTAGGAACTGTAATTTACTGTGCAATATTTGGCACTTACTCCAGTTGATACGTAAACCGTTCCGAGAAGCAACATGCAAGACATTTTTCATCGTCCATGTACACAACGACAACATTAGTGGCGCTGAACTCCCTTAGAACTGCCATGATGAATCTTGTGAAAACCGCAGGTGAATTTCATATGCCAAATGGTACATAAAGAAATTCAAATTGTCCAGATTGGGTCACAAATGATGTATACTTTCGAGAGCCTGGTTCAATCGGAACGTGGAAGAAGCCGTTTGTTAGATCCAAAGTAGTGAATATATTGGACCCTTGCAGCTTGTCTAGCACGGTCTCCATATGAGCCATCGGAAAATTGTCTCGAATAATTTTCTCATTCAGTTTTCGGTAGTCGCAGCACAGTCTCTTCTTTCCGTTTTTCTTGGACACCAAAACTAGCGGCGATGCGTACTCTGAGGTACTTGGTTGGATGATTTTCTCTGCAAGCCAATCCTCAACTTGATCATCAACTGTTTTCTGGTCACAGACAGGTAAACGACGTGAATGCTGAACATCCTTCAAAATGATTATACCCTTTACTCGTAGAGTAAAAGGGTATATTGTATTCGTGCAAAAGTATGTAACAGCTAGAAGGAAGCGTTTCCGACCCTATAAAGTATATATATTCTTGATCAGGGTCACTAGCCGAGTCGATATAGCCATGTCCGTCTGTCCGTCTGTCCGTCTGTCTGTCCGTCTGTCTGTCTGTCTGTCTGTCTGTCTGTCCGTATGAACGCCGAGATCTCGGAAACTATAAAAGCTAGAAGATTGGCATTTTGCATGTTTGTTTCAAGTTTGTTTCAAAATGGTGCCACGCCCCCTTTAACGCCCACAATCGCTTATATACGATTTTAAAAATTTAAATATTTCGGAAAAGTAAAAATGCAGTTTTATTGTGTTTATCAATACCTATCGAAATGTAGAAGAAATTTTTCAAATCGGACCATTCGTTAAAATGTTATGCGTGATCAAAGTTTCTATCTCCATCTCCCTCGCACTCCCTTTACCTGAGTAACGGGTATCTGATAGTCGGGGCACCCGACTATAGCGTTCTCTCTTGTTTTTATTTGTACAGGTGAATACTCTTCAATTAAACTTTTGACCGCAGACTGCTGTGATTGATTCAAATGAGATAAGTCAACGTGATCGGAAACTGCTGCCTGTTCTGCACACATGCCCTTAAAATCTTGCAGAAACTCGGATCCGAAATTGATATGTTTATCTTCGTTACTATTTGATTCATTTCGACGAATAAACTCAGTGCCTTCTTTTGTAACTTTCATGTCCACAATATCCAGGATAGTTCTGCCCAAAATTGCGTCAAAGGCCATGTCTTCATCTGCAACCACGTGAAATTCCACCTTTATGTGCATGTTGTCCACTTCAACAGGTATGACAATGCTCCCGAAAGTTAGAACTTGACTGTCGCCTATTCCCGTCAAAAACTTTTCTTTTCCGGTGAGAGGTTCGTTGCCTAGTTTGAGGAAAATGTTTCTGCGCATAAGGCATAGATCAGCGCCTGTGTCGACGAGTCCTTTGAATTGAGCGGTCCAGCGGTAGCTACAGATTCAACTTCATCCGAATCGTTGTTATCATCGTCGTCCTGAATACCGAAGTGAGACAGGAGTCTATCCTGTAAGTCGCGCTTTCTACCGGTTGTGGGTAAATTTAGTTCAAGTAGCTTTGCGCGCAAATCCACGCATCGCATTAACATTATCTCCTCGAGTTGCATTTTGAGATGAAATTAGCTTACAAAGATATTAGTTAACAATAACAATGAATAATGAATAACTTCAGAAATGACAAATTTAGGTTTTATACATACAGTCTACTTGTGAGCGACTTTCAATTTCATTGGGTCAGTTTTCTGATTAGCACCCCTTTTGATGCACTGCTTCTCGAACCTGCTTGCCTGCCAATTGGATTTTCTTCTGGACTATGCAACTTAAAAAAATCCTGCCCTTGCTTGTCCACTGACGTCGTTGCCTTCCACCAAGATCTGCTACTCCAGACCTTGCTGCTCTGCCCTCCAGATTCAGTCAACCCGTCTTTGCTCCGCTTCACGCTCCGCTTCACGCTCCGCTTCACGCTCCTGACTTGCTCCGCTCGCCTCTGTCTATCGCTGCTCCCAACGCCTTCCACAGATCAGCCTCTGCAAGTTACCAGTACACCGTGACTGGCCGGATCTCAGACCGACGCTCAGGGGAACTATGATGCACTACCTCCTGGACTGCAGTCGCTATTTGCTCCAAGCGTTTTCCGTGCGCCTTTTCACACACACATCTGCCAAATGCTGGTTTTCGTCGTCGTCTTTTTTGCACACACTGCAAATTAACTGCGCAGTTGTCTCAAATTGCAATTTCACCAGACTTGAAATTAGACAATCACTGTTTGTAAAAACGCACTTCTGCACTCTAATGTTTGGGTCAATCCCGGTTGAGCCCCCAAATTATAGGAATTATTATATTCACAATGCTTTATTGGGATTAAGTTTAAACATTAGAGGTGCTTAGATTAGTTTACAAAGTTCTTTCTGGTTTTTTACTTAAATTGTCTGTTCTCTTTACGAACGCTATTCAACGACTCCCTGCTCATTCGTTCAGGTATCGACGCCCTTCGAAGAATCGAGTACTTTTATCGAGAAGTTCAGATGGTGAACTGATTAAGAGTTGCCATATAACTTAACCCGCTTCGAGTGTGCGTGCATTAAGCCCGCCTGATTCAACTCCCACATAACCGTTGGACTTCACTGTACCCTTGAAGACCTTTACGTAATTCAAAAACCTCTTAAGGAAAATTTTATAAATAAGTTTTTATTTACAAGAAGATTCGTTCTAGACATAGAAAAAGATGAAGATAAAGCAATCATTATTGAGGAAATTCATTGCCGTGCCCATAGAGGACTGGACGAAAACTATAAACAAATAACGAGACTTTACTACTGGCCGAAATTATTTTTAAAACTTAAAGAATATATTAAGAACTGTACAATTTGCAACGAAAACAAATACTGTAGACACCCTGCCGATTTAGAGCACTTATAAATAGATGCGGACTTACAATACATTACGCTGACCCTAGACATAGTTCTTCGAACGGACAAATCGAAAGAGCACATTCCACACTGACAGAAATTGCTAGATGTATTAAAGACGAATTTAATCTTACTGACCACTCAGAAATAATTATTAGATCTGCCCAAAGGTAAAGCATTCATTCTGTAACAATTGAAAAACCAATAGACATTCAATAAAATAAAACATGAAAAAGTCCCTGAAATACTTAAGGTAGCGCAATCCAAAATGCTTAAATCACATAACCAAAACAAAAAAGCAAAAGAATATCATGTAGGACAAGTAATATATGAAAAAAAGTACGGGGAACGAAATAAATTAAAACCAAGATACAAAAAACTGGTAGTTAAAGTAAACAAAGCTAATAAAGTAATAATAAATATAGAATTATCCATAAAGATAATATTAAATATTAAAATATTTTTAACTTACAGATAATGAATACCATAATATATATAGTTTTGATACTCGCATCAACTAATTCTGAGATAATCGACTATTCAAACCACGACTTTTTCATCTACAAAGACAACAAGGACATCCTGACTTATGATTCATACGCAGAACTTTTTCATATCACTAATATAAGCTTTTACAAAGAAATTATTAAGGAAGAATCAGAAAGCTTAGAAGAATTCAGAAATGATCAGTTCCACTGGGAGTTGACTTACAACCTAAAAACCATCGACTTAACTTTATCACAATTAACTCCATCAAGAAATAAAAGAAGCATTAACGAATTAGGCATCATTTTAAAATGGATAACTGGAACACCGGATCATGATGATTTTACAACCATTCAAGAAAAAATTAACGATTGAATATTTATAATAATTGAAAAGCAACAGATAATAAATTCCAAATTGCTTGACGAAGTTAAGAAATTATCTACCACATTAGATTCAATTTTCACCCACCAAGAAATACCTTTAAGAAAACACCGCTTACGCCTAATAACTTTTGATTTACAAAACTTAATTGACACCATTACTTTAGCGAAAATCGATGTTTTTTCAAGATCACAGATCTAATGGATATTTCCGAATTTAAAATTGCACTACACAAAGAAATATTTGTAATTTATATTCGGTATCCAGTCATTCAAAATCGATGCGATACATATTTCGGCAGGGCTATCTCTCAAAATGATGGCAAATTAATATTTAAATAAACAAATAGATGTTATACAAGACGGTGCAGTGCTGATAAGCGGAAATAATATTGTAAACGATACCTATTTAAAAGGAACATATTTAATTATATTTAATGGCACTACCGTAATAAACAATATATCCTACACAAACATAGATAATAAGATGCTTGCATTTATTACAGCCCACAATTACATTAATTTTGAAATATCCGAATTTATATTATCCAATAATTCGGAAGTATCCTTTGACAATATCAAAATTCTAAACCCATTTGTTCAACAAAAAAATTCCCCTAACACTTATTGTAATATCAATAGTTTTAGTATTTATAATTTTATTGTCAATCTTTAAAATCAAAAAATATCTGTTAATCATCAAACCACGGCTAAAAAATATTATAAAAAGAAGAAGAAAATGTTGTAGCAGATTTAGCAGCTCAACTAAACGCCATCTCACCAACGTCATTTGAATCGGGACGCTTCAATTTAGAAGGGGGAGTGTTATCCAACCCATGAATATTCTTAGCTTATGAGTTTCATAAACAAATTTCCAATCGTAGCAACCGCTGAAAAATCTAACCTTCGCTAGCAAAATCTCCCCTCACTCAAACCGGCCACATTCGGGCTATTATAAACAAATGACCCTTTCCAATCTTAGCAACCGCTGGAAATTCTAGCTTCGTTAACAGAATCTCCCCTCACTCAAACCGAGCCCTGTGAGAACCACATCCGGCCTACTGTAAACAAATGACCCCAGTCATAAACAAAGCTTCCAAATTTTCCACTTAGGGTCCGATCTAGTCCGAGCCAGTTGCTAACCAAATTTTTGTCAAATAATCAATTTATTGAGTTTCAATTACTTCTCAATTATTTCATCAGCCAATTGTCCTACTCTCTTAACTTTGCCTAATCTCTTTTAATCTCTTCTGAGCAAGATTCTCTTAAGCCGAGGTTTCATGATTAATATTTTATCAAACGAAGGGCAGTTCTTTTTTGGAGACAACTCGATCGGTCGCGAAAATCAAAGAGTAAATTTAATTATATGTTAAGTGACTTGTGAAAGTGAATTTAAGAAATTAAAAGGTGAACATCCAAATAAAAATAAAAAATTAATTTTTTTATAAAAAATTATCAACTAATAAATTTAATTTGCATGCCCATATCTACATAGAACTATTTTCTGCCTCCACATACAGGAACATACACATATACATAAACGCATGCATGCCCATATCTACATAAACATATTTTCTGCCTCCACATACAGGAACATTTTTTCTCCAAATTTCTGTGTTATAATTGTTGCTGATTTCTTTCCCTTCTCTCTCTTTCCCGCGCCCTAACGCATGCACTGCGCTGCCGACAGCATAACCCAGTGAACATTTCTCCCGAACCAAAGCCAAGGTTTTTAATTCCACCGTTCCGGCTCCGCTCAAAAATAAGTATTTATAATTATAATTGTTATTTAATTATAAAAATTGTTAATTCATAATTATAATTACTATTTAATTATAAATATTATTTAATTATTTCCGGCAAAGTAATTAATTTATTTAATGGATTAATTAATTTATTTTTATTGCGTTTTTTTTGTTGCGATCAAAGATATTTTCCAAACCCAAAAAAAAAAAAAAAATAAATAACTAAATACAATAAAATTATTTGGCAACAATAACTAAGGTAAAAATTAAAATAAACAGAAAACAAACAGAAGTCAACAAAGGGAGTAACAAGATATACAAATATATAAACAATCAATACAGTTTCATCGATTTCCAAATATTTTCTTCCGATTCTTCTAGAAAGCACTACTCCGCACAAATTAACAGTGTGACCGTACTCTGTGGCTTTGTTTTCTTTTGCGTGCGTTCATTTGCAGCGACGACCAACTCGTTGGCGACTCAGATCGCACCGAGAGCTTAACGGTGAATATCCTTACGTTCTGAACGAAGCGCCCCTTGCTCAGGTCAGTCGACAAGAGCTGATCCGCAAAGTTCGAGTCCGAAAATGCCCACGGGAGACGACAAGAAACCGAAATCGATCCCATCTATCCGTTTGGACAGGTCCCAATCTGCGTCTCCGCGGCCTTCTCAATTAACAGCAAAGGCTGCCGCCCTTTCCAAGGGCAAAAAGTGACGAGTCCGTCGAGACTATCTCCGGTCCCCCGTCAAGGCTTTCTCGGTCGGTGTCCAAGATGGCTCAAACTGCGATAGACATCGCCCTCAAAAAGTTTATTGCCACAACAGACCGGGTTAGCCAATTTCAAGCGGATATTCATACTCCGAGCGCCGCTGAACCAGAACGACTTTCCCCTGGCATGTGCCAAGTCCATCGGGACCAAATCCGGGCCTTGTGGGAAAAGGTGGAGAAGAGTTATGCAGTTATTTATTATGAGTTATTCGCGAGGCAACCTTTATTACGGAGAGACTTGTCAACCTCGTCAAACTTCCATTCAAGACTATCCAGGCCCAAGTCTCTGGTCTTAATCAAACCGTAGCCGCTCAGTCCACGAAACTCTTTCATTTTTCTATTCGATCGCCTTCCAGACCCGGGCTGCATTTAGAAACTTCAGCTTACGTTCTTTCGCAGCTGGCCGGGAATCTGCCTTCGTATCCAGTCCCTCGAGATCTTCTTAAGGGAATTCCTGACATCCCCCTTGCGTATCCCAAGTTCTTCGAGAGCTCCCAAATCGATGTCTTGATAGGAGCCGACAGTTTTCCGTCCATCCTCCTCGGCAACGCCAGGGCTAACATTTGCGGTTCACTTCTCGGCCAGGAAACCATTTTTGGATGCGTGTTGACAGGCCCCATATCTCCAGCGGCCCCCCGCAATTATTCCGCCTTCTCCACTCGAGTTCTCTGCGGACTCGACGACTCGTTGGATCATCTCCTTACCAAATTCTGGGAGGTGGAGGAAGTGCCCACACAGATAGTCCCCGAGTCTGATTCCGTCTGTGAACACAATTTTGTCCAGACTACAAAAAGGGACACTCGTGGCAAATACGTTGTGATGCTCCCCTTGCGCGAACCCGAGCATAATGGTTCCGAGCTCGCATCTTCACGATCCTTTGCTCTGGCTCAGTCTCCACATCCGCGCAGCGTCATCGCATTGGAACACAAACGAACTCGAGGTATGCAATCCTACCGTTGCCGAGTCTGTAGCGGGATCCATCCACTGCGGAAGTGTCGTCGGTTCCTCCGTCTGAGTGCCGAGAAGAGGCTCCGGCTGTCCTTGCCAACCGGTACTGCCACCGCTGTTTGGCCCACGAGCACTTCGACGGAGCGTGTCGGCGAGGTGATCGCTGCAAAATGTGCGGCCAGGATCACCACACTCTTCTTCATCTCTCGGAACCACCGATGGCATCACGGCAGTCCCGCCCGGCAGCACGCCGGTCGCAGAGATCCGTTGCCACTCCACAACACTCCTCAGCCGCTCCTCGGCCCTCGTCCGCCACTCCACGGCACCCTTCAGCTGCTCCTCGGCCCTCGTCCGCCACTCCACGGCAGTCTTTAGCCGCTCCTCGGCCCTCGTCCGCCACTCCACGGCATTCTCCAACCGCTCCTCGGCCCTCGTCCGCCACCCCACGGCATTCATACGACACTCCGCGGCAATTTTCTGCTACTCGTCGGGGTGCCACGCAGCCCGCGGTCGACGCTCCGTCCCTAACGTCCCTTCTACAGAGGCACAGCGTCAACCTCCTACCGACGGCTTTGGTGCGTTTAGAGACCGGGAGTCGAGTCTTCGACACTGCGGCGCTAATTGACCCGTGCACGCCTATGAGCTGCATCGACGCTTCGCTAGCGTCGAATTTCCGCTTGCCGACCACCAACGTGGGAGGCGAACAGATCTGTTCGGCAACCGTGGGGTCAAGAATCGACAGCACTGTCCGGCTCGACGCAATTTTTAAAATAGAGCCTTACGTGCGCATCCGCACTCCAATCCGGGAGCTGAGCGACGCGGTAAGGACCCACTTCCGGGACATTACGCAGGCTGATGAGCGGTTCTATCTCCCCGCGACGATCTCCATCATCCTGGGCGCGGATATGTATCCGAGCGTGATGCGACCGGGCTTCCTGAAAATTCAGGATGGACTGCCAGTAGCCCAGAGCACCGTGTTTGGGTGGGTCGTAAGTTAGATAAACAGTACTTAGGACCCTACATAGTAATCGAAATTAATAAAAATGACAATATTAAGATAAAAGATAAAAGACAGATTAAAAATGTTTAATACGTAGAACAATTAATTTCAATTCATTTAATTTAATAATTTTTTTAATTTTAAATAAAAACCTTACAATTTCATTAATAATAATTAATTCAACTTTATTTAATATAATCTCATTTATAAAAATTTCTTTATAAATCTCTTCTATTTTATTACATATATATAATACAATATAGCCTTACCCAAAACAATTTTAATAAAATTTAAACAAAACACAAAAAAAAAAAAATAAGTTTTACTACTAATAAGAAAATAAAATATACCTACTATATATATCCATTTTTCTGATTCGAAAAAAAAATATTTACATATATAAACAACATTTTTCCAATTCCTTTATATTTTTAATAATACAACATTTTAAATACAAAAAAAAAAACAAATCATAATCTTTAATATATATAATCTTTAGAAAATAACTCCACTATATTACATTATTTTTCAAAAAGAGGGAGATGTAGTATGCGTAGTATACATTAAAAGCGTTAAATTATAAATACGCAAAAGTTCAACGACCAGCACATTTTCAAGTGCATTGGTAACATGATTACCCCCAGCAGACAACTGTCGCTGTGTTGGCATGTTACACACAGGCCGACTTACTTGAATATGATTTATATGTCGCGCACGCTGCATACCCCTGTTTGCTTAAACATATGTACAACTAATGGGCAAGAAGTAGTCTATAAGAATATTGGCATCTCAAATGCTCATTCAGCACAAGCCACCTTAAGGGGATGTGCTTTGATTTATTTGGTTGCCAGCGTGGTGAATATATGTAGAACACCACGGTCAACATATTTCCCCGCTGCTGCAAAATGCCCAGCAAAGACACTTAAGCTTAAGCAATTGACATTGAGAATTGGCGATTAATAAAGAGAAGACCTGTTGGTCCATAAAACTAAAATAAAAACGACTTATTGATGATTGAGGACTTCTGAACGATTTACAGGTGTAACTTCGTTGAACCAGCTTCCGGGGCTCACGACCCTGTACTAGGTACGCTGGGCTAAATCCGGTGCTGTCGGAGACACTCGTGTTGATGGCCAGGGTGATTTCCGGCAACAGGTGATCCCATGTTCATTGGTCCTCCAATGCGTACTGCGCGACCATCGTTTTGATGGTGAGGTTGGCTCGCTCTGTAGGGTGCCAAGTGCCCGCTGAAATGTAGCAGGAGCCGAGTTTAAGCCGAATGGCATTACTTTCCACTGGATGAGCCCGCGGCCCGGCACGGTAAATGCGGTAACCGCTTTTAGATCCAGCGTCGAGATAAACTTAGCGTTGCGAAGTCGTTCCAAGAAGTGTCCTATCCGCGGTAATGGGTAGGCGTCGGGCACCGAGTGAGCGTTGAGCTGACGGTAGTCCACGCACATGCGCACATCTCCCGTCGAGGACGATGGGTGCGCTGTGAGGACTCCGGCAGGGCTCGATGCGTCCGTCGCGAAGCAGTTCATCAACCTGTTCGTTAATGATTTTCTGCATGGCAGGGTTCTTTTGGAAAGTACCTCTGCTTGATGGGCTTGTCGTCCTTCATGACAATCTTATGTTCGGCTATGTGATAGGTACCGGTCATATGCTCGAATGGAGCGAGTTCCGCTTCGAGAAAGGCTTGGATCCGGGATTCCTTCTGTGATGACCGTTGCTAGGCTGGCTGTTACCTCTTGGGTGGGTTGGTGACTTTTGAAACGGCGATCGTCGAGGGACTGTAACGGGTGGTACCGTGCAGCGTGGTGATGGTGTTGGTCCGACGGCGCTTGGACTGATAGCAGCTACTGGGCTTTTCCACACTGGATAGTGGTCTTGATCCCGCAGAGGAAGTCGATTCCGAGGATGATCTCGTCCAAGATGGACGGTTGCACTAGCAGTGTGGTCTTAGCCGTATCCCGTCCTAGGGTTACGGTGTTGGTCAGGGCGTGGGTGACGTCGGTGGTGGATCCATCTGCCAGGGCAATCCTTTTTCGTACATCACGGCGGTTATTGGTACTCCCAATGTAGTCGGCTATTTTCGCGCTGATGAAGCTCCTGAACGCCCCGGTGTCCAGGGTGCCGTGGAACGTCTTCCCCTCGATGCTGAACGTCGCCACGATGCGGCCCCCCTTCAAACCGTAAAGGTGGGGTTAGTTCTAGGGTCCTTGGTGTGTGGTCCTCGCTGGTTCCCCGGATGGGCGAGGACTCGGTCCGTTTCCCGGGTTTCGGGCCCGACAGCATTCGTTGGTTCGCACTCCCCTCCTTCCACACTGCCAGCAGAACAGGACCTGGGGATTGGGGCACTCTTGGCGGAAGTGTCCTGTCTCCCCGCAGCGGCGACATGCGTTCCGTACATCGATAGGGTGTTCGGGTACCTGCGCCACCATTCGATTGTTCGCCGGGGTGCCTGGAAGTTCCAGGGGGTGACCCGCGTTTCGTGTGGATGGTATGGGAGCTGGAAATCGTCGGGGTTGTCGGTGTGGCATAGCTGCTAGAGCGTGTGAGCTCATAGGCCGTAGCCCGTTGGATCAGAGTGGCCAGATCCTCAAAGTCTTGCCGCCTTACAAATAACTGGTATTCCGGTCGAAGGTTCTGGTAGAGTCGCTCCAGTTCCTGCGCCGGAATAAACTTGGCCCGCTGCATCAGGAGTCGGAGCTCAACTACGTATTCCTTGCAGCTCTCGCCCGGTTGCTGGTATAACGTCCGGATCGTGTCTTCCCATCGTTGGAAGTATTGTGGTGGGAGGAAAAAAGTCGCTAGCCGACTGCGCAGTTCCTCGACGGTTCCCCTTGGGGTAACCCGAACTCGGCTAAGAGGAGTTGTAGTTCCTCTTTGCGGCGATAGGATCCACCTTATGGTTTCCGAGCGACAGAGAGTGGAGGGGGGAAAAGAATTTTAAAAAATCGTACTGCTTAGTCGTGCGCGGAAAAATAATTCGGGGCGAATACCGAATATTTATAGGACTCGGGGGTCCTTGCTGTGCACGGTGCTAGGATTCGGGCTAGGATGCCGAAAGTTTACAGGACTCGGGGGTCCTTTGATTGCGTACGCGGAAAAAATAATTCGGGGCGAGGGTACCAAATATTTATAAGACTCGGGGGTCCTTGCTGTGCACGGTGCTAGGATTCGGGCTAGGATGACGAATGTTTACAGGACTCTGGGTTTCTTTGATTGCGTACGCGGAAAAATGATTCGGGGCGAGGGTATCGAATATTTATAGGACTCGGGGGTCCTTGCTGTGCACGGTGCTAGGATTCGAACTAGGATGCCGAATGTTTACAGGACTGTGTGGTCCTTTGATTGAGCTAGGATACTAGGATCCTTATACTAGTATATAGCTTGATGGCCGGAGCTTGACTGACTTCTGGTAGCCCGGTGTGCTTCTCTTATAGTCGCCGGCCACGTGTCCGCCGCGTTCGGGACAACGTGGGAAGCGAGAGAAGAGGAAAAAAAAATTATGTATGTGTGGTTTTGCGCAACCACACATATTTATATTTTCTTTCCCGTTTCCCCAGGGAAAAATTTTTCGCGTGCTCCGCGTGATCCACGGCCGCTACGCGCTCCGAGACCGGCAATAGCTTCGGATCCGACATGCGAGTGCAAGACTCCGTCGTAATTTTGGGCCACCATGCGGTTTCGTAGAGGGAAAACAGATTTTGTAAAATATCGATATATGGAGGAAAATTCTGTGTGTGTTTGTAAAAAAAAAAATATTTTTTTTTAGTCTGATCTTAGGGTCTGGGTGTCTATCTCATGGGTCTTTACGCCATATACACCAACAAAAAAATTTTATTTTTCTAGAGAAAAAAAATTATTTATTTTTTTTGAGTAAAAATTATTTAAAAATTTTCCGTATCCTTGAAGTTTCTGTTCGGTCGCCATTGTAAGGAAGTTCGTGCAAAAGTATGTAACAGGTAGAAGGAAGCGTTTCCGACCCTATAATGTATATATATTCTTGTTCAGGATCACTAGCCGAGTCGATCTAGCCGTGTCCGTCTGTCTGTCTGTCCGTATGAACGCCGAGATCTCGGAAACTATAAAAGCTAGAAGATTGGCATTTTGCATGTAGATTTTAGGAGTTCCTACGCAGCGCAAGTTTGTTTCAAAATGGTACCACGCCCCCTCTGACGCCCACAAGCCACAAGCTGTGGCCACGCTTAAGGCTGGCTATTGCCTACATTTCCGCCTTTCATGTTCCGTGGTACCAATGTCTTGGGGTAGATGGCACTCGACTATAGCGTTCTCTCTTGTTTTGAATTAAATCCATTAAAGGAGGAGATCGTAAACTTAAGATCGCAGCTTTCTCACAAAATAAAAACGGTTGAAGATTGTCAGATACGAGATTGTAGATCCAAATATTAAGTGCGAAACATCTTATGAGATCATCAAATCTGTTAGAGAATATAAAGGTTAAGAAGATAAATATGTATGCTGGAGAGAATCAGCGGTGTTGAATTTTTGAACAGGAACTAAGTGTATTGAGTTCGGGAAAATTATCCATAATAGATTATTATGGTACTGTTAATAGAAAATTAAACTATTATGACCTATGGTAGAAACAAACCAATAACAGCGGAATGGAAAAACGGCCAAATTTCAGATACCTTCTGACCTACCAAATGCAATTGTCATAGTTTAGGAATTAGAAAGCAACAACATGAGGGCTCATTACGCAAATAGTTTCTCAACTACTCAGAGAAAACATAGTGAGCCAAACTCTGGTGGTAATGTACAAACATATTTCAATCAAAAGCCAACACAACAAAACAATAATTATAATATCCAGCGGAACAATAATAATTTAAGGCTCAACCAAGATAACAACCAGAACAGAAATAATAATGGTTATAATAATCAGAATAAAAATATTTCTTGGAACAAAGGTAAAATTAATAATAACCAACAAAATCTGTGGAACACTTATAGACAGCCACAAAATTAGCCAGAACCAATCGAAATAGACGAGTCTATCCAGATTCAGAACAGGGGTAATAACGGTTATAATCAAACCTATAATAAATATCAAAATAATAATTATAGACAGAACAAGTGGTATCAAACTAAACAATTTGAGACCCAGAACACTCCGCAAGGCCAAGCCCAAAATAAAAGGGTACCAACTGGAACCGTTAACCAACCGGCTAACAAGACGATGAGATTAAATAAAAGGTCAGAAGTAGGCTTACCCTACTTAATTAGAAATGACACAAAAATAAATTAAAAATTAAAAATATTAATTTATTAAATAAGAATGAGCTTAAAAGAATATCCACAGTGAATGGATATTAAATAATTAAATATTATCATATGATAACTATTTTTGATACGCGATATACCTTTTATGATATAGAAGGCCTAGACTCAGATTTACTGGTCGGCGATAACCTTTTAAAAAAAATAAGAGCTGTAATCGATACAGCTAAGGGAGTAATTAAATATAATGGAAAAGAAGAAAAATTATATTACGATAACGGAAAAATCTTAAACCAACTTTCTTGAACAGAAGAAACCACTATTCTTCCATTAAAAGAATTTATATTAAAAAAATACTTTGATGAAAAGGCTCAAATCAGATCCGAATCTGAAATGGGTAATCAAAGCGAATTTAGTTCGGGATATAAAAATCCTGAACCCGCCGTCGTTGAAAAATCCGACAAAAATAAGTGTGGGAATTAAAAATCCTGAACACGCCGTTTTGAATTATCCGACAATAAAAAATTAAACAACATAAAAATATCATCTGCAGATCAAAGAAAAGATTTGGAGAACGAAATATTAAATATTATCAATGAAGAACATTCGAAAATAAATATGCAGATTCCATTTAGGACAGATATACGCGGTGAAATAAATACAGTAGATGATAGGGCCATTTACAGTAAACAATACCCTTATGCTCTATCAGCTTCAGATTTTGTTAATTCTGAAATAAGTGGAATGCTAAAAGAAGAAATTATAAGGTGAAGTAGAAGTCCATATAATTCCCCTGTACTATACCTGATAGATATCCAATGCAGGACCCTTCAGAGATTTTATCAAATCTTGGAAAAGAAAAATACTTCTCAACAATAGACTTGGAATCCTGATTTCATCAGATTCTCATGAATGAACCAGACATACAGAAAACCTAATTTCAATAAACAATGGGAAATACGAATTCCTAAGAATGCCTTTCGGTTTGACCAACTCTCCTAGAATATTCCAGCGAGCGATGGATGATATTTTAAGAGAACAAGTGGGTAAAACATGTCTTATGTTATATTTTCAAAAACAATTGAACAACATTACATAATAATTAAAATTTTGATGATCGCAAACATGAAAATTTCGATTGAAAAATCAAAGTTCTTTAAATTAGAAACAAACTTTCTTGGTTACGTTGTTTCTCACAATGTGATCAAAACCGTCCCGAAATTGTAAAATATCCGATCCCTAAAAATATTCGAGATCTTAGAAGCTTCATATGCTTTACAGGAAATTTGTGAAAAATTACGCAAAGATAGCTGTGACGGTTTGTCGCTGTAGGATGGCTCAGGGATGGCCAGGGTTCGTCACAAGAATTTGTTTGTGTCAGGCGTGGTTGCTGAAAGAGAGTTCCGACCCAGACCAGAGTAGAAGTCGTGGGGAATTACTTAGTAATTGATTATAACTAGGTTTATTTCATTAAGAATCTTGACATTTGAATAATTTTAACTAACGGGTTCTCCGGACTGGCGGGATGTCGCCCTTGCTGCTTTCGCTTCCTTCGTCCACTTCAAATGCCTGGTATCGGGAGCCGTCCAGCTGCTCGAGAGGAACAGCACGGGACTACGGCTGCTGGTAGAATAGACCCCGGGGCGGGTTGCCACGTAGTGAGTCTAAAATAATAATGTGGTGCTTGGGGACCCTGAAGTCAGCCACGAACGATAGAGAGTTTAGTGCCTAAAGTCAGCCGCAAGAGAGAGAATGTTGCTTGGGGACCCTGAAGTCAGCCACAAGAGAGGGAGAATGTTGCTTGGGGACCCTGAAGTCAGCCACAAGAGAGAGAGAGAGTTGCTTGGGGACCCTGAAGTCAGCCACAAGAGAGAGAGAGTTGCTTGGGGACCCTGAAGTCAGCCTCAAGAGAGGGAGAGAGTTGCTTGGGGACCCTGAAGTCATCCACAAGAGAGAGAGAGAGTTGCTTGGGGTCCCTGAAGTCAGCCACAAGAGAGAGAGAGAGAGTTCGGCCGGTGAACCGCGTCGTAAGGAGCCGTGATCCTGAAATCAGACGTCTCCTAGTGATACCTTCGGATCGGCAAGCCGAGTCGGGCTTAAGAAGAGTAGTGGGATTAGGAAGTATTACTGGAGCTAAAAAAATGACTTTGCTGCTTACTACCACTGGGGAGTTGCCTCTATACCTTTAGACGGTCTGCTGCTCAGTGACCTTATATGGCCCGTGGTCCGCCTTATATAGGGCTCGGCGAGATCTAGTGTGCCCGCCGCCTGTGCGGGATTTCTTGTTTTTGTGCGCGCAGCGTCACACTCCCCCCCGTTATGGATTTTAGTGGTATTGTATCGTTATGTAGTTTGCCCTGTTCGACACCACCCGCCAGGTTGCCTCTCCATCCTTGATAAGCCATCGCTGCTGTCTTCCGCTTCTTTTTTTTTGCCAGCTTCTCCCTTATCCTGGCTCTTGCCGTCTTTGACACTACCGCTCCTTCTGGTATTGACCATCCTTCGTCGCCGCGCTCCTCCTCATGGAGCTCGAGTATGTCCCGGTCCGGTGTCTCGGCTGACCGGCTTTCCTGAACGATTCTGGCTACCGCACTACTGGTTTGGCTGACCCCTTCGTTGTTCCGCCCGGACTGGCTGTCGCTGGTTGCGTTTGGCCTGGCCTGCTTGTTTGCCGGTGCCTGGGTCTACATGCTGCCCTTAATTTTTGCCGGTGCCGTCCGCTTTCGCCCGGCTCCCGCCATTGGTATCGGCTCCACCAACTTGGCCCTAGTCTGCGCTGCTGCTATCTATGCATGTTTTGTCGCGGAATCTCCGCGCTGTCTCGGCTGACCGGCTGTCCTGAACGATTCTGGCTACCGCACTACTGGTTTGGCTGACCCCTTCGTTGTTCCGCCCGGACTGGCTGTCGCTGGTTGCGTTAGGCCTGGCCTGCTTGTTTGCCGGTGCCTGGGTCTACATGCTGCCCTTCATTTTTGCCGGTGCCGTCCGCTTTCGCCCGGCTCCCGCCATTGGTATCGGCTCCACCAACTTGGCCCTAGTCTGCGCTGCTGCTATCTATGCATGTTTTGTCGCGGAATCTCCGCGCTGCCTCCGCGAACTTTTTCATGTTATGGTGTTCGTTCTGTATTTTATTTGTTCCTCCGTACATCTTAGTGTCTCCAATGTATATCCTCCTTGTTTTCCGTGTGTTCGGGTCTTTTACTGCCACTTTCGTCCGAGGATACCAAAAATGTTCTTATTTATGAATCACACGCAGACTTATTTCATATAACTAATATATGTTTTTATCGAGATATAATTCATCTTGAAGCAGAATTTCTAAAGAATCACGACAGCAAGAATTTTCTTTGGGAAATATCCCACGATTTAAAAATTATAAAAATTTGCGTCTCTCAAATAATACCCAATAGATCGAAAAGAGGCATTAATGAATTAGGCACTATTTGGAAATGGATAGCGGGAACACCAGATCATGATGATTTTATAACAGTCCAAAATAAAATTGATGACGTAATCTCGGCAGAGAGCTCCCACCTTAGAATCCTTGTAGCGTAGAAACCTCGTAGACTCCGAGAATAACCGGAGTGTAGTACCCTCGTAGGCTCCGAGAATATCCGGAGTGTAGAACCCTCGTAGACTCCGAGAATATCCGGAGTGAAGTACCTTCGTAGTCTCCGAGAATATACGGAGGGTAGAAACCTCGTAGACTCCGAGAATAACCGGAGTGTAGGACGCCCGTAGATTCCGAGTCCACCCGGAGTAGATAAACCCCGCCGTCCCAGTAGCCAACTCCAGTCGCAGTCATCCCATTACACCACCAAGCAGTGCGATCGCCCTCTCAGTATCCCGTTCTGCCACCAGAGGGCGTTCTTCGCGAGACTCCTACCAGTTCCCCACTAAGTAGTGCGATCGCCCTCTCAGTACCTCGTTCCGCCACCAGAGGGCGTTGCGAACCGGATCCTCCCTGGTTTTGCACCAAGCAGCGTAGTAGGCCATATCGCCACCATGGGCCGCCTGGCGGCGTCCTAAAGTACATATCGGGTCGTCAACCTCGCGGTTCACTCGGATCCCTTTACGGTTTCCCCCTTAAGAAAGCCTTCGAGACGACCGGAAACTGTGCGAAAACCTTTACGATCGGTAGCCACCATCGTCTCGAGGCGTCTATCACCTGCCATACAAATTCCTACTACAGGTTCCACCCTTCTATATAAATTTCTTGTACAGGTTCCTTGGCCCCGATTGAGGTTTTACCCCGGCCAGACTACTACGTGACATTACAAAGATGGAAAATTAAATTAAATGAATTCGATTATCAAATTAAATATTTGTCAGGAAAAGAAAATTATGTAGCTGATGCATTATCTAGGGTTAAAAGAGAAGAAAACATGTTAGGAGAAGTTGCTAACAGCGTAGATGCATCAGTACATAGTGCACACGAAGATAATCAAAATTACATTTCAATAACTGAAAGACCAATTAATTATTTTTCTAGACAGATTGAATTTATAAAAGGAAACGAAGAAATCATGGATGTACAACATTATTTTCATAAATTAAAAATCAAATTAAGTTACAAAGAAATGACAAATACTTTCGGAAAAGATATCATCAAATAATATCTATTACACCCAGAAATTGAATAAACTGCTAATTGGTTTAGGGAAGAACATTATTTTCCAGACTATAAAAATAAATATAGAACATTATTAACGAATGTGAAATTTGCAACATGGCAAAAACAGAACATAGGGAAAAAAGCTTATCTTTCGAAACTACCCAAGAAATACAAAATATAAGACAAAAATTTGACATAGATTTTATATGGTAGGAAAGCATCAATTCTTTTCATGCATTTATATATACTCAAAGTTCGCCACTCTTGTTGAGGTCACAAGTAAAGACTGGTTAGAAGCTAAAAAGGCCATAATAAAAGTATTCATTGAAATGGGAAAACCACAAGAAATTAAAGCAGACAAAGATTGGGCATTTATGTGTTTAGCTCTACATAATTGGTTAAATTCAGAAGGTGTCCAAATTCAAGTTACTACAAGTAAAAACGGTATATCAGATATAGAAAGGTTTCATAAAACAGTAAACGAAAAACTAAGAATAATAGGAAGCGACACCGACATCGAAAATAGATATACTAAATTTGAATTAATTCTTTATTTTTATAATCATAAAACTAAACATAATGCAACAAATAGAGTAACAGATGACATATTTTTGTATGCAGGAAGTCCCGAATATAACAAAGAAGAAAGAAAAACAAAGAAAATTGACAAATTTAATCAAAAACGTCATGTTATTTCGAAATCAAGATTTAAATCAAGATTTAAACAATCACCACTAGTAAAATCAAAAACTACAAAACCCATTTAAAAAGATAGGAAGCTTGAGGAAGGTAGATGAAAAACATTTTGAAGAAACAAATAGAGGCAGGAAAATAACTGATTACAAATCAAAATTTAAAAGAAAAAGATAATTAATAAAAGTAAATAGGATAATTGCAGGGAAGCAGAAGGAACTGAAAGGACGCAACAACAATCTGATTAGAATCATACCTTTCTTGATTATAATAATAATAATAATGGCAATGGGACAAAACATTGAAGTAAATCCGATTAAAGCTCAGAATGGATACCGTGTATTTTACCGTGTATATTCCAACGAATTTCAAATATCACTATTTAAGTATTAATATAACTAAAAAGAGCAACTATTTGAAAAACTTTTAAAAGAAGCAAATTAATTTAATGATATTATTCAAATCCGTTATCTGGCTGAAAAACTTAAAAGAGAGATAAATGGAATTAAAATAGCTAAATGTAATAAGCAAGGATTATTTAACAATATAGGTTCAACTTATAAATATTTATTTGGAATATTAGATCAAGATGATAAGGAAGAGTAAGAGCAGAAAATAAATAACCTATCGGATAATAGTATACAAAACACAGATTTAAATATGATCATCGACGTAATAAATAATGGAATCGAAGTTATTAATAAATTTAAAGAAGATGATGAAGGGAAGAACGCAGGCTAACGTTTTAATATTTAACCTACAACATTTTACAGAATATATAGAAGACATTGAGTTAGGAATGCAGTTGACCAGGCTTGGTATATTTAACCCCTAAATTATTAAAACACGATGATTTAACTAAAATAAATTCTGAGAAAACTTTTCAAAATTAAAACTTCTACTTGGCTCAAAGAGACACGAATGAAATTTTAATAATTTCCCATATTCCTAGCGATTGTGAAAGCACCACTTTTTTAAAATAATTCCGTATCCAGATGATAATAATACCATTCTAACAGAAAATATATTTGACAAATATTACCTTCACGAAAAACAAAGTATATAACAAAGAAACAGGAAAAATAGTATTTGATGAATATATAAGCTGCAAATATACTAAAACCCATAAAAATTTCCAAACTAATCATATTGAACCAAATATTTTATTTATTATTATATAAGAGATTTAAGATTTAAATAAATTAAATAAAACAAACTAACATGAACACATACACGCGATTATCTTAAAAATAGCGCCAAATTCCTTTCAGAGAATGGTGACTAAGCTTTCTATGGACTAGAACCTTCGCATGCATTTATTATGACTTAATAGTCTTTGGTCGTTCCGAAAAACATATGTTTGAGAAATGTAGGCATAAATACACAGACAAAGGAATCTGGACCGAAGACAAAAACAAGAGAGAACGCTATAGTCGAGTGCCTCGACTACTCGATACCCGTTACTCAGCTAAACAACTTAATATAAATATGCCTTCTTGTATGTTTTTCGCCGCTCGAATTAGCACCTTGGCCAGCTGTTCCAAAGTCATCCGTTAGATGGCGCTACCGTGGTACCACGGGCCATGAAAGGCGGGAATGTAGGCGCTAGCCAGGCTTAAGCGTTTAATGGGTTTTTGGGCGTTAGAGTGGACGTGGCAAACTTTTATTAGGCCAATCGATAGGTATTGAGGAAACAAATACATATCAATTAAAGTTTTCATAATAGCATCAAAACTGTGGCCACTGCTTGTGGCTTTTAGGCGTCAGAGGGGGCGTGGCACCATTTTGAAACAAACTTGCGCTGCGTAGGAACTTGTAGCGGCGCCTGAAGAACGTTTTATTTAGTTCAGCCTAAATGTATGCTTTATCGGACGGATGCTGTAAGTTCACAATTGGAGACTAGTCAGGTGCATCCCATTTGATTAGCAGTAATTAGTGTTTTTAGAAAATACTAATTGGGAGAGGATGCCAGACGTAAGTTCGGACTATCGCCACCAGCTGAGCCAGGGAGGCTCCGGAAAGCTGCAAGTTTTAAACATGGTTTTACACCAGCTGCGCGGCATTTCCGTTTACAGCCTAAGCCATCCGTTTCCGATGCCGGTCTGTTTCTTTTCGATCGAACCTTCGTGGCGTGCACATGCATCAAGTCTTGTGTCTTTTAAAAAAAGAATTAAATTTTGTGAAAGCCACGTGCAGGGCATATAAATATTGATCGAAAATATCTGTGAAAAATATAAACGCAACTCTCGGCGGCTGCCTGTCTGAAGGAAAATACCTTTTATTTCTGGATTTTTTTCGAATTTGGCCGGCAGCACCTTCAGCATTTCTTCACGAACCCAACATTTATTTTGGGGGCACAGTCAGCAGGTTAGTTAACATTATTAAATCCCATTTTTTATCTGGTGTTGACCCCGATCATTGTGAATTCTTTAGATTGTGCCCGCGAGAGAAGTAAAGTAAAGCCGGTGTCCCCGGGAGCACCCCCAGCATAAATATGTGTGCATAAACCAACCTAACGCCAGCGGCGCACCTACACATGTGCAAATTAAATTTCTCACTCGCGAATTTGTTAAAAAAATTTATTTTTATTTTTTATTTTCACTTATTTGCTATTACAACATTTTTTTGGTTCGTAATTTATTTTTCACTGCTCACAACTTTTTCTTTTGTTCTGTCTTATTCGGTTTGCAAAATCGGACTGCCCTGCTTTGGGTCAATCATCAATAATCAAACCTCGGCTTAAGAGATTTTTCACAAAAATCTGATTAAGAGAGTCATCCAAGAGAATCGGAAAAGGATGATGAAATTTGTCAATTAATTTTGAAATTGAAATTTTGCAGAACTGAAGTTCTACCGGAAGTTAATGTTTACGTTAGCGGACTTGGGGCTCCCTTTTTGGGGCTCTGATGTTTACAATATCGGCTTGGATGTTTACAGAATCCGTTTGAAGCGGATTGCTCGAAACTAATCTGGGTGGGAATCGATTGTAAGCTTTGCTTACAGAAATAGCTGACCACGGGTTAATCTCGGAGTCAGTCAGAGTTAATTGGAAAGAGCTCTTGGCTCAAAGTTGTTTATAAATTGGGCAAGGACCCCTAAGTAATGTGTCACATAACTGATGGAACTGATGGGTATAATGAATGTAATTGATTAGTCAACTCGACAATGATATTTTCTTCTACGGTATTTTCATTGTCGGGGATATTAGTTTCTGGTTGTATTTCAATATTAATTTGCCGTGGTTTGAATATTAAGAATTTTCTGTATTTAATTAAAAGCATGGTAATTAAATATATAAATGCGATTATGGTCAATATTAATGTAATTGGTATTTGAGTTTGTTTAATTTGAATAAAAGGATTTAATACGTTAATATTATCGAATGAGAGTTCCGAATCATTTGATATAATATATTCGGATATTAAGAAGTCAGTGTATTTTCGTGTAGTGATGTATTCCAATATCTTATTGTCTACATTAGTGTAGTATTTATTATTAATTTTAGTGGTGCCATTAAAGGTTATTAAAAATGACCCATCTAAATGAGTGTCATTAACTGTATTATCTCCGTTTACAAAAATGGCTCCTTCTTGGATTACATCTATATTTTTATTTTTTCTCTTATTTTATTACAGAAATATTTTTCTCCATTGAGTAATCTGGTAAAACATGAACCTTCTGGGTTTAATGTGCAATAGTTGTTAAATAATTCATAAAACTTATATAAAACTTACATAAAACTTATTTTTACATTTTGCAACATGATTATTGATTAACAATTTTCCATCACTGTGTGAAATGGATCTTGAGTTATAAACTTCACAACGATCGATATTTATGGGGTATTTAATATATATAATGATAAGATTTTGGTGCAAAGCGATTTTAAATTCAGATATATCCAATAGATCAGTAATAATTACAGGTTTTTGTTCATGTTTATAAATTTCCTGTATGTCATTATTGTTTAAAATTTTAGTGTTAAATACGTCAATTTTAGCAAGTGTAATTGTATCCATTAAGTTCATAAGATCGTAAGTAAGCAAGCGGAGGCGGTATTTTCTCAATGGAATCTCTTGATCTTTAAAAGCGGTTTTAAAATTGTCAGATAGAGTTTTAATTTCTTTAAATATTCTAGAATTAATAACGAATTGGTCATTATTGTTTTTTATCAAATCATCAATTTTATTTTGAACTGTTATGAAATCAATGTGATCTGGTGTTCCTGCTATCCATTTCCAAATTGTGCCTAATTCATTAATACCTCTTTTTGATCTAGTGGGTACTATCTGAGAAATAAGTATTTTAATAATTTTTAAATCGTGTGATATTTCCCAATGTAAATTCTGACTGTTTTGTCTGTTTAAAAATTCTGTTTCAAAATTAATTATATCTTTATAAAAACTTAAATTAGTTATATGAAATAAATCTGCGTATGATTCATCTTTGATATCCTTGTAAAGAAAAAAATCATGGTTTGTGTAATCCATAATTTCGGATTTGGTTGTAGCTACCAGCAATAATAAGTACATTATTGAATTCATTATCTGGAATTTAAAATAAATCAACTTGTTTAGAATTTAATATTATCTTTATGAATCGTACGGTTCCTGTTATTAATAATAACTTTATTAGGATGATTTTCCTTAACTACCTGTTTTTTATATCTAGAGTTAAGCTTATTTCTTTCCCCGTGTTTTTTTTCGTAAATCACTTCTCCTACATGTTAGTCCTTTATTTTTCTGCCTTTGTTATGTCCTTCTAAACTTTTCTCTTGTGTAGTTTTTAACAGTACAGGAATAGTATCGTGCTCGATTTTATTGTAAAGTATGTCAAAGGGTTTTTGATTGGTTGTTGAATGAATGGTCTTATTATATTCTTGCGCGGCTCGTATTACGATTTCGGTATAGTCTGTTAAATTAAATTGTTCTTTGATGCAGCGGGCTAACTCTGTTAATGTCGAATGTGCCCTTTCAACTTGACCTTTTGAGGTACTGTGCCTCGGGTCTGCGTAATGTAAAGTTAAACCACTTCTTTGTGCAAAAGATTTAAATTGAGCAGAAGTAAAGCTCGGTTCGTTATCGGTCATTATTATTTTGGCTTGAGGAAATTGTTGAAGTAGTTCCATTACTTTATTTTCAATATTTAATTTATTTTGGATTTCTTTAACTACTAGAAATTTGGAAAAAGCGTCAATACAAGTTAAAAAAATGAGACCTTGCGCATAATATATATCAATATGTAAATTTTCGCCCTCTTTAGATGGAATTGGGGCTTCACCAATCGGAATTTTAATTGGGTGTCTGTTATATTTGTTTTCATTGCAAATACTACATTTTTTAATATATTCTTTTAATTTTAAATATAACTTGGGCCAGTAATACAATCTACAGATTTGTTTATAGTTTTCATCTAGTCCTCGGTGAGCTCTACTGTGTGTTTCTTCTATTATGATAGCCTTGTCTTCATTGTTTTCTACATCTTGAAGGAATGTCCTTGTGTAAAGGAATTTGTTAACGAAGTTTTCTTTTAAAGGTTTTTGAATTATATAAAAATCTTCAAGTGTACAATCTATTCCAATTGTTATACTAGGTGGAATGTATTCCCTTAAGACAATTACTAAATTTTCCGGAGTATCATACTCCATTATATGTCTAGTATTTCCGAATACATTAATCGACTCATGTATTGTATACCTCCCCGTTGCTATTAGCAATTGTTGCTTAAACTGGTTTAAGGGTTTTCGGGTTTCTTGTATTACATTCTCAAAACTACTCTCTGCTGAATGCTGAGTGTTTTGATCTGAGACCGATTCGATACTTTCTGTTAAGTTATTGATTTGTATCCTAGATAATGCATCTGCAACAACATTTGTTGCTCCTGGCTTATAAATAATTTTTGGAGAATAACTCTCAATGAAAGAATACCATCTTTTCATTTCGATATTTGGGTTCTTTTGAGAAATTGAAAACGAAAGAGGTTGATGATCAGTGTAGATCTCAATGTTGTTAACTCCATATAAGTAATTACGTAAATTTTTGAAAGCCCATACTATAGCTAAAAGTTCCTTCGTATTAGTAGCATATAATTGTTCAGTTTTTGATAGGGTTTTAGAAATAAATGTAATAGGTTTTCCTTCCTGAGAAAGAACAGCACCAATAGCTAAATCTGAAGCATCGGTGGTTAAAGTAAATTTTTTATTATAATCGGGTTGAACTAACTCTATTTGTGCAATTAAATTATTTTTGAGCTCGTTGAAAGCTCTTACAGCTGATTCATCCAACTGTATGAAAGTTTTACGGGATGCCTTTTTTGAAACTTTGCCATTATGGCCTTCTAAATATTTTGTTAAAGGTTTTGCAATCTTAGCGTAATTTTGCACAAATTTTCTGTAATATCCTGTAAGGCCTAGGAAGCTTCTAAGTTCTCGGATATTTTTAGGGATTGGATATTTTAAAATTGTAGAAATTTTTTCGGGATCGGTTTTGATCACATTGTGAGAAACAACGTAACCGAGAAAGTTTGTTTCCAATTTAAAGAACTTTGATTTTTCAATCGAAATTTTCATGTTTGCGTTCAGCAAAATTTTTATTATTACAATTAAATCTTTGTAATGTTGTTCAATTGTTTTTGAAAAAATAATAATGTCATCCATATAGACATGACAAGTCTTTCCAACTTGTTCTCTCAAAATATCATCCATTGCTCTTTGAAATATTCTAGGGGCGTTTGTTAACCCAAACGGCATTCTGAGGAATTCGTACTTTCCATTGTTTATTGAGAATGAGGTTTTTGAATGTCTTTTTCATTCATGAGAATTTGGTGGAATCCTGATTCCAAATCAATTGTAGAAAAGTATTTAGCCTTTCCAAGGTTTGACAAAATTACCGAAGGGTCCTGCATTGGATATCTATCTGGTATGGTGTTATCGTTAAGTTTCTTATAATCTATTACTAGTCTAAGTTTCGGAGTTCCATCCTCGTTGAAACCCTTTTTTGGTACAACTAATACCGGTGAATTATAAGGACTTCTGCTTGGCCTTATAATTTCTTCTTTTAGCATTCTGCTAATTTCAGAGTTTAGGGGTATTGTTTACTATAAATAGCTCTATAATTTTCGGTGTTTATTTCACCGCGTATGTCAGTCCTAAACGGAATCTGCATATTTATTTTCGAATGTTCTTTTTGAATAATATTCAATATATTGTCCTCCAAACCTTTTCTTTGATTTGAGGATGAATTTTGCATATTGTTAATTTTTTGGTTGTCGGATACTTCTACGCCGGCGTGTTCAGGATTTTCATTTCCCAAATTTTTATTTTTGTCGGATATTTTAACGACGGCGTGTTCAGGATTTTTATTTCCCAAACTTTTATTTTTGTCGGATATTTCAACGACGGCGTGTTCAGGATTTTTATTTCCCAAACTTTTATTTTTGTCGGATATTTCAACGACGGCGTGCTCAGGATTTTTATATCCCAAACTAAATTCACTTTGATTTCCTTCTTCAGATTCGGACCTGATTTGAGGTTTCTGATCAAAGTATTTATTTATTATGAATTCTTTTAACGGAAGAATGGTGTTTTCTTCTGTCAAAGAGAGTTGGTTTAAAATATTACCGTTATTGTAATTTAATTTTTCCTCCTTTCCGTTATACTTAATTATCCCTTTTGCTGTATCAATTACAGCTCCTATTTTTTTCAATAAATTGTAGCCAACCAATAAATCTGAGTCTAGCCCATCTATTTCATAAAAAGTATATCGCGTATCGAAGATAGTTATCATATGATAAAACTTAATTATTGAATATCCATTGACTGTGGATACTCTCTTATATATAGGTAGTTCATTTTTATTTTCATAGATTCCTGTTTTAATATAACAAGAAGTTGCCCCCGGTATCAATTAATATTTTAGTTTTTTATTTATTTTGTTATCATATCTAATCAAGTAGGGTAAGCCTACTCCTGAGTTTGCCCTAAAAAATGGTCTTCTTCAATGTTGTTCAATCTCATAGTTTTGTTAGCCGGTTGGTTAACAGTTCCTGTTGGCACTCTTTTGTTATGTGTTTCAATTTTTTTAGTTTGGTTCCATTTATTGTAGTTGTTATTTTGATAATTATTATATCCCTGATTATTATTATTATGGGGCTTATTTTGCATCTGAATAGATTCATCGACATCCATAGGCTCTGGCTTATTTTTTTGTGGTCTATAAGAGTTCCACAGATTTTGTTGGTTATTATTAAACCTTCCCTGATTCCAGGTATTATTTCTATACTGATTAAAATTGTTATTATTATTTCTGTTTTTATTAATAGCCTGATTATAATTATGTTTATTCTGATTATCGGGTTGATTAAACCGCAAATTGTTTGTATTCTTATAATTACCGTTATAGTTATTATAGTTATTTTGCCTGGGTTTATTATTTGAGTTTTGTTGCCCATATAAGTATGACTCATTAGTCTTGCGTTGTGAAGATATAAAATTGTTCGCGAATTGGGCCCTCAAATTGTTGCTTTCAAGTTCTTGTACTATTACCATCGCGTTCGGTAAATCTGGTGGATTCATTGAAAATATTACATCTGAAATATGGCCGTTGAGGCCAGTTATGAACACTCGTAGTGCTGTCTTTCTATGTTTTTCGTTAAGCTCAGATGTAATTGGCTTATTCCTCCCATGTGTCATAATGGTTTTGTTAATTAAGAGAGTTAATTTTTTATTTACCAAATTATAAAATTCCATAATTGATAATTTCCTCTGACTTATTACACTTAAGTCCTGCTCTAAAATATGTATTGGTCGTTTGTCACTAAACACAAAATCTAGTCTTGCCATTATGGCATCAAAATTTAATACAGTTCCATTGTGAGTTAAAGCATCATTGGCAATGCCTGTAATTTTATTTCGAAGAATAGATAGTGCCGAAAAGTATTTTTCACTTTCCCCTTTTGTATTGTCCCATTGCTATTTCCGCCGATTCTCTCCAGCTAACATAACTATCTTCTTCGCCTTTATATTCTCGAACCGACTTAATGATTTCATAAGAAGTTTCGCACCTTACGTTTGGATCAATATCTTCCACCTTGAAGTCCTCAACCTTCTTTATATTGTGATTTAATTGAGTTTTTAAACTAGCGATTTCATTCCTTAATGGATTCAATTCATTAGTTACTATTTGAGCTATTAAATCGCTTACATTAACATTCTGGCTGCTAGAAGCCACTACAGGTAAGGGTGGAGTCATGGTTAGAATTTTTTCAAAATCGTTGATTAATTCTTCCACCTTGTTTATTTTTATTTAAAAAATTTTTGAAGTAAATTCTTCTTAAAATACAATACTATAATTATACAGCTCACTAATTTTTTCCTTAGTTTCTTTTTGCTTGATGATCCTGATTGGGGTCTTCGTATAGCTCTTCCTTCAATTTATTTTCTTTGTAGCGAGGAATGGCCCTCAGCTCTTCCTTCAAATTATTTTCTTTGTAGGGAGGGATGGCCCTCAGCTCTTCCTTCAATTTATTTCTCTTTGTTGTTGGTTTTTTTTATTTAGTTGATTCTGTTTTAAATTTATTTCTTTTTATTTTTACTTTTGATTATTTTAATTTTTTAAACGTTTTGGAACAGTGAAATTTTTGTTACGAACACTTTTTGTAATTTTGTATGTTAAGGGGATTATATCATTTATTAATTTCCACCTTTAGATTTTTTCACGATGCGAACACTTTTTCTCATGCCATCGGTTAGGTTTTTGAGCGGCGCGAATTCCCTTTTGTTTTGGAAAACTGTTTTGTTTTAAAACTTATTTCAGGAATTATTTTTAAACAGCACCGCCCCACGTTGGGCGCCAATTAAATTTCTCACTCGCGAATTTGTTAAAAAAATTTATTTTTATTTTTTTATTTTCACTTATTCGCTATTACAACATTTTTTTGGTTCGTAATTTATTTTTCACTGCTCACAACTTTTTCTTTTGTTCTGTCTTATTCGGTTGCAAAATCGGACTGCCCTGCTTTGGGTCAATCATCAATAATCAAACCTCGGCTTAAGAGATTTTTCACAAAAATCTGATTAAGAGAGTCATCCAAGAGAATCGGAAAAGGATGATGAAATTTGTCAATTAATTTTGAAATTGAAATTTTGCAGAACTGAAGTTCTACCGGAAGTTAATGTTTACGTTAGCGGACTTGGGGCTCCCTTTTTGGGGCTCTGATGTTTACAATATCGGCTTGGATGTTTACAGAATCCGTTTGAAGCGGATTGCTCGAAACTAATCTGGGTGGGAATCGATTGGAAGCTTTGCTTACAGAAATAGCTGACCACGGGTTAATCTCGGAGTTAGTCAGAGTTAATTGGAAAGAGCTCTTGGCTCAAAGTTGTTTATAAATTGGGCAAGGGCCCCTAAGTAATGTGTCACATAACTTGCATGCGCAACAACATCAAGACCTACCTATGTGCATGCGCAGACACCTCAAGCAGCAGTTTCGCCGGAAAAGCTTAAAGGAAAATCTGTCAACTTAAGCAGTTTTTTTTGGGACTTCAGCCAAACTACCGCCAGCAGCACCCCTAATAACCCCGTGGGGCGATCTGCGCACCTAACTCTGGACTCGCGTATTTTGGTTAATAGAAAAATAGTATTCCCAATCATGTATAACGCCCCGAAAATTGTATAAACCGCAGTGCGCCTCGGGATGGTTTAAACGTGTGTAATTATGTAATGGTTTTGACCGCCCCAACAACATGTGTTGCGTTAACCTCTGTCCGGCTGATCTCTACCGCCTAACCTCATCCGCGGAGTGCATTTACCGTCGTCCGCTAACCATCTGCTGTTGTCGGCCTCATGTTTCGGCCTTCCATTTATAGGGCTTTAATCAAACTTCATTTATCATAAATTGAAACCAAAACAATTCGGCTTTATTTGCCTCATTTTTCTATAAATAATTTCATCATTAAGATCCACCTAACTATAACAATTATTAGAATAATTTTCTTAAAATCTATTATAATATAAAAGTTAAATTTCTAATGGTGACACGCCTTTAAAAATATCGGGTAAAAATGGGCCAAAAGTTTCTTTAAAACCGTTTCTCTAAAATTACCGTGTGAAAGTGAGTTATTCCCAAAATATGGGGTGTTTCAAAACATCCTAGAATTCTTTTTCAGCACACCACGCCGGGAGATCGATCTTTCGCCGATGGATAAGTTGCCGTGAGTTTCTTTTACAAGATTTATTTATCTTCACACCTTCTTTTTTTTTTAAACACAAAATTGCCCTGCATGGAGAAAACAAATTATCAAAATTTTACCCCGATTATTTTTAACGTAGCTCCAAGCGCTATGCTTGCACATATTGCAGCAGCTCTCTTTTGAAAGATTAAATACATTTTTTGGTAAATTTTAAATAAACTACATTAAATTAACTAGTGAAAATTATAACTAAAAATAAGAGGCCTAAGCTAAAACATTTATTATTAATTACTATTTAAGAGCATTTCGAATGAGAAAAATAAGACACCCATTGAAGTAAAAATTAAATGAAATTCTAAATTCATCCCGAATTATTATTGAAATTCCAATGCTTATATAATACAACTATATTTACCCATACATTTAAATTTTATATTTACTATTTACTTTATTATAAATTTTGTATTAATATTTATATCATACAACAATATTACTATCGCATTTATTTACCTTTTACAATTATGTTTACATACACCTTGTTCCTAAAATTTTTGTGAATAATATGAATTAAAAATGATAGTTTAAACCTAAATCTACTGGACTCAGCTGATGTCTCGACGAACATAGGGTATAAAAGGGATCTCCAGAGTCATGCTCTAGCGGCAGGAGATCATAGGTAGGGTGGGCAAATATGCGAGCCCCGTTACATCTCAGGCTTCGCAAATATCAAACTTCTCTCAGTCTCTCTTCTTTTCTACTTTTCTATTTTTCTTTTCTCAAACTCTCCTCTAGCTTCTCTAGTCTTTTATTTTGAATTTATGAATCCTTTTCTTCCGGTTTAGTCAACTAGCTTTCTTATTTTTGTCGCAAGCACGCTCAATTCTAGATTTAATAATAGTAATGCGTAGACAGTGGCCCGATCTGTACGAGCAAGACCTCCACCCCCCAAGCCGACGAGCTAGTGCCGGACCCTATAGCGTGCCCCGCCAATACAGATCAGTGGACTCCTTTATAACACAGCACTTAAGTCGCACGTTACACGTTACAGAATCCGGATTGCTAGGTGCGAATGGCAGACTGACGGAATTGGCAATGTTGTTCATAATCGCATCAGCGAAACTGTGCTCAACTGATGCGTTCACAAATTAGGCGAGATTCGTTTGTTCAGAGATGTTCATTATTAGAGCAACGCCTTGCCATGGTTTTTTAATGTCTGCTGAATTGGATTATTTTGGCACGTTACACGTTAAAAACTCCTAAAATCTACATGCAAAATGCCAATCTTCTAGCTTTTACAGTTTCCGAGATCTCAGCGTTCATACGGACAGACAGACAGACGGACAGACAGACGGACAGACAGACGGACAGACAGACGGACATGGCAAGATCGACTCGGCTAGTAATCCTGAACAAGAATATATATACTTTATAGGGTCGGAAACGCTTCCGGGTATAAATATGAAGTCATTCAAAATTATGCATTCCCACATGATGCGGACAGCGATAGACGATTAGTTGCATTTTGTAATTATTACAAAAGAATACATAATACATGTAAGAAAGATGTAAAATTTGAATGGACAACGTAATGCTAAAACACATTCGAACCTCTAAAATCGGCATTCAGAAACCCAACTCAGATGCTAGCATGCAAGCTTGTGACTCCAGCTCCCAGTTGCATACGCATCAATATATTTTACAAAAAGAGAAAGCATCAAGAGCACAAAAGAACAAGAACTATCTGCTATCAGTCCAAATATTTATGGTCGAAACTTCACTGGCAAAACAGAGCACAGATAACATTTTTCAATGGTAAACCCCAGTTCCAAACTAACACGAATTAGACTAGAATTTGCGAAATATAATTTTACAGCAGAGTACCTTAAGGGCAAAGACAATTAGACTTGAAGAATATTCAAACAAATAATACAATTCTGAAAGTCGCTACAGGAAACCAAAGTAAACAGAAAAACTCCTGCGCAGGAAAAGAACAAGTAGTTTTGCATAAGAAAACTCTAGACAAAGCTTCTCAGCCCAACGTATACGAAGTCATTGTAAATGATGAGATACGAAAAATAGCAAGAATTGACGTTAGCGATATGTACACTTAGGTCAGTTATTTCAAAGGCTCGAAAAAGAACCCGATATACTTAATATCAGCAAACTCAAAGTGGCACCGAGCGAAAATATCTTTGACACAATCTCAATGGAATCTTTTAAAATAATGGGCAATAAAAAGAAAAACAAGAAAGGAAAGCTAACTTCGGGCGGAGCCGAAGTTGATATACCCTTGCAGAATATTAAGTACATTATATTCTCCAAAATTATGCATTCTTAATTCTCATAAAAAATCCCAACTTCCTAACTTTAAAAACACCAAAGTTATGGCATTTCCAATCGTTCAGTTTTATGACAGCTATAGGATATAGTCGGACGATCCTTATGAAATTTGGTAAATTAAATTAAGGAATGTCATTAATTGTTTTCCGTCATTCACTCAAGAACGCCTTGGCAAGACCAACTTGATAATGCATTCAATCGATGTGGGTACTGCCAAACCGATAAAACAACGACACTTTCCTGTCTCACCCGCAGTGGAAAAGGCCATGTATGCCGAGATTGATAGAATGTTAGAATTGGGGGTGATAGAGGAGTCAGAAAGTTCGTGGTCTTCTCCTATCGTAATGGTAACGAAACCCGGAAAAGTTAGGATCTGCCTAGATTGTCGAAAGGTGAACAGTTTTACGGAAAAGGATGCATACCCTCTTCCCCAGATAGCTGGTATTTTAAGTCGTTTTCCTAAGGCGGAATTCATATCCAGCCTTGACCTTAAAGATGCTTATTGGCAAGTTCCGTTAGAGGCATCATCGCGAGACAAAACGGCTTTCACTGTCCCTGGTAGACCACTTTACCAGTTTAAGGTTATGCCTTTTGGGCTGTGCAATGCTACAAGTACAATGTCCCGTTTAATGGACAAGGTAGTGCCAGCTCATCTTAGAAACGAGGTGTTCATTTACCTCGACGATTTATTGGTAGTATCTTCCAGCTTTGAGAGGCATCTCGAAGTTCTCAGAGAGATCGCTCTGCAGATAAAGCGTGCAGGTTTGACAATCAACATTGGCAAAAGTCACTTCTGCATGCTTCGTGTGCGATACCTTGGTCATATAATCGGCGATGGTGGAATACGCACCGACCCAGAAAAGATGACTGCAATTACAAATTTTCCGTTACCAAAGACGTTACGCAGTCTGCGAAGTTTTATGGGTTTGTGTGGGTGGTATCGTAAGTTTGTTCCAAATTTCGCTTCGCTCTCAGCTCCTTTGACAGATTTAATGACCACAAAACGAAGGCTTAATTTAACCGACGAAGCCATAAAAGCTTTTGAAGTCTTAAAACTTTCTCTCAGCAAGGCTCCATTCGACTTTGCAAAGCCATTCGGTATACATTGCGACGCGAACAAAACAGGGATAGGAGCAGTACTAGTACAGGTGTCTGAGGAAGGAGACGAGCGGCCTATTGCATTCATTTCAAAGAAGCTGAACAAAGCTCAGCGCCATTATACCGTCACTGAACAGGAATGTTTGGCGGCAGTAACCGCTCTCAAGAATTTTAGGGCGTATGTGGAGGGACATAAATTTAAAATCGTAACCGATCATGCCTCATTAAAGTGGCTAATGTCCAATCACGACCTAAATTCACGTCTAGCTCGATGGGCTTTAGCTTTACAAAGATATGATTTTTCAATTGAACATAGAAAGGGTTCGCTTAATATTGTTCCGGACTCAATTATGCTTACATACACCTTGTTCCTAAAATTTTTGTGAATAATATGAATTAAAAATTATAGTTTAAACCTAAATCTACTGGACTCAGCTGATGTCTCGACGAACATAGGGTATAAAAGGGATCTCCAGAGTCATGCTCTAGCGGCAGGAGATCATAGGTAGGGTGGGCAAATATGCGAGCCCCGTTACATCTCAGGCTTCGCAAATATCAAACTTCTCTCAGTCTCTCTTCTTTTCTACTTTTCTATTTTTCTTTTCTCAAACTCTCCTCTAGCTTCTCTAGTCTTTTATTTTGAATTTATGAATCCTTTTCTTCCGGTTTAGTCAACTAGTTTTCTTATTTTTGTCGCAAGCACGCTCAATTCTAGATTTAATAATAGTAATGCGTAGACAGTGGCCCGATCTGTACGAGCAAGACCTCCACCCCCCAAGCCGACGAGCTAGTGCCGGACCCTATAGCGTGCCCCGCCAATACAGATCAGTGGACTCTTTTATAACACAGCACTTAAGTCGCACGTTACACGTTAAAAACTCCTAAAATCTACATGCAAAATGCCAATCTTCTAGCTTTTACAGTTTCCGAGATCTCAGCGTTCATACGGACAGACAGACAGACGGACAGACAGACGGACAGACAGACGGACTGACAGACAGAAGGACAGACAGACGGACAGACAGACGGACATGGCAAGATCGACTCGGCTAGTAATCCTGAACAAGAATATATATACTTTATAGGGTCGGAAACGCTTCCGGGTATAAATATGAAGTCATTCAAAATTATGCATTCCCACATGATGCGGACAGCGATAGACGATTAGTTGCATTTTGTAATTATTACAAAAGAATACATAATACATGTAAGAAAGATGTAAAATTTGAATGTACAACGAATGCTAAAACACATTCGAACCTCTAAAATCGGCATTCAGAAACCCAACTCAGATGCTAGCATGCAAGCTTGTGACTCCAGCTCCCAGTTGCATACGCATCAATATATTTTACAAAAAGAGAAAGCATCAAGAGCACAAAAGAACAAGAACTATCAGCTATCAGTCCAAATATTTATGGTCGAAACTTCACTGGCAAAACAGAGCACAGATAACATTTTTCAATGGTAAACCCCAGTTCCAAACTAACACGAATTAGACTAGAATTTGCGAAATATAATTTTACAGCAGAGTACCTTAAGGGCAAAGACAATTAGACTTGAAGAATATTCAAACAAATAATACAATTCTGAAAGTCGCTACAGGAAACCAAAGTAAACAGAAAAACTCCTGCGCAGGAAAAGAACAAGTAGTTTTGCATAAGAAAACTCTAGACAAAGCTTCTCAGCCCAAAGTATACGAAGTCATTGTAAATTTTTTTTTTTTTTTTTTTCGCGCGGAGTCCCACGGCCCACATACCCGCCCAACCGACCGAGGGGCGCAGCCGTGTATCGTACGGCACGATTCGCGATAAGATAGACGCGAGATAGGAAAATAAAGGTAAAGGTCCGGGGAAAAAAGTAATAGTTAGATCAATCTTGTGCCAATGAAGCAAGTATCAATCGTCAGAACATAATACTCTGAAAGGCTCATGCAAGGCATAGTTAGATCTACAATGATTTAAAATTAGGGGAAAATAATTTCTAGTTAATCTACTTGGCACAGAAAAGTTTAGCCGACTTAACAAGTCGGGGCAGTCAATATCACCATGTATAAGGTTATAAATAAAGATAGTACCAAGCATCGTTCTACGGTTGGCTAGGGATGGTAAATTAATCAAAAGAAGTCTACTAGAATAAGAAGGTAAGATAAGATTTGCATCCCAGTTTAGGCGCCGTAAAGCAAAAAGAAGGAAGTTTTTTTGTACAGATTCAATACAACCAATATGTATTCCGTATTGTGGACTCCAGACGGGAGACCCATACTCCAGAATCGGACGGACTAGCGAAATAAATAAAGTTTTAGTCAAATAAGGATCATCGAATTCTTTTGACCACCTTTTAATAAATCCAAGCACTCCTTTGGCTTTATTAACCATGGACGAAATGTGATTAGAAAATTTTAGTTTAGGGTCCAAGAGAACGCCAAGATCGTTTACAAGAGTTATTCTATCCAAAGAGCTGCCACTTAACGTGTAAGTCGCGTATATCGGATTGGCCCGATAAAAAGTCATCAGCTTGCACTTGGAACCGTTTAAATTTAGTAAATTATCTCGGCACCAGTTTTGAAAATTATCTAGATCGGATTGCAAGTTTAAATGGCAGGAAATGTCCTTATACTGCAGGCACAACTTAACATCATCTGCGTACATAAGTACGCGAGAATGACTTATAATTGAGGGAAGATCGTTAATAAATAATGTAAAAAGTAACGGACCCAGATGGCTCCCTTGTGGGACACCGGAGGTAACACGGAGAATTTCAGAAATTGAATTTTTAAAAAGGACCCTTTGTGACCTGCCATTTAGATAACTTGAAATCCATTTAAGCAGATCAACTGGAAACCCTAAAAGGTCAAGTTTTTGAATGAGAAGTAAGTGATTTACAGAGTCAAATGCTTTACTAAAGTCAGTGTAAATGACGTCTGTTTGAAAACTACTATTGAAGCCTTTTATCACAAATGAAGTGAGCTCTAGAAGGTTTGTGATTGTGGATCTACGTTTTATAAATCCGTGTTGACACGGAGAAATGATTGATCTGCAAAGGTGCTGCAAATGAGGAGTAATAATTTTTTCAAAAAGCTTAGGAATAGCTGACAACTTAGAAATACCTCTGTAGTTACTGGCTTCTAACTTGTTACCTTTCTTGAAAAGAGGAATAACAAATGATTCCTTCCAAATATTTGGGAATTGGGAGGTTTCTAGAGATAAGGTAAACAACTTGTGAAGAGGTTTGCACAGGGCCTTAGCGCAATACCTAAGCACGCACCCAGGAATACCATCGGGCCCTGGCGAATAAACAGGCTTAATACGAAGAAGATCCGAAAGAAGAGAGCTTTCTGTTAAAGTGGGACAGAATATGAGGTTTGACTTGGACATGGTGTAAGAATAAGGCTGTGATGAATAATCTAAAGTAGAGTAAGTCGTTTGAAAAAATTGGGCAAATAAATCGGCTATTGCCTGATCTGTGGTTGCCGTCATGTTTTCGAACGACAGCGAGGAAGGAGAAGAATTAGATTTACGCTTGGTGTTAACAAAATTATAAAACTGTTTCGGGTCCTGAGAGAACTGGACCTTACAACGGTTTAAGTAACTATTATAACACTGAGCATTAAGCACGGTAAATCTTGACCGAGCACTTAAATATCTAGTAAAAACAGATTGAGAACCGGTATTTTTATATTTCCTAAAAAGTCTGGACTTTATATTTCTTAAGTGTGTCAACTCTTTGCTAAACCAAGGTGATTTATTGGAAGTTGACGGATAGTACCACGGAACACAGGAATTAAAAAATGAGTTTATTGCAGTGTAAAAAACCTTAACTGCATCGGACATATTAATGCATAAGTAAAGATCAGACCAATTAAAGCCAGAAATAAAATTATTTAGCCTCAGAAAGTCTGCCTTGCGAAAACAATGCATTCGTTTGGATTTTTCTGATTTTTCTTCTATAACTCTGCCCGTATCAAATGAAAGTTCGATTGTTGGGTGATATGGATCTTCAGGTTGAGTGAGTGGTGCTACTCTGGACAGAAACACACCTTCAGGATTTGATACAAAACACAAATCAAGTAGGCGACCTAATGAATTTCGAACATGGTTTACTTGAGATAGAGATATGTCAAGCAGGCCATCAATAAAATCATGCTGTGCTATAGGTAGTAAGACATTCGATCCGTCCTCAGTGGACCAAGTAACTCCAGGTATATTAAAATCACCTAGAACTATCATCTGATCCCTATCGGAAAGCTTATTTGCAACGGACTTAATAACGGATAGGTGATTTAAATAATCAGGAAGTTCAGACAACGGCGGAATATATGAGCAAGTTATGTATATAAAGTTACCAGGAAGCGATAACTTTACACAAATTAATTCAATGGTATTGAATTCATCAAAAAATAACTCCTCAGACGGGAAGTTTGAATCAACTCCAATTAAGACTCCACCTCCCCGTCTAGAGGGACGGTCATACCTATATATTGTGTACTTACCTGTAAAAACTTCGGAGCTAAAGATCTCCGGCTTTAACCAGGTTTCTGTGAACACAATAATATGAGATGCAAAGGAAAGGCTATCAGAATACAATTTAGTGAGTTTGCTACGCAAACCTCTTGCATTCTGATAGGAAAGAAGGAGGTTAGAAGTTAGTTTTTTGAAATTGGTACACTGGTTTGGCCTCGACTAGGAAGTTTTACTCCCACGGGCCCCTTCTTCTTTATCTTAGCCTCGAACTCTTTTACAACCATATTATCCGGCCAAAAGTCGCCCGAGCATATGGCTTCAAAAAGCTCGTTAGGGACAGTTATCTTGAAAGATGAAATGTCTCTAGCATAAGAAAACTTAAACTTTTCCACCTTTACACTATTACAATCGGCTTTAGTTTTGTCTTGTATATAAGACAATACATCAGAAGATGTTTGATCAGGGGAAAGCCGAGAAACGAAAATTTGTTTCTTTAGTGGAACCACTAAAAGGGATTTTGGTGGAGCAGACATTGTTTCTGCAAAACCAACTTGAGCCGGTTGTCCGGACTCAGTAGTCCCTTGTGGTGGAGATGCTACATTCTGAGAGATAGGTGGATCCACTAATTGAGAAACCACTACGGACAAATCGGAATTCTTAGAAGTCCCTGGTTGCATGCATTCTGTAACGGATTGTTCGGATACCGAATCTTTTTTAGCTGCCGATCTTAGCAACATTTGAGGGTTTGCTGAAATCAACTGCTGATCCGCCGGAATGCTCTGTTGATCTTTTGATTTCAGTTGCGGGGTGTTCCCCTTTTGCTCCTTACCACCAGCGGCCTTTTTGCGCTTAGGGGACTCTTCTAATAGCTTACGACTATTAAACTGCGAGTCCAGCGCAGAGAGGAGATCATCAGCTCGGCGAAAACTATCTCTAGCCACTCCGAAACAGCTAATCAGCCCCATCAGGCCGCCTTTAGTTTGGCGCATGAACGATTTCATCTCGTTCGCAACCTCGATACAAGCGTCACAACAAAACTGCAAATTGGGCCCCTTTGAAAGGTCATCACTTGTCCGGCCAGTAAAACCGGCGCACTTGGTGTGCACCATATTTTCACACAGCCAGCAAGTCATATTAGACTGGTCAGCCCTGATTACGAGGCTGCATTTTTTGCAGAAGCAGACTAAATTTTTATTATTCATTTTATTTATTTACCACTGTACCAAAAAAAAGCGAATTGAAATTTATAAGCGAGCAGTTATAAGTACCGCAAGAGACGCAGAAACTGCACGCTTAGAACTTTCAAAGCAAAGAGAGCAAGAGAGCGGGAGCGTAAATAAGTTAAAGTGCATGCACAAAAGAGAAACGGCGGGGATATAAGAAAAGAAAACACAGATAAGAATAACGAAAAACTAAAAACAATTTATTAGAATTAAATACAAAGTGCACTCGCGAAGCGAACGGAGTTTAAATTTATGTTTTAATAAACCCGAAGAGAATTAAAATTGTTTTGATAAAACCCACCGATGGGAATAAACGAAAACAAAATGCAAAATTCGATGCGCAGAAAAAAAAACACGACCGTTCACTTTGAAAGTCAAAGGCGAATTATGATGAGATACGAAAAATAGCAAGAATTGACGTTAGCGATATGTACACTTAGGTCAGTTATTTCAAAGGCTCGAAAAAGAACCCGATAAACTTAATATCAGCAAACTCAAAGTGGCACCGAGCGAAAATATCTTTGACACAATCTCAATGGAATCTTTTAAAATAATGGGCAATAAAAAGAAAAACAAGAAAGGAAAGCTAACTTCGGGCGGAGCCGAAGTTAATATACCCTTGCAGAATATTAAGTACATTATATTCTCCAAAATTATGCATTCTTAATTCTCATAAAAAATCCCAACTTCCTAACTTTAAAAACACCAAAGTTATGGCATTTCCAATCGTTCAGTTTTATGACAGCTATAGGATATAGTCGGACGATCCTTATGAAATTTGGTAGGTCGGATTGAGTGGCCAAAAAAAAAACCCATAGAAAATCCCAACTTCCTAACTTAACAATCACTAAAGTTATGGCATTTCCGATAAATCAGTTATATGGCAGCTATAGGATATAGTCGGCCGATCCCGGCCGTTCCGACTTATATACTGCGTGCAAAGGAAAGAAGGGTGTGTGCAAAGTTTCAGTTCGATATCTTTAAAACTGTGAGACAAGTTTGCGTAGAAACAGACAGACGGACAGAAAGACGGACGGACGGACATGGCTATATCAACTCCGGAGGTGATCCTGATCAAGAATATATATACTTTATAGGGTCGGAGATGTCTCCTTCACTGCGTTGCACACTTTTGACCAAAATTATAATACCCTCTGCAAGAGTACAAAAAAGTAGTGACATTGCGAATAACAGATTCACTATGTTTACTGAAGCATGGGAAAAAAGTTATAGCATGAATTGATGTTAATGATATGTATGTTATCCAACCCATGAATATTCTTAGCTTATGAGTTTCATAAACAAATTTCCAATCCTAGCAACCGCTTAAAAATCTAAGCTTCGCTAGCAAAATCTCCCCTCACTCAAACCGGCCACATTCGGGCTATTATAAACAAATGACCCTTTCCAATCTTAGCAACCGCTGGAAATTCTAGCTTCGTTAACACTCAAACCGAGCCCTGTGAGAACCACATCCGGCCTACTGTAAACAAATGACCCCAGTCATAAACAAAGCTTCCAAATTTTCCACTTAGGGTCCGATCTAGTCCGAGCCAGTTGCTAACCAAATTTTTGTCAAATAATCAATTTATTGAGTTTCAATTACTTCTCAATTATTTCATTAGCCAATTGTCCTACTCTCTTAACTTTGCCTAATCTCTTTTAATCTCTTCTGAGCAAGATTCTCTTAAGCCGAGGTTTCATGATTAATATTTTATCAAACGAAGGGCAGTTCTTTTTTGGAGACGACTCGATCGGTCGCGAAAATCAAAGTGTAAATCTAATTATATGATAAGTGACTTGTGCAAGTGAATTTAAGAAATTAAAAGGTGAACATCTAAAAAAAAATAAAAAATTAATTTTTTTATAAAAAATTATCAATTAATAAATTTAATTTGTACACCAATGGAATTCTCGACTTAGGTCAGTTCTTTCAAAGGCTTGAAAACTCAAACTCAAAGTGGCACCGAGCGAAAATATCTTTGACACAATCTCAATGGAATCTTTTAAAATAGCGCTAATCAAACAGGTGACTCTATTATCATAAAGAGAAAGAAGCATTACTGTTTACATTCCATGACGATCCAATACAAGGAGGTCATAAAGGCATAGGTAGAACATTAGCAAAAATAAAAAGGTATTATTATTGGAAAAATATGACCCTAGATATAACAAATTATATAAGAAAATGCCCACAATGCCAAAACAACCATCAAAAACAACAAAACATACAAAAACACCATTGACTATTACTGAAACGCCACATATGGCTTTTGACAGGGTAATTGTGGATACGATCGGTCCACTTCCTAAACCCGAGAAAGAAAATGAATATGCAGTAACCCTAATCTGCAATTTAACTAAATACCTTGTGACAATAACAATTCAAAACAAAAGTGCAAGAACAGTAGCAAAAGCTATATGGGAAGATTTTTGTTTTGCGCTACGAATTTTCATTTTTCTTATTGAAACCACCGGGGTTTACTTAAATCTCTTCAACGTAGCTACACCTTTAAGTGTTTTCTAACAATTTTCCGTTCGCTTCGCGAGTGCATCGTGATTAACTTGTGTTTAGTAAACAAAAAGTTTTTATCATAAATTAATTCGGTGCTGGTTGTTGTTATTGTTTTCTATTGCCCCTCTTTTCAGTCTTTCTCTTCGTCGTTGAGCGCTGTTGGAACGGCACGCACTCCAGCGGTCATATCTCTCAGAGCTGTTTTATACCGGAGTTAATCGGTTAATAATCCCGCTCTCTCACTTTTCGTTTCTATATCGTTTCGTGGTGCCTAACATCAAAGTTATTCGGTGTTTCGCTCCCGCTCTGACGCTCTGCTCGATCTCTCATTAAAAAGTTCTTGAGCGCTTTCGATTTTTTTGTCCGTGGTCAGCGAAAATGGCTTTCTTTCGTTCATTAAAAAATTGCAAGAAAGTTATCTCGGCTGGACAGCAAAGTATTCCCTGCCATGCGATGAATGCGTTGTATACGAGAACCAAGCAATAACTATTAGGCGGCTCACAAAAAGCAGTGATACGTGGCGCTTGAATCTCAGCTCACTAGCCGCATGCTAGCTGAGCCCGATTCCCCAAAGCGCAAAAAAGTCGCGGTCAGTGGGCATTCTATGGCAGGTGCTGTGCAACCTGCTGCCCGCGAATCGACTCCAGCTCAGCTGCCAATCTTAGGCGCCACTCAAATGGTACTAAGATCGGGGGCAAAAAGTGATTCGGTATCCGAAGTTGGTGGAATCGATATGGCTCCGCTAGGTACTTCCGCTCTGTCCGATCAAAATAAAGTAGTGGCCCCAACAACTCATGTAGACTTAACGTCCGGATTACCGGCCGATACTGGTAGTACAGATACAAATTCTATAGTACCAAAAAGGGTTGCATGTATTGTACCAAAAACGGTTACTTGTGTTCGGGTGCCCCAGCTAAAACATGTATTTGTTTCACGGCTCGCCCCAGACCTCTCATCACTGGATATTACGGCTTAAATTTAAATTTTCTTATGCTAGGAAAGTATCATCATTTAAGATTGGTATTCCTTTTGCTCTTTTTGCATCTGTGTGTTCCACTAGTTTCTGGCCCCAGGGGATATTTGTTAAAGAGAACGAAGCTAAGAGAAAAAGAATAGTTCAGGGGAAATGGAAAATACCATTAAAGAACCATCCCCAGCGCCCTCCACATCCTCTTCTGTCCCAAAAAACTAGCCTCCTCTTTTCTTCTTTGCTGTCAGAATACAAGAGGCTTACTTAGTAAGCTTACTAAATTGTATTCGGATAGTTTTTCTTTCCCATATAATATTATGGTATGTACAGAGACTTGGTTAAGGCCGGATATTCTTAGCTCCGAAATTCTCCCGGGTAAGTACACAATTTATAGGCTTGATCGTCAGTCCAGACGGGGAGGTGGAGTCCTGATTGCTCTCGACTCCACCTTTTCGTCTGAATTACTAACTTTAGAAAAATTTTATGACATCGAATTCCTAGGTATAAAATTATCGTTTCCCGGTAGTTTTGTATATATTACTTGTTCATATATCCGACCATCATCTGAGTTCCCTATTTACGCAAATCACCTTTCCGTTATTCAGTCCATTTCCAAAAAACTGTCGGATCGAGATCAGTGAATAGTATTGGGTGATTTTAATATACCTAGTGCGACATGGTCCCCTAACGAAAACTCTAACATTTTACTTCCTTTAGCGCAGCATGACTTTATTGACGGCTTGCTTGACATTGCGCTATCCCATGTGAACCAAGTTAAGAACTCCTTAGGACGTTTACTGGACTTGTGTTTTGTTTGAAATTCAGAAGGCGTTTGCCTATCAAGAACGTCACCACTTACACAACCGGAAGATCCATATCATCCAACTCTAGAGCTGACTGTAGACGCAAGAACAGAGCTGAATAAAAAATCCGAAAAGTAGGTTAATCGAATCCGCTGCTTTCGTAAGGCAAACTTTCATATTTTAAATACTTTTATATCCGGCTATGACTGGTCCGAATTTTATTCATGCACTAACGTGGCTAAGGCCGTTAATATCTTTAATAATGCATTGAATTCCTTCTTTTATCTGGGTGTTCCGTTATACTATCCGTCAATTTCAAATAAACCTCCATGGTTTAATAAAGAGTTATCACACCTAAAAATATTAAGTCCAGACTTTTCAATAAATTTAAAATGTGCGGTTCACAATCTGCGTTCTCTCGGTACCCAAGGGCTCGGTCAAATTTTATCGTGCTTAACGCCCGGTGTTATAAAAGCTATTTGACTCGTTGTAGGGTCCAATTTTCACAAGATCCAAAACAGTTTTATAATTTTGTTAACACTAAGCGTAAATCATCCTGTTACCCTGCGTCACTATCATTCGAAAACTCTACGGCAAATTCTGATCAGGCAATTGCCGATCTATTTGCCCAGTTTTTCCAGACAACATATTCTGTTTCACCCCATCCAAATCCGTCTTATTCAAATGCCATACCCAAGTCGAACTTGATTTTTTGTCCGAGGTTAAGCGAAAGCTCCCTTCTTTTGGATCTTCATAAAGTTAAGCCTGTCTATTCACCGGGTCCGGACGGAGTTCCAGGCTGCGTGCTGAGGTACTGTGCTGAAACTCTGTGTAGATCTTTGTACAAATGGTTTACCTTGTCTTTAAAAACATCTCATTTCCCACTTATTTGGAAGGAGTCATTTGTCATTCCCCTTCATAAGAAAGGAAGTAAATGCAATACAAGTAATTACAGAGGCATATCCAAATTATCCGCCATCCCAAAGCTTTTCGAAAACACTATTACACCCCATTTGCAACATCTTTGTAGATCGATTATATCTCCATGTCAACATGGATTTATAAGGCGAAGATCTACGACGACAAACCTTTTGGAGCTAACGTCTTTTGTAATAAATGGCTTTAGAAAGAACATGCAGACTGACGTAGTTTACACTGACTTTAGTAAAGCGTTGTTTCAGTAAATCACTCTCTACTTGTATTAAAGCTAGACTTATTAGGGTTTCCATGTTATCTTATAACATGGATCTCAAGTTATCTGAGTGGTAGGACTCAACGAGTCCTCTTTAAAAACTCGATCTCTGATTTGATCCGAGTTACTTCAGGCGTCCCACAAGGAAGCCACCTTGGCCCACTTCTTTTTTTCTTAAGTTATGCCTGCAATATAACGAAATTTCTAGCAGTTCAGATTTACAATCTGACCTAAACGCTTTACAAACATGGTGTTGTGAAAATCTTTTGGATTTAAATAGCGCTAAGTGCAAAGTAATGACATTTTTTCGGGTGAACCCACAATATGCAAGGTATACGCTGGGTGGTTGCGCGTTGTCTAGAATTACGCATGTTGATGACCTTGGCGTCCTCCTTGACCATATTACTTCTATGGTGAATAAAGCCAGGGGAGTACTTGGATTTATTAAAAGGTGGTCAAAGGAATTCGATGATCCCTATGTTACAAGGACTCTGTTCATTTCACTAGTCCGTCCAATCCTGGAGTACTGTTCTGCAGTTTGGAGTCCTTAGTATGGTGTACATATAGACCGGATAGAGTCTGTGCAAAAGAACTTTTTATTATTTGCTCTACGGGGTCTTAACTGGAATGCAAGCCTTATTTTACCATCCTACTGTAGTAGACTTCTCCTAATTAATCTACCATCCTTAGTAAACCGTAGAACGATGCTTGGCACAACTTTTATCTATAAACTTATTCACGGGGATGTGGAGAGTCCCGAGTTACTGGGTCGCATAAGCTTCTCCGTGCCTAATAGAATTACCAGGAACTATGTTCCTCTTACATTAAATATTTGTAGATCTAACTTTGATATGCATGAACCGTTTAGAGTACTGTGTAACGACTATAATAGACTATACCACATTATTTCTACTACCGACTCTTTGCCAAGCCTAAAATCATTAATTTTATCTTACTTAGCACAAAATTAGTATTAGTATTAGTCTCGTACGTATTTGTAATCTTAGTCCGCTTCTACATTGTGCTTTTAACTTCTCGCGATCTCGTTTTTACGCCTATTAGGCTCCGCGCGTAACAAGCACTGCTTGGTGTCGTAAGGGCCACTTGTTTGCGCTGATCATAGTGCATCAACGTCCGAATAAGAAATAACGGACATGGGAACAGAATATAAAAATTCGATAATTGAAGATTTCTATAAAAATTTAAATGTCAAAAACATAACTTCTACCGCACACAACGGATTTAAAAAATATCCAGACAAATAATAAAATTTTGAAAGACCAGAAATCAAAGTAAACAGAAAAATTCCTGCGCAGGAATAGAAAAAGAAAAATAGATTTGCCTAGGCATATTCAAAATAAAGTTTCTCAGCACAACGTATACGAAGTCATTGTTAATGACGAGGTACGAAAAGTAGTGACCTTGCGAATAACTGATTCACTTTGCTTACTAAAGCATGGAAAAAAAGTTATAGCAAGAATTGATTTGTACACCAATAAAATTCTCGACTTAGGTCGACTTAATATCAGCCAACTCAAAGTGGCACCGAGCGAAAAGATCTTTGAAACCATTTCAATGGAATTTTTTCAAATTATGGGCAATAAAAAATTACAATCATTAAGAGTAGCGCTACTCAAGCCGGTGACCCAATTATCAAATAATGATAAAGAGAAAGAAGCATTTCTGTTTACATTCCATGACGATCCAATACAAGGAGGTCATACAGGCATAGCTAGAACATGAGCAAAAATAAAAATGCATTATTATTGGAAAAACATGACCAAAGATATAACAAAATATATAAGAAAATGTCCTAAATGTCAAAAAGCAAAGACAACAAAACATACAAAGACCCCATTAACTATCACCGAAACGCCACAAACGGCTTTCGACAGGGTAATTGTGGATACGATCGGTCCACTACCTAAATCTGAACAAGGAAATGAATACATAGTAACGCTAATTTGCAATTTAAGTAAGTACCTCGTAGCAATACCAAACCAGAACAAAAGTGCAAAAACTGTAGCAAAAGCTATATTCGAAGATTTTATTCTGAAGTACGGTCCAATGAAGACGTTCATCACGGACATGGGAACAGAATATATAAATTCGATAATTGAAGATTTATGTAAAAACTTAAACATCAAAAACATAACTTCAACAGCACATCATCACCAGACTGTAGGAACCGTGGAGCGAAGCCACAGAACATTTAATGAGTTCATCCGCTCATACATCTCAGTTGATAAAACAGATTGGGATGTATGGTTGCAATACTTCGTATACTGTTTCAACACAACACCCTCTATGGCTCATGACTATTGTCCATACGAGTTCGTTTTTGGTAAAACATCTAATTTAGCCAAACACTTCAATAGTATAGATAATATAAAACCATTATATATACCATATGATTACGCAAATGAATCTAAGTTTAGACTAGAACAAGCATTTAAGAGAGCTAGATTAATGCTAGAATGCCATTAACACAAACAAAAACTTATAGTTAATAATAATACCAATCCAGAACAAAAGTGCAATAACTGTAGCAAAAGCTATATTCGAAGATTTTATTCTGAATTACGGTCCAATGAAGACGTTCATCACGGACATGGGAACAGAATATAAAAATTCGATAATTGAAGATTTATGTAAAAACTTAAACATCAAAAACAAAACTACTACAGCTCATCAGCGACTGTAGGTAACGTGGAGCGAAGCAACAACACTTATTGAGTTCATCCGCTCATACATCTCAGTTGACAAAACAGGATGGGATGTATACTGCTTTAACACGATCTTCTCTATGAGTTAGGTTTTGGTAAAACTTCAAATTTGCCCAACCATTTTAATAGTATTGATATATAATATAGAAGACTATGATAAAAAATCTAAATTTAGACAAGATAGGCATTTAAGAGAGCTAGATTAATGTTAGAAGCACAAAAGCTAAGACAAAAACAAAAAATCAGCAATGACAAAAATATTTTAAATTTTGATTTCAAAATAGGAGATCAGGTTTTATTGAAAAATGAAACAGGACATAAGCTAGATTTTAAATATACTAGACCATATAAGGTTGAAAATATAGAAGAATATTAAAATATAATAATTTCAAATAACAAACACAAAAACAAACAGTATTTAAAGATACGTTAAAAATGTTTATTTCATAATCAGCTTATACGTTAATTTTTACTCTAAAATCAATGTATTTAACAAAACTTTATTTCATAATCACTTCCTTTCTCTTATAAATATTTAAGTATGACCATACACAGAAAAAGACCTTGTATATACATAATACGTTATTTTTTTACTACATACTATTAATGCATATAATATTATTAAAAAGGCATTATATGGCCGCGGCGACTCTTCGCCAGCCTCGACTTGTACATACATTTGCTGCGCAGCGGCGTTCTCTTTAGCTATACGAACCATTGTAATAGAATTTAGAATTATTCAATGAAGATTTATTCAACGCGAAAGTTGTCTTTTAAAATACAGGGAGATCAGCACATCATCACCATGATCTAGATTCTGGCCGAGATCAGTACCAATCTGGGCAAATCAGCACCTAATGCGGCCACAATCATAATAATAAATGAATAAATTTCTAGCCGGGATAATAATAAACAATAGACGTGCTTGGTTTTATTTATTGTTATTGTTTCCGATTCTGGATTATGGGTCTCTGCTTGGATTCCACAATACGGAATACATATTGGTCGCATTGAATCAGAAGAAAAAAACTTTCTACTTCTTGCTTTAAAGCGACCAAACTGCGCCAACCTTAGAACGATACTCGGTACTGTCTTCATTTATAACCTTATTAATAGCCCTGACTTGGAAGATCGGGTTAATGTTTCTTTGGCAAGAAGATTAACTAGAAATTTGATTCCCCTAATATTAAATCATTGGACTTGCTTTAGCCTTTCAGAGTAATATGTTCTGACTATAATAGACTTTTTCCTATAATCTCAAATCTTGACTATCTGCCGCTCCTAAAACGATAAATACTTGCTTCATTGGCACAAAATTGATCTTTCTATTACTTTTTTCCTCGGACTTTTACCTATATTTCCTTATCTCGCGTCTATCTTCTCGCGAATCGTGCCGTACGATACACGGCTGCGCCCCTCGGTCGGTTGGGCGGTTAAGTGGCCGTGGGACACCGCAAAAAAAAAGACATTTTTATAGAAAAAAGGGCCAATAAGAACAATTTTACTTTTTATCTTCTCACTTTTATTTATTTTTAGTATTTGGAGTTGACTAACATCTAACATCTTTGGATTTCTTAGGATTTATATAGAAACTAGAACCTTTTAAAATTTATGAAATCAAAGTTTTGTTAACTGCTGTTAAAAATTATATCAGTGACAGCAATTTTCTGGGTTAATACATAAATGATGCTACCGACTTTCGTACCTCTTCAAATATTATACATTTACATGAAACAGATACTTTTCCAGCTACATTTGCGATTGTTACTAGCTTAAAGTTTTCTTATTCCCACTCATTCTGTGGTGTTGAAAGATTTGGTAATTGTGACCCAGCAAGCCGGCACAAGATTAAACGACACCGCTGAACAATAGTATAGGAAGTGACGATTGCAAGACAAGATTACGAAACGCTAAAACAGTATTTTTTAGACGGGGTTTATCTCCTCAAATAAAACAAATCTATATAGAACCATTCTACCATTTATTTTAATGAGCTTATATCCTTGGGTATCAAGCGATATCTACAATACGGCATCAATTTCTCATAAATGATTCAATTAGAATCCTACATAGATTTTAATATTTAGTTTTTGGTACCCATACTATTTACACGTCAGGTCGGGTGGCTCTCGAGTGTACAGGGCTCTGTTTGTCCTCGCGACTCCGAACGGTATCGCCGGCTTCCTCCTATGATGGGGGTGTGGGTTTCCGGGCCGCCTGGGTGTTATCATTGGCGTACCCTTCCCTCCATGCTGCTCGTTCAGCGATTGGGGGCGCAAAGGTTTTGCCGCAATTTGACTCGGTCAAGAACGCGGTCCCCTGTCCTAGTGGTGGAAGTATGTCCATCGTCACCTGCCGGACTTGGGTGACTCGATATCCCCCAGGGATTGTAGTCTTCGCGTTCTCTTACGAAGCTGGCAATCCACTCGCCGTCTTCGTCCGCCTCTTCTTCGGATTCTTGCGACTCCCCGTACCGGTCCACCGCCTTCTCTGCTGTCCACAGGTATACAGTTGGCGCGTCGGGGTTCATACATATTCCCTCCCAGGCTGGCAAAGGATGCTGGGTGGTGAGAATGAACCGCCCGCTGGCAAAGGGTTGGTAAACCCCTATACATCTTCTATTCGGCGAGACAGCATCTTATAGGTGAAATCCGGGAACTTCTTCGGGCTTCCTAAGATCTGTTCTCGTTTCCCTACCCACCATTCACATTCTTTCTTTTCTATTTCTGTACACTGTAATACCGCTAGTGCTTGGTCAGAGTGTCATCCACGACCTTTTGAAAGCCTCTCCTATACTTAACTAAGTATCGAAACTGTTGTAACTCGAGGGCCCATCGAGCTGCCAGTCCGGATGGACTTTCAATCGAATTCAGTCACTTTAATGTTAGATGATCCGTGATAATGGAGAACTCGTATCCTTCGGGATAGCAGCGAATGGCCCATACGATCGCCAAGCACTCCTTTTCAGTCGCGGTTCCATCTCCTGACATAATATTGCTCCCAATCCGACGTCACTCGCATCTGTCTGGACCGTGAATCATTGGTCAAAGTTTAGGCCAAGGTTCTTGAGTTTTCTTTTAAAAAACGAGCATTTCTCCTTATTTTTTTTTACGTACTAAGACGATGGGTGCACAATATAGGCTTTTGGATGGTTCAATCTGTCCTGCGGTTAATAATTCGTTTACCTCGTCATCGATAACTCGTTGCATCGCTGGATTCTTTGGGTAGTATCGTTGTTGTCGGTCCTCTCTCTGATTTCCTTTATCTCCGAATTCTCCTTGCGTTCGTCTTCCATGTCGGCGGTAGATCCGGCTTGGGTCCCTTTTGCCCCTAGCCCTTGTAAATTACACACGACCGGCTGGTTCCCCTGTGTTGGTCGTATACGGTATACGGTCGCGATGTTGTATGCTCTCGAACTCCACTGCGAACTGTAGAAGCGGTGATCAAAGTGGTCACCAGGTCAACGCGTCAGCAGTCTAGGAAGAGCAATACCAGTAGCCAGTGGAGTAAGCGTGGGAGAACACCGAGACCAGCCCAACCACGAACCCGCTATACTACTTAACACAAGAATAAACACACGGTTACCATTCGAATCCGGTGTCTTCTCATTGATCTGCGGGCAGTCACGTCATATAAATTTGTTGGGACGAACACCCAATCTTCTGAGCTAGCCGCACGAATCTCGTAGCGTTACAATGTTTAACGTACATCTGGTATGCAAATCCTGTCTAACTCCTTCATTTGATCGTATCCGGCGTGTCGATTCAGCGTTAGGATTTCGATAACATAATCTTTGAAGCCCTCTACTTCGCATTGCTAACGATCTCTGATGTCTTCTAATCGGCGAAAATAGTGTGGGGGTAAGAAAAAGTGTAAGAACTCCCGCCGGAATACTGGCCAAGTGGCTCCCTGTAGTTGGCTGACCCTAAACCAATGGTAAACCAACTCTTGGTAGTTGAGCTAAGGGAAGGGCGTACGTAGCCCTCTCTTCCAGCTGCTCTAGAAACCACAACGGGTCAGTGTGGCCTGTAACGACCCTGTTTTGGGAGGCGGTCTAGCTCGCCGTGGTCAGGGTTCGTGACAGATATTTATATTTTTCCTCTATAGATCGATTTACCTCCCTTTCCCCAAAAATGACACAGAGGGATAGAACTATGAAGAAGACGTGTATTTCGAAGTAATCGTATAATATATGTTGATCGTGTGGTTGTGTCGGGACTACTTGCTTTTTCGATTCGGCGCTTCGGAAGGGCCGAGTGATGAACTGCTTGCTGTCGTGATCCGGTGTGCGAGCTTCGGCGCTGCGGGAGGGCCGAGTGATGAACTGCTTGCTGCGAGCGTCAGCGCTGCGGAAGGGCCGAGAAGTCGCGTCGGCGCTGCGGAAGGGCCGAGTGATGAACTGCTTCGTCGTGCTTACGTCGGGTTCGTAGTGTTCTGAGTCGTTGGGAGATATCTACTTGGATTTCCGGATATTTCTCCTTGTTGCTGATGTTTCCTCGAAGATCGTCGGAACGCAAGTGACTCATCTGGGGTCTTGCCTCTGCTTATATAGGCCCCGTTGAGTGTGCCCAGAGCGGTCGATGTCGAGAATCCCGATATCGATAACTCGTTATCGGGTCACGAATATAGCGATGGTAGTCGACGATCGATGTATCGGCGAGTTAGTGTGGCCAGGTTTATCGTTTTGGGCGCGCGTTTTGAAAGTGCGCGATTATTTGTGACGGTGGGTCGTTGAATTCGAGCCCCCATTTTCGGACTTGCTCTGCTACGACGCCGTGTGCTGTGGCCCGGCCAAAGTTTCTTTCCCAAGCCATTACGATCACATTTGGTGTTATTACGGCCGGTGGCCCCCTCCAATTACTCCTCCGCGGTCGACAGGACTCCCACCTCTAGGGGTGAAAAATCCTGGGACATCTAGTTGGATTGACCTGGGGTCTGGGTCGGCTTCTTTTACCCGTTTCCCGTCGGCGTTTAATCCCCCAGCCGCAAATCCGGCTTCTAATCGGCCCAATCGGGCTCATTCAGATGGAGAGAGCTCACCTGCTTTGACGATTTCTGCGAAGCTCCTGCTCATCTCGTCCAGCTTGCCTGAGCCTTCGAATCCGTTTTCCTGTGCGAAGATGACTAATTCGTCCTTCCTTATCTGGCGAACCCAAAGTAGTTTTCTTTCCTTGCCAGGATACGTTGAGGGGTTGGCTTTGGCCTCCATAAAATATTTATAAATTGACAGTAAATGGTGTGAGTTAATTGACTGATTTTAGAGGCATGGTCTTTATAATAAGGAGAGTTAAATCGACCCAAATGGTACATGACTAGACCCACTACCTGTTTCCGAGCTCGGGCGGACCATGGACATGGTAAACAGTTATGGTAAAACTCTAGATCTATTACTGGCTTTATCCGTGATTACAATAAAATCCGGTCGAGGCAGGGTTTGACCATTGAGTGGATTTTCTTTATGAGACTTTTTATACCCTTGCAGAGGGTATTATAAGTTTGGTCAGAAGTTTGTAACGCAGTCAAGAGACGTTTCCGCCCCTATAAAGTATATATATTCTTGATCAGGATCAATAGGGGAGTCGATATAGCCATGTCCGTCTGTCCGTCTGTCCGTCTGTTTCAATACCGTTTGCGAGCTCAGTTTAAAAGCTAGCGATCTGAAACTTTCACACTCGCCCTAAAACATGTGTACGCAGATCAAATTTGAAAATCGCCCCGATCGGACGTCTATATCCTATAGCTCCCATAGGAACAATCAGATATATCTTGCAAGAATTGATGATATTTCGCGCAGTGTAAAAGCTATTGACATGAATCTTTCCAAATCGTATTTTTTTATGCATACCTTGATCAGCGTAAAAGCGCCTGGCGATCGGACGTCTATATCCTATAGCTCCCATAGGAACAAAAGGTTAAAATCGGTCAAAATTTGATGTTTTTCAGAATATTTCGCGCTGTGTAAAAGCTATTGCTATAAATTTTTTCAAATCGTATTTTTTTATGCATTTCTTCATCAAGGTAAAAGCGCGTGCTGATCGGACGTCTATATCCTATAGCTCCCATAGGAACAATACGGTAAAATCGGTCAAAATTTCATGTTTTTTAGAATATTTCGCGCAGTGTAAAAGCTATTGACATAAATCTTACCAAATCTTATTTTTTTATGCGTACCTTGATCAGGGTAAAAGCGCGTGACGATCGGAGGTCTATATCCTATAGCTCCCATAGGAACAAAAGGGTAAAATCGGTTAAAATTTAATGATTTTTAGGATATTTCGCGCAGTATACAAGCTATTGACATGAATCTTTCCAAATCGTATCTTTTTATGCATACCTTGATCAGGGTAAAAGCGACTGGCGATCGGACGCCTATATCCTATAGCTCCCATAGGGACAATAGGGTGAAATCGGTCCGAATTTGATGATTATCAGAATATTTCGCGCAGTGTGTAAGCTACTAATATAAATTTTTCCAATTCTTCTTTATTTACGCATATCTTGATTAGGGTAAAAGCGCTTGCCGCTCGAAAGTCTATATCTTAAAGGAGATAGGAAAAATTTTTAAAGGATTGGGGGTGGAGGTCTTGCTCTCACAGATTCAGTTACGATGTACACATTATTATTAATTTCCTAAGAAATTGAGCGTGCTTGCGACATTGGAGGGAGCTAGTAGTATAAATCGGAAGAACGATAAACCAAATTCGAGAATAAAAAATAAAAAAATAGCATGTAAAGTATTGTTTAAAGAAATAAAAGGGAAGTAACTATTTGCGTAGCCGCTGGTGTAATTGCGCCCGCTTATCGCCCACCCTACCTAGGACACCTGCCGCTAGAGCATGGCTCTGGTGACCCCTTTTTCCTTACGACCGTGAAATCATCAGCTCAGTTCAGCAACACGTTTCTTTTAAGCTTCCATTTTAATTACAAGATTCAAATTCATAATAATATTAGAGAAAATATAGTAAATAAGGTTTATAATAAAAATATAGAGTACGATCATAATATAAGCAAGAATAATGCATGTTATTAAATATATGTTTTCTTAAAGATATTATAAATATATAGATATAAATTTTGTATGTATGATTTTTTAGCGTGTGTATTTAAATACTAGAATGTGATTATTTTATTAATTTCATTATCAGTTTTCTTCATATGTGATATTTCAAAAACAAAAAAAAATTAAAATTTTTTTCCAGTTACTTTTTAAAATTTAAACTTAATTAGTTTAGTCTAAATTAATTTGTTTTAAATTAATTATTATTATTTTTTTTTTTTTTGTATAGGATTCACAAGATTCAAAACTAATTTAATATTTGAATTTCTAGTAATATACATTATTATTATATTATTTCTTTTTTTTGCTTTTGCAATTAATAGAAGTCAAACAAATCTCGCCAAAAAAAACTAAATAAAAGTTTCAACCATTGCGTCGGAATCCACTCGAATATAAAATGTAAATTGAATCACTGACCACTCACTCAGTTTTCCATCGGCGAAAGATCGATCTTCCGTTCAACGAATATGCTGAAAAATTAAGTAGGCGCCTCATACCGCCATATGGGTTAAATACTTTTACTTTCTTGGCGAGAACAAACGTTTGAAAGAAAACTTTTGGTTATTTTCTGAATATCTACATCGCGACTTTCTCTATCTCACAAACAAAATATTTATCGCATGCTCAAATTGGTTAACTGTTGGCGGTCCTTTTGCTGCTTTTCTAGTTTTCCAGGGCTAGCCGAGCGTCAGGGGCGCAAAAGGGTTAAACGCTAGTGGCCAGGCGCGGCTCTAGTGATGACGACGAAAACCGCGGTATCTAATCAGCTCCATTTGGCGTGCGGTGTTCCTCGAGCAAAGCGCTCTTCCTTAGGCGGCGTTCCTCTCCTGAGCACTTCTTCGGCGGACGCCTCTCCAATGCGGCAGCTCCTCCGGCGTGCGCTCCGCGGGTAGGGCTCCTATAGCAGATGCTCCTCCGGCAGGGTTCTTCTCCGACAGGGCTGCTCCTGCGTGCGCTCTGAGTACGGCGCTCCTCTTGCGATGCTTCACCGCTATGGCTGCCCCTCCGGCAGGATTCTTTACCGGCAGGGCTGCTCCTACGTGCACTCTACGAAACAGCCGATCCTCTTGATGATGCTTCACCGCTGTGACTGCCTCTCCGGCAGGGATGCTTCTCCGGCAGGGCTGCTCCTACGCACTCTGCGAAACAGGCGCTCCTCTTGCGGCTGCTTTACCGCTGTGGCTGCCCCTCCGGCAGGGATTTGTCCACAGCAGGGCTGCTCCACCGTGAGCTCTGCGGGACAGGCGCTCCGTGGGCGGATGCTCCTCCGATTTGGCGGATCCTCGGCAGCTCTGTGAAATTTGTGTTGCCACTATAAATTTTTCGTAAAAGAGCGAACACAAGGTTTTACCCACCTGGTTTTGAGGTCTTATTTAAAAAAAAACAAGAGAGAACGCTATAGTCGGGTGCCCCGACTATCAGATACCCGTTACTCAGGTGCGAGGGAGATGGAGAAAGAAACTTTGATCACACATAACTTTTTAACGAATGGTCCGATTTGAAAAATTTCTTCTACATTTCGATAGGTATTCATAAACACAATAAAACTGCATTTTTACTTTTCCGAAATATTTAAATTTTTAAAATCGTATATAAGCGATTGTGGGCGTTAAAGGGGGCGTGGCACCTTTTTGAAACAAACTTGCGCTGCGTAGGAACTCCTAGAATCTGCATGCAAAATGCCAATCTTCTAGCTTTTATAGTTTCCGAGATCTCAGCGTTCATACGGACAGAAAGACAGACGGACAGACAGACGGACAGACGGACATGGCTATATCGACTCGGCTAGTGACCTTGATCAAGAATATATATACTTTATAGGGTCGGAAACGCTTCCTTCTAGCTGTTACATACTTTTGCACGAATACAATATACCCTTTTACTCTACGAGTAACGGGTATAAACACAGATTTAATTCACAATTTATTCGCGATCGGATGCACGAACTTATCTCCGCGGTTTTTCTATACTTCCCGGCTGCGATACACGTGTGATGTCACTGATTTTAATAGATTACTGAATAGGTGCATCTGCACTTAATGACGGCTTGGTTTGAATAGACCGAGTCTAGGATAGCGTGGCCTAATTGAGTCCGCCGGCGGAAATGTCTCACAGCTGAGTCGAGCTTTCCAAAGTCACCCAGCGCCAGCTGACCTTCGATGAATTGCCATTCTCATTTTTATTACTCCGATAAAATTGCACCAAAGTTTCAGATATGCAATGAAACTCGGCTAGCAGATCCAGAGAAGAAGCATACTTCTAGGATAAACTAAAACGGCCTATTCAGTCGCCACTACAAAGCCCCTCAAACAATCAGGCTAGGGTATTTTATCCCTGGTACCCTAGACTGATACCGACGGAAGAGGCCTTACTGCCGGATATCCTTGGCGTGAAAGGTACCTACAAGGCGTCCTTGTAAGTCTTCCAGTTCATAATACGCGCTTCCTAGCTTCTTTCGAACTCTTGATTTTATAAAAGACGGTCCGAATTTGGCAGAATATCCTGTCCGAAAGGAACTTTGTTTGAAGCTCCGTCGATACACCTCTTGTCCTTCCGCAAATGAAACGTTTCGAGACCGATGGTTATAGCGTTTCTCGTTTTCGGCGTGCTATTCCTGCATACGCTTACTTGCTTTTTCTCGAACAATCTCAAACGAGTCCTGGCGATTGAATTTCAGTGAACGGTCATTAAGTAAATTGAATTTCCTTAGAAGTGAGTACGTAGAACCGGATGTTATCATGTGCTGGCAAAAAACCATAATATGGAGATGTTCCCAAACTATAGTGAACGGAGGACCTTAGTGCACAACATATCCTGTTCAGATGTTCGTCCAGTCCTTCTGGTCTGGACGCAAATATGCTCGGATTGCGGCAATCACGGAGCGATTAACGCGTTCAGAAGCATTTGCTTGTGGTGAATGCACCGCTGTTAATGTATGTGTAATGCCATACTGCTGCATTAATTTATGAAAAGCGTGAGACCGAAATTGTAAACCGTTGTCTGACACCACGGTTTCAGGAGCTCCATATGCCATGATCAGTTCCCCTTCCAAGTATTTTATGACCCTACTAGTATCAATCTTCCTAACTGGTTTAAGGAACACATATTTGGAAAAATGGTCCAAAGCGATAAAAATTCCAATGTTGCCGCTTCTTGATCTGGGGTATAGGCCAAGGAAGTCTACGAACAATCTTTGGAAAAACCGTTGACTTTCCGGCTCTTTTCCTAATGGCGGTCGCAGCACATAATTAGGAACTTTTGCCGTTTTGCACACTTCGCAAGCGTTAATGTAAGCCTTTACATCCGGCACCAGACCAGGCCAAAAGTAATAACGCCTCACTCTTTCAATGGTCTTACATATGCCTCCGTGGCAAGACATTGAACCATCGTGTGCTCTTTTAAGGATTTCAGGCACCAGTTCCTTCGGTATCAATAGTTTCCAGCCATACTCGACATGGATTTGTTCTCCTGTCAAATGCTCAGATTTCCGATATACATAGCCATTGTCTGCTTTGAGGTCAGGAAAGTTTGCTTGATTTGCTTTTACCTTTTCCACTAGATCCACATATTCGGCTTTCCTAAACTCTGCAGAATCCATGTCACCAGGAGTCCTTCCTGTAAATCCACTGCGGCTATTACGTCTTCGTTGACGCGAGACAACGAATCGGGAACAACGTTAAGTGAGACTTTGCGATGCTCAATCTTGAAGTTATATGTCTGCAAAGCCACCGCCCATCGTGCCAATCGGGAATTCAACTCATGCTTGCACATTAACCACTTCAATGAGGCGTGATCGGTTATTATAGTAAATTCCATTCCTTCAACATAAGCCCTGAAACTTTTGAGAGCTACGATGGCCGCTAAACATTCTTGCTCGGTCACCGTGTAATTGCGTTGGGCCTTGTTTAGCTTCTTCTCATCTCCTGCTTCAGACATTTGTACGAGCACGGCGCCTACCCCCGTTTTACTCGCATCGCAGTGTATAGCGAACGATTTTGAGAAATCTGGGCTACACAAAACTGGTGCTTCGCACAGACGTTGCTTTAGCACCTCGAAGGCTTTTAATGCTTTGTCAAGTAGACTGAACTTCCGTTTTGTAGTCATTAAATCGGTCAAAGGGGTAGCAAGTGAAGCAAAATTTGGCACAAATTTTCGATACCACCCACATAAGCCCATGAAACTTCTCAAACCGCGTAGATTTTTTGGTACTGGAAAATTTTTCATTGCTGCCACCTTATCGGGATCTGTCCTTATTCCACCGTCGCCTATTATATGCCCTAAATATCGAACTCGTAGCATACAGAAATGGCTTTTGCCACACGAGAGTGTAATCCACCGTTCTAAAAGCAGCTTAAAACAAGAGAGAACGCTATAGTCGGGTGCCCCGACTATCAGATACCCGTTACTCAGGTAAAGGGAGTGCGAGGGAGAAGTAGAAATAAACTTTGATCACGCATAACTTTTTAACGAATGGTCCGATTTGAAAAACGGACAGACAGACGGACATGGCTATATCGACTCGACTAGTGACCCTGATCAAGAATATATATAATTTATAGGGTCGGAAACGCTTCCTTCTAGCTGTTACATACTTTTGCACGAATACAATATACCCTTTTACTCTACGAGTAACGTGTATAAAAATGTTAAAAACTTGAAAAATTAAATTAATTAATTAAATTACTTTTCACCTTATATGGTCGAGTATTTAAAATCTAGCTTATGTCCTCAGGCGGGTCAGTGAGCTTTTTCACTAACGATAACCTTTGGTGGTGCCCAAATAAAACAAAACCTCAAAAATGTATGCACTTAGTTTATTTTAAATGGCCAAGGCCTTATTAACAAAGTTTAATGTTTATTATTGCTTATGTTTAAGATTGGTTGGTTGGGCAGGCAGACCATTTTGTCTGTGCCTTTTAAGCAGCGAAAGTATATAAACGAAAAGAATAGGCAGGTGATCTGCGACCGTGCCTTCAGCGAGCGAGTACAAAATCGAACTAATTAAAGTAGATACTTGCCGTGGACAAAGGGCCAGGCTGCGATTGGCGAAAAAAATTTAAAAAGGAGTAGGAATTACAGCAAATGAAAGAGTTGCCACGCAGGGCCAATAGAAAATGCAAAAGCAAATATCGAGAATTTAATTTACGTTAAGATTTGAAACTTTAAGAATTTAATTAGGCTGCGGCTTGATCGAACATCGGATTTATTTCAATGTAGTGTCCCATTCCGTCCAGAATTTTTGTAGGTAGATCTTGGCCTTGGCACCCATAGGACCAATGAGACCAAGCGGATCGTACACCCGAATTGTGGAAAGCAGCAGTCGTTTACTTGGCTTTGCAGAGACCTCTATGGGAGAAAGAGAAAAATGAAAGACATCCGCCGCAGGGTCCCAAGCAACACCCAGGGTCTTGGTAAAGTCGCTGCAATCGCCAATCTTCAGGAATGTTTCTTTTTCCAAATCATGAATTTGATCAAGGACACCACGCTCGTTGGAACACCATTTCCTGAGCTTAAAGCCACCTCGTGCAAGCAAGTTTATGTTTAAAACATGATTTCGAGGACTTCCTGTGTGGATTGGCCTCCTGTGATCAGACCGTCCACGTAGAAGTCCCGGCAAATGATTTTAGAACCGGGAGGCTGGAGGCTTAGTTCCATAGGTCACGGTATCAAGCTTGAATACCTGCACCTACTTGTCCTTGATAACTCTTTCAGATGTCAACAGCGTGTTGAACTGCTTCACGAATGAATGCCGTATATTGGACCTTGACTTCTGGCTTGCGCTCTAGCTTGCTCTCCAAATTGAGAAATCGACGATAAGCTTGATTGTACGATTCACCCAGTAATTCTAGAGTGTTCTTAGCAGGTAATCGTACGGAATATTCACCAGAGTCTAAACGACGAAAGTTGGTCTTGAAATGAGCTTTGCACTCCAGTTCTTCTTTGGTGGCTGTGACCACGCCTTCACCACAGCTCTCAACTTCCCAAAAACGACGGACTAATTCATCCATATGAACTTCAGCAGCAACCAATTCACGGTGCACAGCTTGGCCGTGTAATGCAGTTGCCTTGACAGTAGAAGATCCACCTCCTGTAACGATCCAAACAAGCCTTGTTTTCTGCAATACGGGTAACCCAGCAGCCAACTTAATCTGCCCTACAGATAATAGCTCAAAGAACATGCTTGCGCCAATAAGGAGATCTATTTGCCGAGATCTATAGAAATCCGGATCGGCCAGCATAATATTCGAGAGAATTTTCCAACCATCGGGTTTAACGGTCAAACTGGGTTGATTGCCGGTAATCGCTGGAGCAACAAGAGCAGATAGGCATGCGAAGTAATCGGAAGTATGTGACTTTAACTTAACGCAAACGGAAACTCCTTCAGAGTCAAATCGAGCATTTCCAAGACCTGCAACTGATACGGTAGACTTCGTTTTATGCAACTGCAACTGGTGAGCGAGTCGGGAAGTCACAATGTGGACTTGAGATCCCGAGTCTAGCAGCGCACGGCATGGGATCCAAGCACCTGATCGATTTTGAACGCTTATGACTGCAGTTGCAAGAAAGACAATGTCAGAATCCACATTCTGAGCCAGGAAAGAGGTAGAAGGACTTGAAGTAATTGTATTTGGCGTACTTTGTTCTGCAGCTCGCATAACCTGAGTCGAAGACTGAGTGCCAAGGTGCAAAAGGGTGTGATGCTTGGACCTGCAAGTTCGACAGCAGCTTGACTTACAATTGCGCATTTGATGGCCCTTCTTTAAGCAATTAAGACAGAGCGCTAATTCCTTCACCTTTCGAATACGCTCTTGCACTGACAAATTGGCAAACTGACCACAGCTATAAATTGAATGGCCACTGTTGTCGCACACAACACATCCATTTCCAAAAGTGTTAGAGGCAATTAAAATGCTTTTGTTGCGGCTTCTTCCTGATTGTGAACTATATGAGTACGAAGCTGCAGTATGCTCTACATTTTCCAATTTTTGACAACGCTTGGACAAATTGATCAAATTGATCAATCGAAGGAATTTCATCAATAGCCGCAGATTCTTCCCAATTGGCCTGAGTTTTGCTGGAGTAAAACATGAACCAGAATGCAATTTGAGATTTGCTCAACCGAGCCCATTGACTGAATAGCACGTAGATTAGCATTTATTTTATCAGATATACCTCTCAGCTTCGCAGCGGACCGCATTTCCATTTTAGGGAGACCCAAAATTGCAGTTATATGGGATTGGAAAATTAGACGCTTATTATTGAAACGGCTATTCAATAACTCCAAGGCTACAGCATAGTTGCTGTCACAAATTTCTAATAAGCGCACTGTATCCAAGGCGGAACCCTTCAGGCTAGACTTTAAATGCTGCAGCTTCTCAATGTTAGTGAGCTCCACGTCATTGTCGATGATAGCTTTAACATGGATTGAAAGTCGACAAGTTCAGTATAGCCACCAGAAAATTCAGGCACTCTCAATTCAGGCAAATGAAATCTTTTAGCCGGCACAGAATGGAAATCCAGAGATGGCTCTGGCCTGAGCGTAGAACTTCGAAGTGCTGGACGTTGACGCTTACCCAATTCTCGATTTAGCATGATTTGTATTGATATGATGAGCTCTTCAAAATCATCGTGAACCTGGCTGCCGATTTAGTTAAAATCCAGTTCCTCAAGACGGTCATGGACCTGGGCAAATGCAGCCTTATTCTCCTCTGAGAGCTTAACACGAAGCTCTAATTCTTCATCACTCATCGCCTGGAGCTTCTCAACAGTCAGGATTTCGCCTTAGAAAGCATTGATTCAGCCTTCAGTTTGAGATGCTTTACTTCCTGAACTGAGGCAGCTAATGTTGTTTCGGTTGACATTTTAATAAATTTATTTTATAATTTTCAGCTTTTGTCACTCGCAAAATAATTAAATTCCACTGTGCAGTGCTTGCAGGTTATGTTTATGCGCGATCAATCAATCGAACGAAAATTAAAATATTTGTTTGGTTGCACTTTAGTTTTTGTTATTTTTAGATCACGTCGGGGTCACCAAAATGTTGGGTCAGTGAGCTTTTTCACTAACGCTAACCCAATTAAACTAAAACCGCACAAGATTTCAATTAAAAATGCACTAATTTTATTTTAAATGACACCAAGGCCTTAATTACAAAGTTTAATGTTTATGTTTAAGATTTGGTTGGGCAGGCAGACCGATTTGTCTGTGCCTTTTAACAGCGAATGTATAAACGAAGATAATGGGCAGGCGATCTGCGACCGTGCCTTCAGCAAGCGAGTAAAAAATCGAAACTGAACTTAAGTAGATGCTTGATGTGGACAAAGGGCCAGGCAGCGATCGGCGAGGGAATTCAAAAGGAGTAGCAATTACACTAATTGAAAGAGATGCCACGCAGGGTGGGGCAGAAAATATTTGCACAGACTCAAGAAGACACGGCGGACATTTGCTTCAAATGCAAATATTTACGAATGAATGCCAAATATTGGACCTTGACTTCTGGCTTGCGCTCTAGCTTGTTCTCCAAATTGAGAAACCAACGATAAGCTTGATTGTACGAATCACCCAGTAATTCTAGAGTGTTCTTTGCAGGTAATCGTACGGAATATTCACCAGAGTCTACACGACGAAAGTTGGTCTTGAAATATCGCACTCCAATTTTTCTTTGGTGGCTGTAACCACGCCTTCACCACAGCACTTAACCCTCTAAGACTTATCTTTCAGTGTACAAAAAACCATATAAAACGAGGACGGAAGCTAACTTCGGCAAGCCGAAGTTTTAAAAACCCTTGCAGACTTTGCCGAAATTGCTAAAAGTGAAAAAGTAGCGAAAGGAATAAGGTATACATAAGTAAACTAGATTTGCATCGTTTCAAGTCAATTGCTTTTATGCTGCAAAAATGTCATATACAAATAGAAAAAAAGGGATACTTTCGCAGCCTTTAACAATTTTTCCTATCTCCTTTAAGATATAGACTTCCGAGCGGCAAGCGCTTTTACCCTAATTAAGATATACGTAAATGAATAAGAATTGGAAAAATTTATGTTAGTAGCTTACACACTGCGTGAAATATTCTGATAATCATCAAATTTGGACCGATTTCACCCTATTGTTCCTAAGGGAGATATAGGATATAGACGTCCGATCGGCACGCGCTTTCACCTTGATCAATGTATGCATAAAAAAAAAGATTTGGAAAGATTCATGTCAATAGCTTGTATACTGCGCGAAATATCCTAAAAATCATTAAATTTTAACCGATTTTACCCTTTTGTTCCTATGGGAGCTATAGGATATAGACGTCCGATCGTCACGCGCTTTTACCCTGATCAAGGTACGCATAAAAAAAATAAGATTTTTTGGAGAGAGTTTGGAGAGAACGTGTAACGGTAGAAGGCGGGCGGACTTTGGACTCTAGTATGGTGCCGTGCGCAAAACCGAAAAAGGAGAAGCCGAGAATTAACGGGATACGCCGGCCTATATAAGCGGGCCGAGCGCAGGAAGCGGGATCAGTCGATCACAAGGAGTCAATCCAGCAAGATCAGTGGACAAGCAGAAAACCAGTGAATAAAACAAGTCAAGTCAACATCAGGAGGAAGCAGAGCCGCGCCGAGTCAACAGGAGCAAGATCGCTACATCAAGACGTTCGGGACTTAGAGTTGAAGTCTCCGAGCTGAGAAACAGGTAGCTGAGGTCCTTGAGGCATCACGCGGCTAAGTCCAGGCGCCTTGTTCTAATTCTTGTCGCGACGTGAGCTTGGCGTATTGCTCGGCGAGTCCGACAAAAGTGAATAGAAAGAGTCCTCCGACAAGGAACAGTGGGCTCGAAAGAGAAGTTGTCTAGAACTAGCGGCCGTGCGAAAGCAATTGCCTTGTCGAATTCCGGCGTACGCATGAACCGACAGGCGAGAATTGTGCAGGCCCTGGTGCGACTGGCCACGAAGGACGCGCGTCTGAATCACGGGTGTCTAGAGACGCGTATGCGTCGAGAGCACGGTAATTCACCGCCAGAGTCCTAGACAGGCAACTGATCGAATCTCGAGAGCCAATACCCGCTGCACCTGGTCTCGCTAGAGCACGCAGACCACGCCCCAGGAATTCGCACCGTGAGCAGAGCGAGGACATCAAGTGCACAAGGCGCAACGAGCAGTCATCGCAGGCCCAGCAGCAACCATGCCATACTACAACACATTCAGTCTACGGCTAAGAGGCGAGGGCGGAAGCGTTCGTCTTGAACCTAGCGTCCTGCCACAGGCACTGCATTGGCGGCCTTCCGGCGTATGCTTGAACCGTCAGGTAGAAACTGTGTAGGCGTCTGGTGTGACCGGCCGGGACAGATCCAGGGACAGGAGGCTGTGGCTGCGAAAGGCGTACTATTTGAGGGCCCGGTGCCTGTTCACCCTAGTCTGGGAACGGTGACGCATCCCTAGACCTTCATAGCCCCGAAGCCAGCGACAGCGGAGGCGTTCCGGAGCAGCGAGCAACGAGGAAGCGGAGAACAACGGTGGAACGACCACAAGTCTTCAAGGAAGGAGTTGAGATAAGCATCTGTCACCATTAGTCCCAGGCCGAGGGACAAGTCGGCGAATAAAGATCCTAATACAAACACCCTAACTTTCTGTGCGTTCTCATTAGACAATCGGGCGGTCACCTATATATAAATTTGGTGGGACGAACAACACAAATCTTCTGAGTTAGCCGCACGATACTCGTAGCGAGCAGACTATAAAAATCAGTTCGTTACATCTGGCGCCCAAAACGTGATTGTCCGGTCGGTGAGAATCAGCAAACAAACAGAAAATGGGGAAAGGATGGATTTATCTCCTCAATAAAGAGGATTTCGCCAAAATAGGAGCCAAGTTAGGCATCACTTTGGAGGGAAGAACGGATGACATGAGGAAAGCCCTCTTAGAGTACTTCACAAGGAAACAGGATGACCCAAGAGTAGCAGAGATCTGGGCTGAGCTGGAAGAGAAATACGACGATAAGCCAGGCCCAACAATCAAATTGCTGAACCCTGATGCCGAGGAGCTCATAGCAAGTCTTGGAGTGGACAGCGTGAAGGAAGCTGGCAGGAGTCGAAACCCAAGCCAAGAAAGAAAATTAGGCAGCAAAGACCTAGCACACCAGATTACGCCAAAGTCGCAAAGCAAGTGAGAGAATGGTCGTTCAAATTCGATGGCACAGAGAAGCCACTGGAATTTCTAGAACAGGTGGAATGGTCAGCAAACACGTACGGGCAATGCCAGAGCTATTGCAAGGCAAAGCACTGAAATGGTTCATTTCAAACAATAAACAGTGGAGAACATGGGGAGAGTTCAGCGAAAGTTTCCAGACGTACTTTCTGCCGAGAGGGTTCTTCTCGAAGTTGGCAGACAAGGTGAAACAACGGAAACAGGGTTTCAGGGAACCATTCAAAGACTACATGGTGGACATGCAGACTTTGATGAGGCCACTCGGGTACTCGCCAAAGGAGACCCTAGAAATAATCAAGGACTACTGCACACCAGACCTGAGAATCTCACTATGAACGTACAAAGTGGATGATCTGGACACATTAATGATCCTGGCTGACGAGTACGAAGAACTGGAAAAAGAACGAGAAGAGTTCATTCACGAACACAAGTTCTCTCGAAACAAAATCGCAGCACCACCACAAACTACATGCAGGAGATGTTAAGACAGCACGGTAAACCAAACACCGTCCTTTGGCCAGTGGACACCGGCCAATACAACACAACAAAGGCAACCAACAAACACCACTCAGGTAGCACGCAACCCAATGCCAAGAGCCACCAATACACAGACCCACGTGAAGAACCCACAGGAGGCATGTCGCCGTTGTGGAGGACACGAACACTGGGCACGAGGATGCAGAAACCAAAGACTACTGTTCTGCTGGGTGTGCGGCAAAATTGGCATCAGGAGTGTAGACTGCTGCCAAAAGGCGGGAAATGGGCAGCGATCCCAGTCGCAGAGGGGCGCACAGGGGTCGCAAAGTGACTCCTCTCCAAACTAACTGGCAAGTTGATCGAGGAAGAGCAGCAGTTATCCGCGTACGTTGAAATTGGAGGCGTCGCATTCAAGGCCACAATTGACACTGGAGCAACGTCAAGTTTCATCAATGAGGAGCTAGCGGATAGACTGACTGACACAGGAATGATCACAAGAACAAGACGGCAAGTTAGGTTGGCATACGGCAAATGCAGCCGGATAAGCTCACAGCTCGAAATCACGGTGAAATTTGGAAGCAAACAATTGGAGATTAATCTGCTAATACTTCCAGGAGTAGTGGACGAACTAGTGCTGGGATGGAATTTCCTCACAGGAGTCGGGGCAGAAATAAAATGTGCCGGGCATGAATTGCCCGGAAGACAGGCTGTCGGTGGCTGTAGATTCACACTTAAGTGATGAAGAGGACATTGAGAAATTCCGCGCCAAACAGTTAGCAGATTTCAGCACCATGTCAGGAACATCTACAGTGGCCGAGCACCAAATCACCATGAAAGACGACAAGCCAATCAAGCAGAGGTATTATCCTAAGAACCCAAGAGTCCAAGGAGAGATCAACGCAAAAGTGGATGAGCTGTTACAAATGGGCTTCATAGAACATTCAAGAAGTCCATACAGCTCGCCCATCGTGATGGTGAAAAAGAAGACGGGCAAGTGGAGGCTATGCGTGGATTTCAGACAAATAAACGCGAAGTCCATAAAAGATGCCTACCCGATGCCGCGAATCAACTATATCCTGGACCAACTCAGAGAGGCGAAATATATAAGCAGTCTAGATCTGAAAGACGGATATTGGCAAGTCCCTTTGGAAGCAAATAGTCGGCAATATACGGCATTTACAGTACCCGGCAAAGGTTTATTCCAATGGAAAGTAATGCCTTTCGGACTACATTCAGCATCGGCCACGTTCCAAAGGGCTCTGGATCAGGTAATCGTCCCGGAGATGTCACCATACGTGTTTGCATACCAAGATGACATCATTGTGATCGGACGCACGCTGAAAGAACACGTGGAGAACCTAAAGGAAGTGTTCAGGCGCCTCAAGGAAGCAAACTTAAGAATAAACGCCGATAAGTGCAAATTCTTCAAGCAAGAATTGCTTTTCCTAGGACACCGCGTTACTAGCGAAGGAATAGGCACAGATCCCGAGAAGGTAGCAGCCATAGCCGAACTAGAGCCACCGTCGACAGTACGCGAACTACGGCAATACCTAGGCGTAGCTTCATGGTATCGACGATTTGTGCCAGACTTTGCGCGTATAGTTGACCACTGAATGATCTTCTACACAAAGTGCACATGGACGCCGGAACACCAACAGGCCTTCGAAGAGGTAAAGGCACGATTAGTAGCCGATCCTGTGCTGGCGTGCCCAGATTTTGAGAAGAGGTTCATCTTTCAGACGGACGCCAGCGACTATGGGTTAGGTGCAATCCTGACTCAAGAGACAGAGGTCGGCGAAAGGGTCATTTCATACTCAAGCCGGACACTAAACGGCGCGGAGAAAAATTACTCCACAACTGAAAAAGAGTGCTTGGCAATCGTGTGGGCAATCAGGAAGCTGAAGCCGTATTTGGAAAGCTACCATTTTAAAGTGGTTACAGACCACATGGCGTTAAAGTGGTTAAACAGCATAGAAAGCCCGTCCGGAAGGATAGCAAGATGGGCCCTGGAATTACAGCAGTACGACTTCGAGGTAGCGTACAGGAAAGGACAACTGAACGTAGTGGCAGACGCCCTATCCCGACAACCGTTGCCGGAGACACTTAGGGCCATAAAAGGCGCATCAGAATAACCTACCAATAGCTGCAGCTGGATCAGGAGTATGTTGGAGAAAATAAGAGCACAACCACAAAAATATCCAGATTATGTAATGGAAGGCGAGTCACTCTATAGGCACATTCCTCACAGAGCGGGCTATGAAGATGTCGTGGCCTGGAAACTGTGCGTTCCGCAGGGTCTAAGACAAGACGTCCTAGAAGAAAACCATGACTCCCCATCCGCTGGCCATGTTGGGAGTAGAAGAACAATAGCACGCCTGGCAGCCCGATACTACTGGCCAGGAATGCACAGAGACGCCAGGATCCACGTACGCAAGTGTGAAGTTTGCCTAAAATACAAGCCCAATCAGCTGCAGGCTGCAGGGAAAATGCTAACTCAGGTAAAAGAGGAACCATGGGCAACAGTATGTGCGGACTTCGTCGGGCCACTGCCTAGATCAAAGCATGGAAATCAAATGATATTGGTGTTAGTTGATCGGTTTTCTAAATGGACGGAAATTGTACCACTACGAACAGCAACGGCAGAGACCCTACAGAAGGCGTTCAGAGAACGTATAATATCAAGGTTCGGGGCTCCAAAGATAGTGATAACCGACAACGGAGTACAGTTCACCAGTCGATCCTTTAAAAGATTTCTTAACGAAATGGGAATAACAACAACAAGCAGGAAAACCCAACAGAACGGGCTAACCGTACGGTAAAGACGATGATAGCTCAATTCGCAGGAAAAGATCACAGAACTTGGGACGAGAACTGGCCAGAGATTATGCTAGCAGTGAACTCAAGCATATCTGAATCAACTGGATACTCCCCAGCGTTTCTCACACAAGGCCGGGAACCCCGTCTGCCAAACGCATTATATGACAAAGAAACGTTAGGCTCTGGGAGAAACACAGAGACGCCAGATGAGAAGGCCGCCAAGTTAAAAGAAATCTTCAAAATAGTAAGGCGAAATATGGAAAAAGCATCCCAGGACCAAGCCAGACATTACAATCTGAGGAGGAGGCAGTGGACACCAGAGGTGGGCAGCATAGTCTGGGCCAAAGAACACCACCTATCCAAAGCAGCCGATGGATTTGCTGCGAAACTAGCCCCGAGGTACGATGGTCCTTACCAGGTTGTAGATTTCGTCTCGCCGGTAATCTGCAAAATACGCCACACACATTCGAAGAAAGAGCGGACTATTCACATTGGCGAGCTTAAGCAGCAACAAACAGAAACGGCACAAGAGCAGACGGCGGACACATCGAAGGATTAGGACAAGGAGTTCACAGACTGTGAGGCAACAGGAGTAGGCGTCAGGCCGAAGCAAGAGTCATCCACACGCCACGCAGAAAGGATAATCACCAGGATAAGACACGGAATATAAATGAAAAACGATGCTAGGGACCCCGACTACGAGGCAAACGGATTCTGCGTCAGGCATACGCCCGAGTCATCCATCGATACGCCGCGTAGATAAGGTGTAACAAAAAAAAAAAATAAAATAAAAAATATACAACAAGGCAGGCAGATTCGGCATCGGGCATACGCCCAAGTCATCCACCTATACGCCGCGTAGCACAGGGAAAACACAAGGAAGGGCTAACAAGGATCAAAAACGGAGCAGACGGATTAATCGTCGGGCATACGCCAGAGTCATCCGCCTATAAACCACGTCAAAAAACAAAACAACAACAAGAAAAATAAATAATAAGTAAATAATTTATTAATGATACGACAAACACAGTACAAATAATAAAAAGATAGCTCAGCCCGTAGCGTCGCGAGACTCTATACGGTTGAAAAATATATAAAATCAAATGTCGGCCGAAGAAAGGGGAGAGACGGTACAGCTCCGCTGAGGACCCAAAGTAAGCCAAGCGACTGCAGACAGAAAAGAAAATGCCAAGAAGCCAAGCAGGACCGAAAATAACGGCAAATAGCGGGATCATGGAAAGGGAGACGGGGAAAACCGAGGTGTCATCGAAAGGGTCATGCGAAGGGGTTAGCATTCAAAAATCAGTAGCCAATATGTCGACACGCATGACCCGATCGGAGACGAGGAGGAGGATGGCAGCCCAAACCGCGACGGGGCCCAACCCGGGGCTAGGATGGTCGGAGGACAGGCGCACGCCTGTCACAGGGCCTACCCGAACCTCGAGGCGGGTCCCGGAACCGGTCTGCGAGCCAGAAGACTCGGCGCCGGAACCCACCATCAGCTCCGACAGTGACGTGGAGATGGTGGACGACCCGGCCGTGGAGAGAAGGCAGTGGCGGCTCCGGAGGGCCGTGGACCCGATGATGGGCAGCATCCTGCCCGGGGACCCCAATACCCCTGGACTGCATGGGGAGCGGGAGTTCACCCGGGCGGACGCGAAGGCTGTCCACTTGGCTTTCCAAGAGGCCCGACTGCAGGCCAGGAGGAAGCGGGAGGCCAAGGAGGTTGAGGAGGAGAGGCAGGAGGCATCAAAACGGCGACAGAGATATCCGAGGCGCAGTGGGAGTCGGTTCTCCGTGCCGCACAGGAGGAGGAGGAGCGTCTCTGGGCAGGACCGGTCCTAATGGATGAGGTCCCGCCAGCCTCGCCCGGGATGCTCGAAGTCCCTCCCACACCCCGATACCTGCCCGACGGAGAGGACGAGGAGGTGCCAACACCCCCAAAATGGGCACCCGTCCGCCAACCCACGCCTCGCCATGTCCCGATCTATTGGGAGGAAGACGAGGAGCCACAGGCGAGCCCACCACCCTCGCAGCTCGAGGAGGAAAACCCGGCCGAGCCAGGTCCTCGGCGAGGAAGGACAAGGGAAAAAGCGCCAGGAGGCCACCCCAGAAGACCGGCAGGAGCAGCAGGACACCCACGGGCCCCAAGGACGGTATTTCCGGACGGAGATACCCATGGCCCACGTGAGCCATGCCCTGCACTCATTCACGGTGCAAGGGGTCCTTTGGAGGCAGCATGCCGTAACGTGGTCTTGGCCGGAGGGTCCGGCCGGAGCGCCGACCGAGGATGCGGAGGAGGTGCAGCAACCCACACCCAATCCCAGAGACCCCCGCCTACGTGGGGGCCACGCCCACGTGACGCCGCCGACACCACCGACCACGGCCGAATCCATACCGGCAGACGGCGGCAGGTCGGCGCAGGAGGAGGAGCCCCTGGAGAAGGGCCCGTGGGTGTGGCCCGATCCCGTGCCTAGAGGGAGGCCCAGGCTCGCCAGGCAGGTGTCCGCGCCGGTGGGAACCGCCAGACCTTCGTTCCAGCGGCAGGCGTCTTTGCCCGACGAGCGGCGATGGGCGGAGGTCCAACAGCAAGACTGGCCGGAGGGAATCCAGACGGCGCCGGCAGTTACAGCCGCACGTCGGAGGGGCGGGAAGCAGTGCGTCTTGGTGCAGCAGGGCGGACGCCGCTTCCGGGTAAGGCTGGGCCCGTCTGGGTTGGGGGTTTATAGCCAATAAAGGAAAAAAACACAGAACACAAACCTAAAATAATATATTGGGCACAGGGTGAACGGGGTAAACATCACGAACGCGCACAAAAACACTCAAAATGATAACACAAAAGAAAAAAAGGGGGTTTGTATATTTGCATAAAAAAAAATTAAAAAAAAAGGAAATGCATTAAAGTCGACCCACAAAGAAGAAGCGGTGAGGTACTCACTGTGATAAATACATGTGCGATGAGGGGTTCCTGCCAGCTGAAGGGGGGAACGGAAGAATCGATGGCAAATTTGCCCGTCCTGTTTCGCCTCCGAGAGCCACGACCGGAGGCAAAAAATCTTACCGGAGAACATTTCCTAGCACGCTGCACGTCTAAAGGGATGGGGGTGCTTCGATTTATAAGCGGTCGATTGGCACTAGACGATAGTGTCGATCGATGGGCACAGAACACTGGAGATGACGGCACACTAAAAACATCGCCACCACCGAATGGCAACGCTACACCAATTCAAGTTATCGAGATCGGCTGAAAACCCATCGGGAAGGCGGTAGTGTGACCAGACAACGGAAGAAAGGAGATACTTAGAACGCGAAGTATATGTGGGAAACATCTTGGGCGGGACATTCAAAGGAGATACGAAGGAGAACACGAGACGTCTATGGGGAAACATCTTGGGCGGGAAAAAGAATGGAGCATCGGCGCTGTGGAACTCAGGTACGAGCTGTGAGCGTCGAGGGAACCATTTGAAAGAGCAAGAGGACTCAAGGCTACAAGAATTTATACGGAAGACAGCCGGAGAGGAAAATCAAGTCTATGGGGGAAACATCTTGGGGCGGGAACTACATAGAATGAGAAGGAGCGACGTCGAGGGAAGGAGGACCAACATCAGCGATACAGAACAGCGGATCCAAGGAGAACTCCAAGATAGCAGCCGGAGAAGAGGTGCAAGTCTCATTTTGTTCCCAAAGAAAGGGGAGAATGTGAGGAGTTAAATAACTCCTCACAAATAAATGAGAGTTTGGAGAGAAAAACTGGTGAGAGTTTGGAGAGAAAAGCTGGTGAGAGTTTGGAGAATTCAACTGGAGTGAGTTTGGAGAGAAACAAGAAGAGAGTTTGGAGAATACGGCTGGAGAGAGTTTGGAGAGAACGTGTAACGGTAGAAGGCGGCGGACTTTGGACCGAGTATGGTGCCGTGCGCAAAACCGAAAAAGGAGAAGCCGAGAATTAACGGGATACGCCGGCCTATATAAGCGGGCCGAGCGCAGGAAGCGGGATCAGTCGATCACAAGGAGTCAATCCAGCAAGATCAGTAGACAAGCAGAAAACCAGTGAATAAAACAAGTCAAGTCAACATCAGGAGGAAGCAGAGCCGCGCCGAGTCAACAGGAGCAAGATCGCTACATCAAGACGGTCTCCGAGCTGAGAAACAGGTAGCTGAGGTCCTTGAGGCATCACGCGGCTAAGTCCAGGCGCCTTGTTCTAATTCTTGTCGCGACGTGAGCTTGGCGTATTGCTCGGCGAGTCCGACAGAAGTGAATAGAAAGAGTCCTCCGACAAGGAACCGTGGGCTCGAAAGAGAAGTTGTCTAGAACTAGCGGCCGTGCGAAAGCAATTGCCTTGTCGAATTCCGGCGTACGCATGAACCGACAGGCGAGAATTGTGCAGGCCCTGGTGCGACTGGCCACGAAGGACGCGCGTCTGAATCACGGGTGTCTCGAGAGGCGTATGCGTCGAGAGCACGGTAATTCACCGCCAGAGTCCTAGACAGGCAACTGATCGAATCTGGAGAGCCAATACCCGCTGCACCTGGTCTCGCTAGAGCACGCAGACCACGCCCCAGGAATTCGCACCGTGAGCAGAGCGAGGACATCAAGTGCACAAGGCGCAACGAGCAGTCATCGCAGGCCCAGCAGCAACCAAGCCATACTACAACACATTCAGTCTACGGCTAAGAGGCGAGGGCTGAAGCGTTCGTCTTGAACCTAGCGTCCTGCCACAGGCACTGCATTGGCGGCCTTCCGGCGTATGCTTGAACCGTCAGGTAGAAACTGTGTAGGCGTCTGGTGTGACCGGCCGGGACAGATCCAGGGACAGGAGGCTGTGGCTGCGAAAGGCGTACGCTTTGAGGGCCCGGTGCCTGTTCACCCTAGTCTGGGAACGGTGACGCATCCCTAGACCTTCATAACCCCGAAGCCAGCGACAGCGGAGGCGTTCCGGAGCAGCGAGCAACGAGGAAGCGGAGAACAACGGTGGAACGACCACAAGTCTTCAAGGAAGGAGTTGAGATAAGCATCTGTCACCATTAGTCCCAGGCCGAGGGACAAGTCGGCGAATAAAGATCCTAATACAAACACCCTAACTTTCTGTGCGTTCTCATTAGACAATCGGGCGGTCACCTTTATATAAATTTGGTGGGACGAACAACACAAATCTTCTGAGCTAGCCGCACGATACTCGTAGCGAGCAGACCGTAAAAATCAGTTCGTTACAAGCCTTTAACAATTTTTCCTACGGAAGCTATACGATATAGACGTCCGATCGGCAAGCGCTTTTACCCTGATCAAGGTATCCGAAAATAAATAAATAATTGGAAAAATGTATGTCAATAACTTATACACTGCGCGAAATATTCCAAAAAACATGAAATTTTGACCGATTTCACCGTATTGTTCCTATGGGAGCTATAGGATATAGACGTCCGATCGGCACGCGCTTTCACCTTGATCAATGTATGCATAAAAAAATACGATTTGGAGAGATTCATGTCAATAGTTTGTATACTGCGCGAAATATCCGAAAAATCATTAAATTTTAACCGATTTTACCCTTTAGTTCCCATGGGAGCTATAGGATATAGACGTCCGATCGTCACGCGCTTTTACCCTGCTCAAGGTATGCATAAAAAAATACGATTTGGAAAGATTCATGTCAGTAGCTTTTACACTGCGCGAAATATCATCAATTCTTGCAATTCAATTCCGCTTGTTCCTATGGGAGCTATAGGATATAGACGTCCGAGCGGGGCGATTTTAAAACTTGATCTGCGTAGGACGAGTGTGAAAGTTTCAGATCGCTAGCTTTTAATCTGAGCTCGCAAACGGTATTGAAACAGACGGACAGACGGACATGGCTATATCGACTCCCCTATTGATCCTGATCAAGAATATATATACTTTATAGGGTCGGAAAGGTCTCCTTCACTGCATTACAAACTTCTGACCAAAATTATAATACCCTCTGCAAGGGTATAAAAACCAGCATGTAAAAAATACGTGCCGTCGGGCAGGCTTACGTCTTAGAGGGTTAACTTCCCAAAAGCGACGGACTAGTTCATCCATATGAACTTCTGCAGCAAACAATTCACGCTGCACAGCTTGACCGTGTAATGCAGTTGCCAGAGTAGAAGATCCACCTAAAGTAACGTTCCAACCAACCCTTGTTTTCTGCAATAGGGGTAACCCAGCAGCCAAATTAATCTGCCCTACAGATAATAGCTCAAAAAACATGCTTGCGCCAATAAGAAGATCTATTCACTGAGATCTGTAGAATTCAGGATCGGTCAACTGAATATTCGAAGGAATTTTCCAACCATCGGGTTTAACGGTCAAACTGGGTTGATTGTCGGTAATGGCTGGAGCAAAAAGACCAGATAGGCATGCGAATGCTGTGTTAATGCTGTGACGAACCCGCCTAGAAGTCGTGTTGTTGTTACCACTATTATAATAGTTTGAAGAGAGATATCGTGAAGTACAATGAATATTAAGTCATATTAAGATTAACTAAGTTATATCTAAATTCAAAACCCGGGGAAAGCAAAGGAGCTAAGATACCAGATAAAATAGTAGAAATCACCAATGCGGGAAAAGGCAGGAAACGAGAAGGCGGTCACACAGCAATCGTGCAGCCTCTCTTCTCTCGGGATCGAGGAACAAATAAGTCGTGTGATGGGGGCACAACTTAGCGAGGTTTCGAAAACCACGTGTGCTCCTCAAGTTTTTCCGCCGGTTGAGGATCGCAGGACAGGATAACCGTGACGCCTGACACGACTGCTCTCGGCCTTCTGATTGCGGGTGAATAAAGATATACAAAACGTGTCAGCTGAGTATCGTCCAGGCTCGGCCTCGCCCGAAGGTCCATCCCGGTGGATTTTTCGCCTCTGACGCGAATTACAGGACTCCAACGCCCGCAAAGTACCCTCCCGGCTCGGACTCGCCCGAAGGACCAGCCCGGCGGATTTTTCCTCTCTGATGCGAAATACAACACTCTTCCCGGATCGGCTTCGCCCGAAGGTCCAGCCCGGAATATTTTCGATTCTGACGCGAAATACCAGACTAGGACTCTACACGACCAGCGTCGTCTGCGTTTTCTTTGACACAAATAAGAACCTTCGGTGAAGACTCCCCATCAAAAGTATCCATTCGCCTGTGGAGCGGAACTCTTTAGTCCGGTGTTTCGGTGATTTACAAATCTCTTGTAAAGGTAGCTTAACGTAAAATAGCGATGGTAGTATGACAAATATCGTGAGTACTTTTTTTATCCACAGCTTAATCAAAAATTGTTTGTGTCTTTTCTATGATGCATTCTTAATACTCATAAAAAATCCCAACTTCCTAACTTTAAAAACACCAAAGTTATGTCATTTTCAATCGTTCAGTTATATGGCAGCTACAGGATATAGTCGGGCCGATCCATATGAAATTTGGTAGGTCGGATTAATTGGCCAAAAGTTATGGCGTTTCCGATCAATCAGTTATATGACAGCTATAGGATATAGTCGGCTGATCCTTATGAAATTTGGTAGGTCGGATTGATTGGCCAAATATAAAAGCCATAGGAAATCCCAGCTTCCTAACTTTACAAACACCAAAGTTATGGCATTTCCGATCAATCAGTTTTATGGCAGCTATAGGATATAGTCGGCCGATCCCGGCCGTTCCGACATATATACTGCGTGCAAAGGAAAGAAGGGTGTGTGCAAAGTTTCAGTTCGATATCTTTAAAACTGTGAGACTAGTTTGCGTAGAAACAGACAGACGGACAGACGCTCAGACGGACAGACGGACATACAGACGGACAGACGGACATGGCTATATCAACTCAGGAGGTGATCCTGATCAAGAATATATATACTTTATAGGGGTCGGAGATGTCTCCTTCACTGCGTTGCACACTTTTGACCAAAATTATAATACCCTCTGCAGGGTATAAAAAGGGAAAAAAGCTAAATTGGCAGTACTGACCCCGGCCGAGAAAGCATCCTTACAATGAAAATGGAAACTCCTTCAGAATCAAATCAAGCTTCTCCAAGAGCAGCATCTGATACGGTAGACTTCTATTTATGCAATTGCAACTGGTGAGCGAGTCATGAAGCCACAATGTGGACTTGAGATCCCAAGTCTAGCAGGGCACGGCATGGGATCCATGTACCTGCAGTTGCCAGAGGTAGAAGGGCTTGAAGTAATTGCAATTGGCGTACATTGCTCTGCAGCGGGTGCTCGCAGAACCTGGGTCGAAGACTGAGTGCCAAGATGCAAAATGGTGTGACGCTTGGACCTGCAAGTTCGACAGCAGCAGGGTGTAAAGCAATATAAGAAGTATAGCAGCCATACATTCCAATCTGTTTTGACAACGTATATGTATGAGCAGATAACTTATTAAGAGTTCTGTACTTACTATCTGGTGATGATGTGCGGTCGAAAATATGTTTTGGATATTCAAAATTTTGAATAAATCTTCAATTATTGAATTTTTATGTCCGTAACAAATAAAGACGTTTATTGGATATAGCTTTTGCTACAGCACTTTTATTTTCAATTGGTATTGATACAAGGTATTTTGTTAAATCGGATATTAATTCATTTCCTTGTTCAGATTTGGGTAGTGGGCCGGTGGTATCCACAGTGGGAAACGCCGTACGATCGGTTATGTTGCATCTCCATAGAGGTGGAAGGCAATGTCAATTTTCGACCAATCTGCTAATTGGTCGTCTGTACACCTTGGTACCGGCAGGAGATCTTGAAGCAGTGCCAATCTTTCGATTGGTTACAGTAGTGCCATTCCCAAAAATGTAATGCGGAGACATGGTTTTAGTCAAAGACTCAAACTGACCTCAAAGCTGCATGGATGTTGGAGGGGATTATAGAAATGCGCCCTGAAGCTGATGACTTGACATTATACTACTAATAGAGTCGCACCTCATAAGCAAATACAACTATGCATTTAAGAGGCTACACCTTATAGCGCACAGATCATCCAGACGGTGAAGCCCACTGCGGAAACTGCATCCTAATCATGGAACGCATCAAACACCACTTTCAACCAAAGGTTTGTGTTCGGTAAAACTAGTTTTTTTCCTGTGTGTATTTTCATTTGTATGAATTCCAGCGCCTGTGGATAACTCAGCTGAAGCTGCCAATAACTCAGTAGGAAGAGAGCGAAACGGAGATCATCTTTTCTTAACAAGTTACCAATTTTCACACTGCCCAGAGCCTAGTCCCATATCACCTCAAAAACGCTGGCGGATGCATCAGTTTGCAACTAATTACTTGCAGGCCACGTCTATCAAATTGCTGTCAGGTAACGGACAATTTTCCATAGCCGCTGTCTACTGCCCGCTTCGTTCTACAATTTCTAAATTCATGGATTTTTACAACTTACTTGGAGATCCCTTCATAACAGCAGAAGACTATAATGCCAAACATACCCAATGGGAATCACGACCCGCGACTCCCAAAGAAAGGCAATTATGTAATGCAATTATAAAACTGAGCAACAAATTGGACTATGTCCTATGTCCAAAACAACGTCTTAAGGAAGCGGCTCGCACACTGAAGCGAGCCCTGAAGATAGACACTGAAAATGCACAAATGCGATACATCGGAAAACTTTCGACAACCAGTATAAAACATACTCTGTGGAAGATGAAATCTGAGCTCTTCAATCGAAAAAAATCACTCCGATAAGAAACCCATCAGGTAGCTGGGCCCGCAGCGACGAATATAGAGCCGAAACTTTTGCTTCACATCTCGGAAGCGTTTTCCAGCTAAACCCTGCCTCTGTCCATTTCTCCTACCACAAATTGAATCCGAAACTATATCCTTACCAATATTGCTTCCGCCAAGAGAGATAGCGAAAGTGAATAAGGCTCCGGGCAGTGACCTAATAACACCAAAAATGATAATTGATCTTTTAAACTCTGCTATTGAGGCTATTTGTAAACTCTTTAATATGATCATACGTCTCGGCTACTATCCGAGCAAATGGAAAAAATCGACTATCATAATGATACCGAAGCCCAGAAAAGACCACACAATTCCTTCATCCTACTGGCCAATAAGTTTACTAAATTGTTCGAAAAATGCCTTCTTACACGCATAATACCATATCTGGAAGCACAAAATATTATTCCGGCACATCAATTTGGCTTCCGTCAAAGACATGGTGCAATCGAACAAGTTAACAGAATAACATCAGAAATCCGCACTGCCTTTGAGAATCGGGAATATTGCAGCGCAATATTATTATTTTGTGTTTTTTATACCCTTGCAGAGGGTATTATAATTTCAGTCAAAAGTTAGCAACGCAGTGTAGGACACATTTCCGACCCTATAAAGTATATATATTCTTAATCAGCATTACCAGGAGACTCGATCTAGCCATGTCCGTCTGTCCGTCCGTCCGTTTTCTTCGCAAACTAGTCCCTCAATTTTAAAGCTATCTGCTTGAAACTTTCCCAAAAGTTGTCTTTCTATTGCAGGTATAAATCGGAATGAGCCGGATCGGGCGACTATATCATATAGCTGCCATATAATTGAACGAGCGGAAAAGCCATAACTTTGGTGTTTTTAAAGTTAGGAAGTTGGGATATTCTATGGGTTTTATTTTTGACCAATCAATCTGACTTACCAAATTTCAGAAGGATTTCAGAAGCTGCCATATAACTGAACGATTAAAAATGCCATAACTTTGGTGTTTTTAAAGTTAGGAAGTTGGGACTTTTTATGAGTATTAAGAATACATCATTGAAATGGCGAGGGGCGGCTCTCCAATGGGGTCATTTGTGTAGCCCAGGAAAATTAGTTATTTTTCACTTTACGTAGAATTTATTTCAAAAGAAGTTCAACTTCACTTCTTTCTTCGTACACTGGTAGATTAGAACTAAATTAAAGCTACGGGGTGGATGTTTCAAGAAGTCGCTTGGAGAGCGGAGTGGAGACACTTAACAGTGCGAGAGAACGAGATGCGAAAATCTGGAAGAAACTGTTCTCTCGACTGTTAGGACTCTAGGGTTCCGGTTCACCCGAAACGGGAAGCGCCGCTTTGGCGCGAACATTCTCGCCTCCCTTGCGGGAGAGTTCCTTGAAGCAGGACATCAGGACTGACGGCAGGCTCCCGACACGATCCATCCGAACGCCGTGCTCTGAGCGACGGGCACTTTCGGGTACACGTCGGATCCCAACACCAGGGAGATGGTGGCTGGACGATGGAACTGGTCATCGGCTAGTCGGATGGTATCGAATTTAGCCCGAACCTCATCGCTCAGCGCACGAATCGGTGTTCGGATTCGCAGGCTGTTGTCGATCTTCAGGACCATATCCATGTTAAAATCGCCCGACGATGGTCGTTAAGCACACTCGTTCGTCTCCAACTTGCGTGGTCGGCAGCCGAAAAGCTTCTGCCAGCGAGCTATCGATACTGCTCACGGGGGTACACGGGTCGATGAGCGCGAGTTACAGTCCAGTGTCCGAGGGAGTAGAGGTTTCATATGCCAGTAAGATTGTAGAAGATGCTAGAAGGAAGCTAGTGAACAAAACGACTGTGTTGCGTGAAGAACAGAATAAGTCTGACTATTTATTATAAAAAGTATGTACGTGTGTGTATGTATGAGTGTACAAGGATGTGTGTGTTCGTCTGAGTTCCTGTATGTTGGCGATTTTTGTTGTTGTTGCATTAGGCTTGGAGTTGCCGGGTATGTTAACTTGCTTGCAGTTACCGGGTATGTTAATTGGCTTGCAGTTGCCGGGTATGTTAACTCCGTGTATGTTAACTCCTCCCCCCCCCAGTCCGAAGAGATGGCCATAGAGGGGGAATGGCCGGATCGGAGAAGGGTGGCTCGGCGACGTGTTGTTGGTGTACGCCACGAACTCCGACGATATTTTGAATCCAACAATTTTGTATAAAAATGGGTGTCTTATTGCTAAACATGAGTGTCGTGTTGAAGGTATAACATGTTTTATAAGTGTGTTTATCTAATATTACCGTTACATTTGATTACTTATTAAATAACAATTTGGGGGTGATGTTTAGTTTATTGGAAAAGGGTTATCAACTACGTGGTCTATTAGTGTGTCGGTGTCGGTGTTTGTTGCTTCTTAACTGTTTTCCTAATTTTTTGTTTGTGTAGCTTTTGACCTCTAGTTGTTAGCAAGGTGACGCCATTGTCTCTATCTACTTTGTGTTGTGAAAATCTTGGTGTCGTCTTGTTTCTACGGTTTTCTTTTCTAAATACTGTATCATTAGGTTCGACCTGGACTGGTGTCTCTCTGCCCTCGTTTAATTTAGCCAATCTTCTGTCTGTGTTCACGTTTAAATGTTCCTGTACTTTTGGGTATTTGTCTTTTCTAAATTCGTTTAATTTCTTAAGGTAGTCGTGGTGATTGTCGAATGTTATTGTTTTGTTAAATATGTGAGTTCTGCCGTGGAAATGCTCGAAAGGGGTATAGGAAGTACTGGAGTGTATTGCATTGTTATATGTTGCAACTGCTTCTGTGAGTATTTGGTCATGCCCGCATTCTAGGCGTGCTTCCTTTCTTTTGGTCATGATTATTCTGTATAGTTCGGTTAAGGTGGAATGCAATCTTTCGACAGAAGCGTTGCCGGTTGATTGTTGGAATGAAGTTGTATGAGCTGTTATTTGGAATTGGGTTAATAGATCGTTGAATAGACTGCCCGGAAATTCCGAGCCCTGGTCGAAAATTATTTCCTTTGGTGCGCCGTAATGACTTATGAATTGTAATAGGGCATCGGCGACTTTTATTGAATTCCTATTGCTAAGGGGGTAGGCTTGCGCTAGCTTCGTGAATTTGTCGATAATGGTGAGGTTACAAGTATTGTTAATGTAATATATGTCTATATGCACGACTGCCAATGGTCCTTCTGGGGCGGTTTGGGTTTGCAACAATGGTTTATGGGGGTGTCTATCATATTTGAGGGTTAAGCAGGTATCGCAATTTTTTATAATTTTTGTGATGATGTCTTTTAAATGCGGAAAATAAATGTCCCTTTTTAAATGGTTATAAGTTTCATCTATCCCCCTATGATTGGTATTAAAGTGGTATGCACGAATTTTGTTTTCCTGATCGTGGGGAGTACTGATTTCGGTTAGCCATATTTTGCAGCGCAAATTCACTCTCGAAGAAATAGTTATTATAGGACTCTTCTATTATTTTGAAAATATCGTCCGGTGCTAATATTGCGAATATTTTATTCGGTTTCAGGATTGTTTGAAGGGTGTTTGTAACGGAGTCAAAAGTATGCACGGGTGCTGTAATTTTACGAACAAATGGTGTTTCTACTTGTCTTGAAGTTGTTGATCCGATACGGAATATTATTTGACTGTTAAAGTGATTTAGTGGTTGTGAAGCCATTGGTATAATTTGTGGGTCTTCGTTTATGTTCAAGTTTGGCTCAATTCGGCTGAGTGCGTCAGCGACTACGTTTTGCGACCCTTTTTTGTATACGACTTCATAGTCGTAGGCGGCCAGGATAGTTTTCCATCGAAGTACTTTTGGATTTTGGCCTTTCAGATTTTCTAGCCAGATTAATGGCTTATGGTCCGTAACTATTTTGAATCTTCGCCCGAAGAGGTATGGTCTAAAATGACTTACAGACCAAGCTAGCATTTCTTTCTCTATCGTAGAATAGCGTATTTCCGTGTCCGATAGTGTCCTGCTAGCGAAGGATATGGGTCTGTCATTAGTGTCTGGGCCTTGTGACAACGCATAATTACTTGCGTCTGTGGTCAACGTGAACGGTTTGTTGAAATCAGGGTATATGAGTATAGGATCATTACAAAGAAGATCTTTCGACATTTCGACTGCTTGCTTAAATTCATCGTCTATTATTATAGATTTATTTCCTTTTAACTGTCTCGTTATGGGCTTAGTTATTTTTGCGAAGTCTTTTATAAATTTCCTGTAATACCCCAATAGTCCTAAAAATGACTTAATTTCCCTAGCTGTCTTTGGGCAGGGGAAGTCCTTGATGGCTTGAATCTTAAGTGGGTTTGGTTTGACTCCTTCCTGAGTGACGATGTGTCCCAGGAAGTCGATTTCCTTCCTTAAAAAACTACACTTGCTTGGTTGGATTTTTAGATTTGCGTTTTGTAGTCTTGTGAATACGGATTTAATATCTGCTATATGCTTCTGGAGTGAGGGTGAGAATACTATTATGTCGTCGAGATATACGAGACAGACGTTACCGACTAAGTCACCTAAGACGTTGTCCATAACGCGTTGGAACGTGGCAGAGGCGTTTTTAATACCGAAGGGCATTCTCGTGAACTCATAATGTCCATTTTCAACGTTGAATGCCGTCTTGTTTGCGTCGCGTGTGTTCATTTGAATTTGGTGGAAGCCACTTGCTAAGTCTATTGTTGTGAAATACATGGTCTTTCCTATGCTGTCTAGTATATCTGCTATGTTCGGGATAGGGTATCTATCAGAGACAGTTTTCTCATTTAGTTTCCGAAAATCGATTACCAAGCGCCACTTTTTTTCGCCTGTGATGTCACTTTTCTTAGGTACAACCCAGACGGGTGCACTCCAAGGAGAATGACTGCTTTTTATGATGTTTTGTTCGAGCATTTTTGAAATATGCTTTCGAACTTCGTCTTTATGTACAAATGGGTAACGGTAAGATTTGGTGTGAATCGGTATATTATCTGTTGTTGGTATGGAGTGTTTGACGGCGTTAAAGAACGTTAGCTGATTATTTTCGTTGTGGAAGAGTCTTTTGAATGACTTGCATAGTTTGAGTATTTGTTGTTTTTCCTCGTTGTTAAGGTGTTCCGTTTGAATGTTTAATTGTTGATCGTGCGGTTGTTCTTTATCTGTTGATGCAGACATACAGTTTAAGTATTGGTGGGTTCGTGGAGAGAACTCTTCTGCCTGTAACGGTTCTTCGAGGTAAAGTGTTTGGATCTGGTCTGAGTTATTGCAGACTTCGAAATAGGCAGATCCAGCAACTGCGGTGTATAAGCCGCCTGTTATGGATATTTGATTATCCAAATTTGTGGTTTCATATATAAAGTCTCCCTCCATGAAGTTTACTGGGAGCGGTAATCGTATTTTGGTATTTTGTGGCAGGGTATGTAATGTGTCTACAGGGTTTGATCTTGTAAGGATTGGGATGGCGGTTTCTGGTGTTTCTAGTATGGAGTCGGCAAAGTTTATTTTTGCATTTAGGCCGGATAGGAAATCCATGCCTAGGAGACCATTGAAGTGGGGATGGAAATTGAATAGTAAGAACTTGAAATTGGCCTTTTTTTTGAATTGTTTGAAGTTTATTTTATCTGTATATTCCTGAATTCTGAATGTACTGAGTACAGTGTGGATGTTAATATCGGAGGTTAGTTTTTTGATGTGGTCTTTATTAATAAGTGCTGGATTTATGAATGAATAGGTAGATTCAGTGTCTATTAGGAATTTTAGAGGGTTCGACGCTATGAAGTTTGGTGATAGGAAAACAAATGGCAAGGAAGGTCCGTGAGTCTTCTTGCTTATGTACCCGACTGGCTTCCCGAGGCTTCTAGGAAAAAATTTGAATCATCGTTGATGTTACATAGAGGAGCGCTTGGATTATGGTTGTTCCTGTCTTGGGGGTTTGGGGTGTGATCTGATTTGTCGTTGTTGTGGAAGGGGTTCCTGCCCAAAGTTTGTTTATCGTATCGACCATTATTATTGGAATCGTTATTGGAATTATGTTGACGGGAAAAGCGTCTACTATTATTGTTGTTAAAGTTTTGTTGTCGCTGTGTAAAGCGACTATTATTGTCATTGTTGGGGTTATCATGTCGTGGTACATGACGATCGTTGTTGCCATTATAGTTCTGTTGACGTAGTATGTGGCGGCTATTGTAGTCACTATTGGTTGGTTGTCTTTCCGCGTATGGGTGATTCCTATACATCGAGCTGTCGTTTCGTTGGTTTCCTTGGTGTTTATTCAGATTTCTAGAGAAATTTAGTTCGATCTGTCCGTACTCATATGCTTTCTCGATTGTCTCTGGCCTTTGGTTCCTAATGGCTGACCTAAGTGGGTCCTTTAATCCAACTAGGAATGAATTTAAGCAGAATCTGTTATATTGATCACGTTTGACCGTGAGGGAGTGTCCACTGGGGTCTGCTTCTCTGGCCAGTGACATTAATTCACTTCTTATTTTCGTGGCTGTGAAATATAGTTTTCCCATACTGAGTCCATCCGGAAGATTGTGTAGCTCTCTAACAAGCATTTCTTCTGTTTTCTTGCTAGAGTATAGTCGCTTGAGATTAGATTTGATGTCATCCTAACTAAGGAGTACATCGCAGACACTCAGTGCCTCGTCTGCCCTGCCTATGATTTTGTCTCGGATAGTTCCGAGTAAGTACTGTCCGCATGTTGCTTGGTCCACTGATCCGGCTAACAAAAGTAGCTGTTCTACTCTACTTATAAATCTATCCAGATTGTCAGATGGACCTTCGTAGGTGGGTAGTTGATGTACAAGGGCTATTAGTTGGTGTAGGTTCAGGCTAGTGTTAGTAGAAATTGGTGTACTGTTAATGGTGGGACTTAGTGGCGCTGATGCATTACCGGAATCCATATCGTTGTTGGAATTATTGTTTGTTTCCATCTCTTTCCTGTATTTAGGGCAGTGTTGATGTGTTTCTTTCCACTTTGGTGTATTAATGGAAATTATCGGCTTCAACTGTAATGTATTAATTTAGTAAATATTCAATAGAGTGTATTTTGAGGTTAGTGAACATGTGACAGCAGTAGATGTTAAGTTATTATATTTTGTTTACATTTTTCTTTAATTGATTTTATTGCTTTTTTTTATTTTTATTATCTAACGGGACTTTCTAAAAAAAATAGGCTTACAAGCATAAAAACGTGTTCATTTTCAATGAACATTTTTTGCAAACGTCGCCACTGCGACATTTCCCTCCGGAGTGCTGATGGGCCAAACAATTGTGGGAGTGCTTGTTCACCAGTACTGCTCGGAGACGCTTCTCTGAACTGAGCCTCAGGAATCGGTTGCATTTCCGTAGCGGATGTATACCCTGGCAGACTCGGCAGCGGTAGGATTTTATACCTCGAGAACATCTGCTGACAAGGGTCTGGGAAGTGCGAGGGCGAGGACGAGGAGCCATTCTGAACCTTTACTTGGAAGAGAAAGCAAAACAACAAACAAATCAGAAAAGGAGTCGCTTAGTGATGTTTACGGGGTGGGCAGCGGGAACAGAAGGCATTATTGTGGAGATTTAGAGGTTGCCTTAGCCTCCATAGGAAGGAGAACTACTTTGTGGACCGGACGTCGGATAGTTCCACGAGAAGTAAGAATATATACGACGCGTACTCTAGTATCGGCTCCTGGGATAGCACCTACGATTCTGCCGAGCCGCCAGTCATTTGATGGCAAGTTATCATCCTTAACGACCACCATATCGTCGACTTGCAGATTTCTGGATTGCCTTAGTCACTTGTTGCGCTTGTGGAGTTCCTTTAGATACTCTTCTTTCCATCGTGAACTAAATTGTTGATGCTGGGCCTTGAGATGTTGCCATCGATTTATAATCGACTTGGCTTCGCCTTTGATTTCAGGCTCCGCCGTGGAAAGCAACGGACCCCCGATCAGAAAATGGCCTGGCGTCAGTGCCAGCAAGTCTGTCGGGTCCTCAAACATTGGAGAAAGCGGTCTGGAATTAAGGCAGGCTTCAATCTTGGCAAGAAGCGTGGAAAGCTCTTCGAAGGTATACTTGCGAGCGGACGTGGATTTGTAAAACAGAGTTTTAAACTCTTTACTCCTGCCTCCAACAGGCCTCCCATATGAGGAGCTCCTGGGGGTATGAAAAGCCACACGAGTCCCTGATGGCTATACGCATCAGTCACCGACTCCTTTAGCGCTTGCGTAAAGTCACGGGAAAGAAGACTTGAGGCGCCAACAAAGGTTTTGCGGTTGTCGGAATGGACCCGCTGTGGACAAATTCGTCTAGCTACAAAACGTGCAAACGCTGCTAGAAACTTCTCAGTTGTAAGGTCGGAGGTGGGTTCCAAATGGATGGCCTTCGTAGAAAAACACACAAACATATCCCTTAGTGATGAGACATGTTCTCCCTGTGTAGTTTTTAACTTCAAAGGGACCGGCGTAATAGACGCGTAAGTAAATGGCCTGGAAAAAGAGGCTCGATCAGTCGGAAAATGGCCCATCAATTGGGTTTGCAGTCTTTTTTTATAAATGGTGCACACCTTGCATGAATTCACCACTCCCTTTACCAGATTATTGACTTTAGGAATCCAATATTTGGATCGCACCAAGCGCACTATCAATTGGTTGCCACCATGAAGTGTAATCTGGTGCGTGAATTGGACAAGCAGACGATATAGCCGACAGCTGTACGGGAGTATTACAGGGTGGCGCTCGTCATACTGCAGGACCTTGGAGGCAGTTAAGCGACCACATGCTCTTAAGAGGCCATGTTGGTCTATAAATGGAAATAAATTAGCAATTTGGCTTGATGCGGGTATGGAACTTTTACTTCGCAACAATCGAAGCTCGAGCGCGTACTCTTCACGCTGGGCGTACTCTTCTCAGCTTCCCGGATTTCCCGATTACTGAGCTGCCTATCCGGACTTACCGGAGCCTTCCGAAAGCGATTTAGGAACCTTTGGACGTAAGCTAGGACTCGTAATGCCTTGCCTAGTCTGGAGAAACGTTCAAGGAAATCATCAGCGGGGAGCTTTACGAAATGAACCTTCACCGCGCGCTGCTCTAACTCAGTGACTGGGTGTGGATCCGAAGTTTCTGGCCATTGAAGTTTGGGCAGTTGTAACCGTTGGGACCCATGCAACCAGAGGGTGCTATCGCCCAACTCTTGCATGGACACGCCGCGACTAGCTAGGTCGGCAGAATTGTGTTCTGATCGCACATGTGACCAATTCTCAATCCTTGTAACTTGAGCTATTTTGGTTACGCGGTTGGCTACGAATGTGGTCCAGGAGCAGGCTGGTTTTTTTTACCATGACAATGGTGGAATCTGGCCAACAGAAAATCTCAGAGCTGTCTGACAACATATTTGGAAGGATGGTGGATGCAATATCTGCCAGCAATAGGGCACCACAAAGCTCGAGTCGGGGGAGGGATACAGTTTTCACAGAGGATTTGACGGATATTTCTGGGGGCACGAAGTAGAACTCGTCGGTGGTTGCTCTCCAGCGGACGCCGAGAGTTTTGGCTGTGCTTTCGGCATCAATATTCAGGAACTCAGCATGGAGAAGATGCTCATTTGGAATGTCCTTTAAAACCCCCTTGTGGTTGGAAGTCCACTTTCTAAGCGGAAAACCGGCAGAATTAAAAGCGGTTATTAACTCCTGGATGGTAAGTTGAGCTTCTTGTTGAGAATTCGATCCTGCTGAAACGTCATCAACATACATGAAGTTGCGGATTATGTGACTGGCTTTCGGAAACTGCTGATCTACGTCATCAGCCAGCTGTTGCAGAACTCGGATGGCGGGATAGGGCGCGCAATTGACACCGAATGTTACGGTTTTCAGCTCGTAATCTCGAATGTCACCTTCCTTGCTTCGGAATACAATCCTTTGAAAAGGCGTGTGCTTTGGATCGACCCCAGATCTGCCTATACATTTTAGTGATGTCCGCACTAAAGACGTACTTGAAATAGCGCCACTTTAACATCTGAATCGTTAAGTCAGATTGGAGGACTGGACCGGCATGAAGCACATCGTTCAAGCTAGTCCCATTTGCTGAAGGGCTGTAAGCGTTGAATACCACCCGCAGTTTCGTGGTGGTGCTTTCGGGTTTTATTACCGCATGATGTGGGAGGTAGTAGTTTGGAAAATTGTGAGTGGGCGAAACCTCTCTCATATGGACTAAATCCAAATATTCTTGGATCACGGAGTTGTACTGCTCATTTAATGGAGTGTCTCTTCGTAAACGATTCTCGTTTCTCAGAAACTGAGCAAGTGCTATAGACCTTGAGTATCTCAACTCAGATCCACAATGATCGGGGTCGCAGAACGGTAACGTCACTACGTACTTCCCGCTCGCGTCTCTAGTTTTGGTTCGTAGAAAATTACTTTCGCAGACGGAATCGGACTCTTTTACCATTTTTGATGGTAGATTTTGCACCTCCCAAAACTTAGTAAGAAGGACGCCTCAGTTGGCTTCGTAACTTGAGTCGTAAAGGCTGAGACTCGGTTGCTTGTGGACATGGACACTGGACCAGTGAGCACCCACCCGAAGATGGTCCCTTGCCCAAAAAGAGATCCGCAGATGTTGGTCTTTGTGCCGCTCAGCAGCACGGATGGAAGGACATCAGCTCCGATAAGAACGTCTATCTGGGAACTCTGGAGAAATGTGGGATCTGCCCATTGAAGGTTTGGCAAATCTCTCAGGACATCTTTTTTTTTTTTTTTTTTAATATTTGCTTTATTTATTGAATCTTCTCTATATGAGACTAACAATAAGTATATCAAATCTTAAGAATATAACTAAACTTACAGTCATGTAGACTGAAGTTAGACTAACGGGCCCTAATATTTATTGCTGGGCTGGTAGATCGTTACGATGCAGACGAGTTCTGTTCGAAACCCGTCTTAGGTTCCTTGCGAGATTATTTGGGTGCAATGTAAGCTTGTTATGGTAGGCCGCTTTCTGCTTTGCTATTTCATCTTTGACCGGCCAAGATCCCTGTGGAAGTTTTCGTTCCGAACATACCATGGTGCCCCAGTGATTGTTCGCAGGATTTTTGATTGTGAGCGCTGTATGATGTCAACGTTTCTGGTGCTCGCGTTCCCCCAGAGCTGGGAGCCGTAGGTCCAAATGGGCTTAAGGGTGGAGTTGTAGAGAAGAACTTTAATGTCCAGACACAGGGGTGATCGAGAATTTATAATCCAGTGTAGGCTGCTAGCTTTAAGTCTGAGATGTACTTTCTTGCATTCAATGTGCCTCCGCCAGGTTAGCCGTCTGTCGAGGTGGACGCTGAGATATGTTACATCGCTGGCTTGGGGAATCTGCGTACTATTCAAAGTTAGCGGGGGGCACGATTGTCTGTTAAGGGTAAACGTTATATGTTTACACTTTTGTTCATTAATTTTGATTCGCCAGTCTGATAGCCACTTTTCAACTAACACCAAATGATCAGTCAGTTGAGCTGTTGCTCTAGTTGGGCATCTCGAGCGGCTCAGGATTGCGGTGTCGTCAGCAAATTTGGACGTAGTCAGCGTCTCGTTCGTAGGGATGTCTGCTGTGTATAGGACAAACAGGGTAGGGCCCAGGGCGCTACCTTGTGGGACTCCGGCTTCAATGTTATGCTCGTTGGATGTCGTTGTATTGCATCTAACCTCAAAGACTCTGTGGTAGAGGTACGACTTAAGTAACTTATGAGTGTTTTCTGGCAGTATTGTTATGATTTTATGCATAAGGCCTTCAAGCCACACTCAGTCGAATGCCTGAGAGACGTCGAGGAATATCGCACTACAATATTCCCGATGTTCGAAGGCTGTACGAATTTCTGAAGTTATCCGGTTGACTTGCTCGATGGTTCCGTGGCTTTCACGAAACCCGAATTGATGAGTCGGGATTAAGTTTTGTTCTCTTAAATATGGTGTAATGCGCGTGAGCAGGCATTTTTCCAGTAATTTGGACAGGCACGATAGTAAGCTTATTGGCCTGTACGATGAGGGAATTGTGTGGTCTTTCCCAGGCTTCGGTATCATTATAACCACGGACTTTTTCCATTTTTTGGGGTAGTAGCCAAGTTTTATGATCCCGTTAAATAGCTTGCATATAACATCCACTGCGCAGTTTGGAAGTTCAATTATCATTTTTGGGGTTATTAGGTCGCCCCCTGGAGCCTTTTTCGGTTTTATTTGCTTCCTAATGACGTTAGCAATTTCAGGTGCTTGAAACAAAATCGGGTTAATTGCCATTTCAGAGCTAAGCGGCGGTAGTTGAAGAGAGTTTGTGGCGGCGTTCGGCTGAAATACATTTCGTAGGTGTTAAGCAAATGTTTCGGCTCTGTCTTCGTCACTGCGAGCCCAAGTACCTGAGGAGTTTCTAATCGGAGTGTCTGATTCTATCGGAGAGCTTAAATTTGGGTGAGCTCTCCACAAAAGATGCTTTGTACTGGTCGGCGACATTTTCTCGATGTACCGGCGCTGCTCAAGCTCCTCTTCTTGCTTGAGGGTTTTGGTGAGTCTTCGGGTGGCATCATTATAGAGTTGCTTCGAATGGGGCGATCTGCAGGATTGCCAAACGCGTCGTAGACGTCGTTTTTCCCGAACCAGTTGTTCGATTTGCAGATTAGTTTTGTATTGGTTGCTACGCACGATTGTCTCTTCTGGTGTTGAGATTTTGGCTGCTGCCACGAGTACTGATTCCAGGGCATCAGCACAGAAGTCGATGTCGTTCTCTATGTTTAACTGTGGTGTAAACATAGGAGGAGTTTCTAATCGGAGTGTCTGATTCTATCGGAGAGATTAAATTTGGGTGAGCTCTCCACAAAAGATGCTTTGTACTGGTCGGCGACATTTTCTCGATGTACCGGCTCTGCTCAAGCTCCTCTTCTTGCTTGAGGGTTTTGGTGAGTGTTCGGGTGGCATCATTATAGAGTTGCTTCGAATGGGGCGATCTGCAGGATTGCCAAACGCGTCGTAGACGTCGTTTTTCCCGAACCAGTTGTTCGATTTGCAGATTAGTTTTGTATTGGTTGCTACGCACGATTGTCTCTTCTGGTGTTAAGATTTTGGCTGCTGCCACGAGTACTGATGCCAGGGCATCAGCACAGAAGTCGATGTCGTTCTCTATGTTTAACTGTGGTGTTAGTTCAATGTGGGAACTTACGAACTTTTTGTACTTTAGCCAGTTAGTTCTAGTCGAGGTCAGCCTGAAGGGGTGCTCGATTACTTTCGGGCTTTGAAGGAGAGTTATTAAAACAGGATGTTCTTGGTCACAGCGAAGTCAATTAAGTCCGGGAGTTTTCTGGGGTCAGCTGGCCAATATGTGGGGCTGCCAGGGGAGCCATAGTCGAGTTTGTTGCTCAAATTTATGATTGCTTTATACAGTTGTCTTCCTTTGGGCGTCACGAGTCTTGATCCCCAGTGCGTGTGCTTGGCGTTGTAGTCTCCTCCTGCTATAAAGCGATCTCCGAGAGAATTGTAGAAGTCCAAGAATTGCTCTTCAGTTATTGTAAAACGCGGTGGGCAATAGACAGCGGCTATAGTGATACTGCCGTTGCCTGCTTGTAGTTTTATAGATGTAGCCTGCAAATAATTTGTTGCAAACATCTGGTGAAAGTGGTACTTAATGCGTTCCCTGATTAGGATTCCAGTTCCTCCGTGAGCCTTACCGTCCGGATGATCTGTGCAGTATGAAGTATAACCTCTTATTTGGAAGTTGTATTTACTTGTGAGATGCGTTTCAGCCAGCAGCATTACATCTATTTGGTTTTCATTGAGGAATTGAGTTATTTCAAGTTTGTGCCGTGAAACGCCATTGTCATTCCACATGGATATTCGAAGACAAGACATCGATTATTTAGATTGTTGGGATGTGAGCAAATTTATTAAAATATTTTGATTTTGCATAAGGTTTGTCATTGTTGTTTTCATGAAGGACATAAATTCCATCATACCCTGTTGTAAAGTCAGCATCATGGTTTCCATGCTGTTTGGTATTTGTCCTATTGCTTGCTGAGGTGTTATTATATTTTGCTCAGAGCATTGAGCTTGTGGTAAACCCGTCTGATTGGCAAGTCCTGATTTTAGGGCACTGGCGTATAAAACTCCCCCATTTGTGTTGAGGGGCCCAAATGAAGATCTGGCTGCTTTCGCAAAGAAAACATTAGGTGTGGTTTGGGATTGCACGTACGCATTTCGTGCATTCTGGGAGCGTGCTTGTTTTGCTTGTTGAAACTGACTCTTCAGCTCTTTATAGACCGGTCAGCCTCTGTAATTTGCAGTATGGTTATCTCCACAGTTAGCGCATTTCTTTGTCTTTGGGTCTTCTTTGCTTGCAGGGCAAGGTTCGGATTTGTGGAAGCCACCACAAGCTACGCAGACTGAACGAAGCCCGCAGTTGTTTCTGTTGTGTCCATACTCTTGGCAGTTTGTGCATTGCTGCGGACCTTTCCGCTTATGCGGTTCTTCAACAGTAATCCTTCTGTGCAACAGGAATTTCAGTTTATAGATCGGGTGCACTTCATTTTTCTTCAAGGCTCTGCTTTCTGGCTCCAGTTCGACCTTAAAGAGTGGTTGCGTCTTTTTATTTTTATTGATAATATTAATAATATTTTTGGAGAAGAATCCTTTTTCTTTCAATGCCTCTTTTACCTCATTAGTGGATACGTCGGGCTCTATGCCCTTTAGCACTACTCGCAAGCCCTTGCTACTCTTGAGCTGGTACGAGTAGTAGGGTTTCCTAGCCTCGTCTAGGTATTTAGTTACATCTCTGAATTGATCTTCAGTTTTAGCTTGAAGTTTTGCTTCATGAATATTCCCTTTAACAAGAGGAGTAACATAAAAGTTGTCATTCCCGACGAGCGCAACAATTTTCTTTACTAGGGCATTTGAGTTCTGTTCCCTTATGTAAATTGGTGGGGGCTTGGTTTCTTTTGAACAGTCTGTCCAGATTCGGATTAATTATAGGGCGAATCTGTTGTTACTAGATGCCCCTGGTTGTTCGCTGCCTTTATTAGGGCAATTTTGTTTTGGTTTATTTCCAACCATTTTATTTTGCGGGCTTAGCTTCCGTTTGATTTGGATGTAACGGTCCATGCCAGTCTGTATAGCCGGAACCACTTGTTGTTGTTTGATATTGCCGATATTGGCACTCATACTTACAATTGGCTTTGTAGTTGTATTCGGCGCTGCAGTAGTTGCAAACGCATTCGAAATCGCGTTGTTGTTAACGGCGACCGTTGATGTTGTTGTTGCAGTGGCTGCGGTTGCAGGAATTAACGAGGTCGCAGTGCTCGTGGCTGGTGAGCTGTGAGTCGAAGCTGGGGGTGGGGTTCTACACTGCAAGCTCCATGAGGTGGGAGTTTGTGTGAGTAGGACACGCTCTCGCACTGTCAATGGTCAGTAGGGCTGAGTTGCTCTTTGAAGAAGTTCTTTCTACTTCTGTATCACGGGTTGAGAAATAAGAAATATAACTGTTTTTCTGGTCTACGGAGCTTGTACGCTCATTTTTTGAATCGCCGCTCATTGAGCTATCACTCGTGGCACTTCTTAGTTTTTATAATAACTTTGCACTAGTTTTTTACATAGCACTAATTATTATTTACTGTTTTAAACCGAATGGAGAAATGGCAAAGCCGTGTTGACTGGGCAGAAACTGTCTGATTTAAACCAGACACTTGAGCTTGAATGGGGCGGAACGGCAGATTGACCAACTTGTAAAGATGCTCCGTAATAAACGTCGCCTCCGATCCCGAATCGATCAGAGCGCGTCCTCGGAAGTGGGTACCGAGGTGGCAGATATCAATCATTGCCGTGCCCAAAAGAACTGCCTTTGAGCCTGACACAAAACAGACTTGTACATTTGAATGTTCATCTGGAATGTGTGAACCTCCCGCCGGAGGATAGGCTCTAGGTCTCGCATTCCCAGAGGGACTTGGATTGTTGGAAAAAGGGGTGCCTCGATGCAAAAGCGTGTGATGTCTCCCTCGGCATACGAAACAGCTGTGCGTACTGGAATAATCCCGGAGCTGATGGCCTCTCGCGAAGAAATTCAAACATAACTGCTTCTTTTTTATGTAACTTTCCCGCGCCTCGATTGCCATCTGAATGAAGCGAGGGCACAACCGCACTGCGTGACTCTCTTTAGAGCACAAATCGCAGCTCTTTGGTTTGACACTCACTTTGGCTTCAAAGGAGTGAAGCTTTTTCGTGACCTGGGCATTTTTTGAAGTTGACGGACCACCAAGACTCTGCTTCATATCCTCAATGGCTTCTAAGGTTCTATACCTATCGCTAAGGAACGCGTTCATCTCATCCCATGAAGGAATATCGGACTTTGAGATAAGGGATTGTTCCCACAAGGACAGGGTCAACCTGGGCAACTTACTGTCGCACAGGTATACCAGCAAGCAATCCCAATTTTCCGTTGATATTTTTTAATGGGCTAATGCTGTCAGGCACCCTTGGATGGTGCTCTGAAGCTCTTTTATGGAGTGGCCAGTTTCGGAATTAACGGAACTTAAGTTAAATAGGAGCTTGAGCTGGCTGTTCACTAAAAGCCGTTTGTTTTCGAAACGGTCTCGAAGCGCCTCCCAAGCGGAAGCGAAACCATCATTAGTGAGCGGGGACTTGGCAACAATTGCCTTGGCCTCACCACTCGTCTTCGCGTTGAGATGGAATAACTTGTCGTCCGGCGTCAACCGTGTGTTGTTGAGTCTAGGCAGTGAAAAGGTGTCTGAACGTTGGCCATTTGAGATAGTCTCCCTCGAATACCTCTCTATCACATGGAGGCAACCGACACCCGGACGGAATGTACGCAGACTGATTGTCGGTGCTCGACATCGGTTGCTGTGAACTGGCTCGGTCAATTAACTCGCTGAGCTGAACCGCCAGCTCTTCGTACACCGAATGGCAGTATTCGTATTTGCGGTGCAGAGTTGCCAAAATCTCCTCCGCCCCTTCAGTCGTAATACTGGAGATCGTGTCTAAACACGCTTCGAATTCTTTTTCGGCTTTGTCCCACAGCGAGCGGACTTGCTCCTTACGGATTTTGCAGGTGTGGACAGACGGAGGTGACGGCCCTGGAGTTTCAATCGTCGCTCTGAAATGGCTCATACGGTCGGACACCGTGATGAACCGCGCGAGCGCTGCAATTGCAATTTCGTTGCTCATTTTTGCCTGAGAACGAGTTGGTAGCGACTTTATGGACTTGGTCTGGTTTTGTGACCTAACTTTAGGCGTGAGCGGACTCAGAGACAATCGTTTCTGATTGCTCGTAGGAATAGACAACTTCTTGTCGCCTTCTTGGGTGGCTAATGAAGTTTTGCTCTTTGCCTTCGTTATTGATTTTGAGGCTAGTGGCCTTGAGGTGCGCGCGCGAGAAGATGCGGATAGCGATCGCGTTTTATTTGCAGACGGAACTGTTAACTTCGTTATGTCTCCTGGCATTCCAGAAATCAGATTAACTGGGCAAATCTATCTGGTTTTGTAAAAATTAGACCCGCCCGGAAAAGTCTGTCCTGGAAGGTGGTCACGCTGTTGCGGATCACCGGGTTGGATTCGAAAAGAACAAGGGCGACGAAATCGATAACTTCCGGAAGATACAGGTGCGGCCCAAAAATTACGAAAATCCTAATAGCGGAATGTCAACAATGTCAATGTATGGTGGAGCGACGCGACAAAAATCGTATAGAATTAGTTAAAAAAAAAATAAAAAAAAATTAATATATCGCAGTCGTAAGTATCCTTAGTATAGATTGCAAGCGGTCCGCTTGTGTTTGCTATGAGCGTTACGGCTCCGGTCTATTTTTGGAATATGTGGAAACGGAACACTAGTAAAAATTTCAAGGTTTTCGAAACAACTATTTTTATGTGCGAGGAAAATAACGATGATTTGGAAATAATATTCTGCAAGATATTTGCAGTTGGTTGATGTGCTGCGAAAATGAGCTGTAGGAATCGGAAAACATATATATATTGCGTACCGTCGCTGCTTGCACAAAAAAATGTATTTATTTATTTTTATTTAATGGATGTGAGCCGACGGCGTGTGCGAATTAGCGCTGCTGAAATAAATATCATGCAAGTTCTGGAAAGGCGTGTCGTGGTAATGGGTTCGGTGGAATCGAGTTATTTTTGGTAATATGTATACTATATAATTATGCATATATTAATATATTTATCTTAATCAGCATGCATCAGGATTATGTGTGTATATAGTACTTCTTATATTTGGAAATTATAAATTATGTGGACTGTATTGTAAATGTCGACTTCGAAATGTTTGTTGGGTGTACCGCGAAAGAACGTGTGTGGGTTATCGTGCTTACGTTGACTTACGTTACGCTACGACTTTTCCCCTTATGTGCATATGTTGAAATGGATATGTAGATATGTACTTACATTAATAAGCATGCATTAGGGTTATATGGGTGTATGTATGGGCGTATGGATATGTGTGTTTGTGGGAACTCGGTGATGTATGTGTATAAATTGTAATTTAAAATTATAATTTGTGATAAATTAGGAAATTGGAGATAATGTGGACTGTGTGGTAAATGTCGCTGTAGAAATTTTTGTAGGGTGTACCACGAATGGAGGTACGTGTATGTTTCCTTACTTACATATGTTGAACAAGAATATATGAACAAGAATATGGAAATGGAAAAATATGAAGAAAGAAGCCGGAAAATGGCGACCGTATGAAGATGGAAATAGCAATACGAAAATGAAGCCGGAATATGGCGATCGTATGCACAATGGAATGGCCGATCAGACAGATATAAGAAATTGGATTTAATTTAAAATTGTAATCTGTAATAAATTTGGAAATTGGAGATAATGTGGACTGTATGGTAAATGTCGCTGTAGAAATTTTTGTAGGGTGTACCGCGAATGGAGGTACGTGTATGTTTCCTTACGTACATATGGTGAGAAGGTCAGGCAAATTATGGAGGTTGTTCTATCTATAAAGAGTTGAAAAGTCGACTAGGCCAACATATAATTGCAGCTCGAAATCCTGTAACACGAAACAATTATCCATATTTACCATCGACCACGACCCCGGGAGTTTCTTTTGTACAGCGGGACTTATGCCTCAGCACCTGAGCTGACAGGTCACCAAACCACTGCTAATACAGTGCGGCAACCTATATTAAACCAGAATCCAGAAACTACTGGCCAACATAAAACTGCAAACACACAATTGCCTAACGGCGTAGAAGCAATGCTGGTAACTAGAACCAACACAATGGTAGCAATACAGTAACTTTTTTTTTTTTTTCGTGCGGAGGCCCACGGCCCACTTACCGGCCCAACCGACCGAGGGGCGCAGCCGTGTATCGTACGGCACGATTCGCGAGAAGATAGACGCGAGATAAGGAAATATATGTAGGTAAAAGTCCGGGGAAAAAAGTAATAGTAAGATAAATTTTGTGCCAATGAAGCTAGTATTAATCGTTTTAAGAGCGGCAGAGAGTCAAGATTTGAGATTATAGGAAAAAATCTATTATAGTCAGAACACAATACTCGGAAAGACTCATGCAAGGCATAGTTAGATCTACAATGATTTAATATTAGGGGAATATAATTTCTAGTTAATCTACTTGGCACAGAAAAGTTTAGCCGACTTACCAAGTCGGGGGAGTCAATATAACCATGTATAAGGTTATACATGAAGACAGTACCAAGCATCGTTCTAGGGAGGGTAAATTAATCAACATAAGTCTACTAGAATAAGAAGGTAAGTTAAGATGTGCATCCCAGTTTAGGCGCCGTAAAGCAAAAAGAAGAAAGTTTTTTTGTACTGATTCAATACGACTCCAGAATCGGATTGAATAACGAAATAAATAAAGTTTTAGTTAAATAAGGATCATCAAATTCTATTGACCACCTTTTAATAAATCCAAGCACTCCTCTGGCTTTATTAACCATGGACGAAATGTGGTTTGAAAATTTTAGTTTAGGGTCTAAGAGAACGCCAAGATCGTTTACAAGAGTTATTCTTTCCAAAGAGCTGCCACTTAATGTGTAAGTCGCGTATATCGGATTGACCCAATAAAAAGTCATCAGCTTGCACTTGGATGCGTTTAAATTTAGTAAATTATCTCGGCACCAGTTTTGAAAATTATCTAGATCGAATTTCAAGTCTAAATGGCAGGAAATGTCCTTATACTGCAGGCACAACTTAACATCATATGCGTACATAAGTACGCGAGAATGACTTATAATTGAGGGAAGATCGTTAATAAATAATGTAAAAAGTAACGGACCCAGATGGCTCCCTTGTGGGACACCAGAGGTAACACGGAGAATTTCAGATATTGCATTTTTAAAAAGGACCCTTTGTGACCTGCCATTCAGATAACTTGAAATCCATTTAAGCAGATCAACTGGAAAACCTAATAGGTCAAGTTTTTGAATAAGAAGTAAGTGATTTACTGAGTCAAATGCTTTACTAAAGTCAGTGTAAATGACGTCTGTTTGAAAACTACTATTGAAGCCTTTTATCACAAATGTATTGAGCTCTATAAGGTTTGTGATTGTGGATCTGCGTTTAGTAAATCCGTGTTGACACGGAGAAATGATTGATCTGCAAAGGTGCTGCAAATGAGGAATAATGATTTTTTCAAAAAGCTTAGGAATAGCTGACAACTTAGAAATACCTCTGTAGTTACTGGCTTCTAACTTGTTACCTTTCTTGAAAAGAGGAATAACAAATGATTCCTTCCAAATATTTGGGAATTGGGAGGTTTCTAGAGATAAGGTAAACAACTTGTGAAGAGGTTTGCACAGGGCCTTAGCGCAATACCTAAGCACGCACCCAGGAATACCATCGTGCCCTGGCGAATAAACAGGCTTAATACGAAGAAGATCCAAAAGAAGAGAGCTTTCTGTTAAAGTGGGGCAGAATATGAGGTTTGACTTGGACATGGTGTAAGAATAAGGCTGTGATGAATAATCTAAAGTAGAGTAAGTCGTTTAAAAAATTGGGCAAATAAATCGGCTATTGCCTGATCTGTGGTTGCTGTCATGTTTTCGAACGACAGCGAGGAAGGAAAAGAATAAGATTTACGCTTGGTGTTAACGAAATTATAAAACTGTTTCGGGTCCTGAGAGAACTGGACCTTACAACGGTTTAAGTAACTATTATAACACTGAGAAATAAAATTATTTAGCCTTAGAAAGTCTGCCTTGCGTAAACAATGTATTCATTTGGATTTTTCTGATTTTTCTTCTATAACTCTACCCGTATCAAATGAAAGTTCGATTGTAGGGTGATATGGATCTTCAGGTTGCGTGAGTGGTGCTACACTGGACAGAAACACACCTTCAGGATTTGATACAAAACACAAATCAAGTAGGCGACCTAATGAATTTTGAACATGGATTACTTGAGATAGAGATATGGCAAGCAGGCCGTCAATAAAATCATGCTGTGCTATAGATATTAAGACATTCGATCCATCCTCAGTGGACCAAGTAACTCCAGGAATTATAAAATCACCTAGAACTACCAACTGATCCCTATCGGAAATCTTATTTGCAACGGACTTAATAACGGCGGAATATATGAGCAAGATATTTATATAAAGTTACCAGGAAGCGATAACTTTACACAAATAAATTCAATGGTATTAAATTCATCAAAAAATAACTCCTCAGACGGGAGGTTTGAATCAACTCCAATTAAGACTCCACCTCCCCGACTAGAGGGACGGTCATACCTATATATTGTGTACTTACCAGAACTTCGGAGTTAAAGATCTCCGGCTTTAACCAGGTTTCTGTAAACATAATAATATGAGATGCAAAGGAAAGGCTATCGGAATACAATTTAGTGAGTTTGCTACGCAAACCCCTTGCATTCTGATAGGAAAGAAGGAGGTTAGAAGTTAGTTTGTGAAATTGGTACTCTGGTTTGGTCTCGACTAGGAAGCTTTACTCCCACGGGCGCCTTCTTCTTTATCTTAGCTTCGAACTCTTTTACAACCATATTATCCGGCCAAAAGTCGCCCGAGCATATGGCTTCAAAAAGCTCGTTAGGGACAGTTATCTTGAAAGATGAAATGTCTCTAGCATAAGAAAACCTTTCCACCTTTACACTATTATCATCGGCTTTATTTTATTTTTGTATATAAGACAATACATCAGACGATGTTTGATCAGGGGAAAGCCGAGAAACCAAAATTTGTTTCTTTAGTGGAACCACAGAAAGGGATTTTGGCGGAGCAGACATTGTTTCTGCAAAAAACCAACTTGAGCCGGTTTTCCGGACTCAGTAGTCCCTTGTGGTGGTAATGCTACTTTCTGAGAGATAGGTGGATCCACTAATTGTGAAACCACTGCGGACAAATCGGAATGCTTAGAAGACCCTGGTTGCATGATTTCTGTTACGGATTGTTCGGATACCTGATCTCAGCAACATTTGAGGGTTTGCTGCAATCAGCTGCTGATCCGTCGGAATGTTCTGTTGTTCTTTTCTTTCCACCTTTACACTATTACAATCGGCTTTAGTTTTGTCTTGTATATAAGACAATACATCAGAAGATGTTTGATCAGGGGAAAGCCGAGAAACGAAAATTTGTTTCTTTAGTGGACAACTCCGGTTGTCCGGACTCACTAGTTCCTTGTGGTGGTGATGCTACATTCTGAGAAGTAGATGGATCCACTTAATGTGAAACCAATATGGACAAATCGGAATTCTTAGAAGTCCCTGGTTGCATGCATTCTGTTACGGATTGTTCGGATACCGAATCTTTTTTAGCTGCTGATCTTAGCAACATTTGAGGGTTTGCTGAAATCAGCTGCTGATCCGCCGGAATGCTCTGTTGTTCTTTTGACTTGGGTTGCGGGGTGTTCCCCTTTTGCTCGTTACCACCAGCGGCCTTTTTGCGCTTAGGGGACTGTTCTTACGACTATTAAACTGCGAGTCCAGCGCAGAGAGGAGATCATCAGCTCGGCGAAAACTATCTCTAACCACTCCGAAACAGCTAATCAGCCCCATCAGGCCGCTTTTAGTTTGGCGCATGAACGATTTCAATTCGTTCGCAACCTAGACACAAGCGTCACAACAAAACTGCAAATTGGGCCCCTTTCAAAGGTCGAGCAGTTATAAGTACCGCAAGAGCGCAGAAACTGCACGCTTAGAACTTTCAAAGCTAAGAGAGCAAGAGAGCGGGAGCGTAAATAAGTTAAAGTGCATGCACAAAAGAGAAACGGCGGGGATATAAGAAAAGAAAACACAGATAAGAATTACGAAAAACTAAAACAATTTATTAGTATTAAATACAAAGTGCACTCGCGAAGCGAACGGAGTTTAAATTTATGTTTAAATAAACCGGAAGAGAATTAAAATTGTTTTGATAAAACCCACCGATGGGAATAAACGAAAACAAAATGCAAATTTCGAAGCGCAGAAAAAAAAACACGACCGTTCACTTTGAAAGTCAAAGACGATTGTGCTCTTAAAATCTCCTTTTGGAGCTATTAATCAATCAGAAATCTGCTTAGATGGTTTCCTTAAAAATATGATTCTGGAATGCGAGCAAATACCGAGCTCTCGCAATTCCTAGATCAACTGACATTGACGCCATGATTATATCAGAGACCCACCTAACAAACAAATACTATTTTTACATTGTTGGCTATACATTTTATGAAACAAACTATCCTGATGGCAAGGCTCATGGCGGTACTGGCATACTGATCAAGAAACGCATCAGGCACTATGAGTTGCCATCATTTGCCACAGCCTGTATACAAGCTACATCAATACATATCGATACCAGAAGCGGTTTCTTAAACTTATCCGCTGTATACTGCCCTCCACACCTTTCCATTTCCGAAGATGAATTTCTACAGTTCTTTGACCTATTGGGTGACCGTTTTTTAGCGGCTGGTGATTTCAATGCAAAACACACTCACTGGGGCTCTCGACTCACCAACCCCAAAGGAAGACAGCTGTACAACGCCATAATAACACCAAGAAACAAGCTTGGTCTTATCTCTCCTGGTAAGCCTACATATTGGCCAACAGATCCTAATAAGAAGCCTGACTTGATTGATTTTGCCGTCACAAGAAGAGTGGCTGGAGATCATGTCCATGTGGAACACTTAACAGATCCGTCATCGGATCACTCGCCAATTTTACTTCATCTCTATGATCATCCACAGCTTTCAGAACCCATATATGGTCTAACCTCCCGTAAAACAGACTGGATTAAATACAGAAAGTACGTAAGCACCCATATTGATGGATTCCCAAACATAAACCAAAAAGAAGAGATTGACAGCTCAGTTGAAGAACTAGTGTCTGTTATGTCACTAGCTGCAAAACACTCAACCCCTATTATATTGGCTTGTAATCCTGATAACAACTGTCGGGCTTCTGGCCATATTAACGAACTGCTACGTAATAAGCGAAGGCTTCGGAGGGAGTGGCAAGCCCATAGAGCGGCTTGAAACAGCAAACTATCTTCTACGCACAGCAATGAAGAGAGGGCCAATGTAATTGCCGCACATCTAGAAAACGTTTTCAAACCACTCCACCAACAAATAGCTTTGTGCTCCCAACAAACATCTTTCCAGTGTAGTATGCATATATCATTGTAGCGAGTACCCACTGTACCGACACCAACATTGTATTACAGTGTACTTAAACAAATAAAAAAGTGCCGGCCGATAAACTTTTGCGGCCAGCCGAAAATTGAATGCGCCTCAGAGCCCAACTTATGGGAAGTGCTAGTGTCAGCATATTCCCATGGCCTGAATGCAGACACATACAAGGCTTGCTGTACAACTTCCCTCGCGCTCTCAGTGCTACCAGCTCAAATACGATTGCGAGCATATACTTCGATATATATGACGGCCGCTGCCAATAATAAAGATCTCCCCATGGCCAATTAAAATAAAGTGACTATTCTTTTAACAAAAATATGATGGCCTTCTTTATAACATGGCGACCGTGACACTGGTCCTGGAAGACCTAGGAATAAAATCTGGATACCAAACAACCTGAAACGCAGCGTCGATAAGTACCAGTTATAAAATTTCATAGAGTGACTTGGCGGAGTGGAGCACATTTACGGATAGAGGATCAGGAAATTGATGACGACTTCATACAAACTGAAACTGGAATCTGGAAATATAAATCTGAGTGAGTAGAGATGGAGTTATGGCAAAACGTAGGGACGTGCAAAACAAAATAAAAAATAAAACGAGGACGGAAGCTAACTTTGTAAGGAAGTTCTTAGGCTGGGATATTGTGCTCAGGGCTCCCAGGGTCATTTACAATAATTTATTTCAGTTCAAGGTCTCAAGGGAGGGGGGGGGGGGCGAGATAAAATGACCCTATTCAGACTCCGTGGCCGGAACTCACAGCGGGTTTGGATCCGACAATCGAGCAGAGCTCCGTCGTAATCTATACCCGCCACGCGCCTCGGAACCCGCAACGATCCTTGGATCCGACAAACGAGGCTAGCTCCGTCGTAATCCTTGGCCACCACGCTGTCAGGCAACGATCGACAGAAACAGCAACAACAGAAGAGGAAGGGGGTTTTGTGGGCACTGTCACCCAGAGATGCCGACCATGGGCCGATACCGGCAGCGGAGTTATATCCGACAATCGAGTACAAGACTCCGTCGAAATCTCTCTCAGCCGCACGCTCCGGAACCCGCACTGACCCTGGACCCGACAAACGAGCCTAGCTCCGTCGTAATCAACGGCCACTACGCGCTCCGGGACCGGCAACAGCCTCGGATCCGACAAGCGAGTGCAAGACTCCGTCGTAATCCTTGGCCACCACGCGGTCCGGCAACGATCGGCAGAGAAAGGGTGTTTTCCTAGATGGAGGCAAGAGAAAATAGTTCCCATTCCCCTCCTACGTTCACTCACACACAAAACACGGTCAGGCAAATAGTCTTTGAGTTTTCAAATATTTTGTTTTCTTTATTTAAGTTTTGTGCAAGGGGTGTACAAGGGGTGTCACGCCACTCCAGTCCAGTCGTTGTTTTTCAAAACAAAATATATTCGGAAAATGTATAGTAGACGCTTACGTTTCCGTTAACAGCAAATCCAGCCAGTTGATCCCCATGCCTCCGCACCGGGAACAGGGTCGCGCACTCCATCCACATCGCCACGGTCGGTTGACATTTTTTTCACACGTTTCACGCACTTGTCAGAAATTTGCACGGCGGGGCGGTTTCCCGGGTTTTGTCAAGTCTCACGATTTTAGTCTCGCACGCGCGAAGCCTCAAGAGTAATTGCCTTTCCCCTCTTTGATATTGGCGCACGTGCCCCATGCATTGCGTCGGCGTCGCTGCCGCTGCGTTTGCGCTTCGGCAGTTTTCATGCAGAATTATTTCCCCTACTCGAAAACATCGGTCGGGTCGATGGAATTTGATTCGATCGTGCGAAATTATTATCCCCTTGCTCGAAAACATCGGTCGGGTTGGTTGCAACTTGGTTCGATCGTGCGAAATTATTTTCCCCTTGCTCGAAAACATCGGTCGGGTTGGTTGCAATTTGGTTCGATCGTGCGACGAAAAGCTGTGTGTTGGCTTTGTGCAGGTGTTCAAACTGTTCGAAGCGGGCGAGAGTGTGTTGGTTGCGCTCAGGCGTTCGATGGTTCAAATGTGTGCAGCCGCTGATGTTCGAAGTGTGTGTAGAAGAGAGCGAGAGCGTGTTGGTTGCGCTCAGGCGTTCGATGGTTCAAATGTGTTGCGTGCGTTGGCTTTTAAAAAGCTAAACTAAAAATATTCCTACATGGCTACAAAAATCCGACATGGCTACAAAATCCTACATGGCTACAAAATCCTACTTGGCTACAAAATAAATTGTGAGGGCCGTTTTACGGTTCACACCCCCCCTTCCTTCGGGGTGCTGGAGCGAGACGTTGATGAAGCGATTATTGCTAATCGCAACCCTGTAGGTTCGTCCCTGCACCTTCCGTAGGAAGCGTACCCATCGGCGCTCGTGTTGTCGGACGAAGACGATGAGCTGTTGGGAAGCCTGCGTCGCTCAGTGTTCACGGCCCACTCTGCGGGGGCTTCTGACCACTGATCCTCCTCCGGGGTGGCCGGAGGTAGCTGGTTGTCCTCCAGTGCGTTCCATAGCTCCCTTTCCTCTTCTAGGTCGAGGCAGAGTTCCCAGGGCACTGGACACTCGTCCTGGACGTGACTGCCACTGGGGACGTCGTCTGCCGGACGTTCTGAGCGTTCTTCGCTGGCGTTATGTGACAGGGTTGCCATCGCTTCGTTCGCCACCTCGGCGATCCATGGTAGAGGTAGCTCTTCATCGCTGACGTCGCTGTAGCAGTCATCGCGCCGGGGCGCCGCCATTTGAGGGCTGTGTGTTTCTCCGCGTGGATCGTCCTCGCCTTGGATGCTGCTGTTGTCGGACCTGCTGGAACTGTCCTGGTCGTAGCCGATTACCGGTTGACTGCTGCGGGAGCTCTGTTCCGTCGACAGCGCAGAGTCCTGGTTCGAGTCCTCGCTCGAGCTATCGTCCGCAACGGGGATCTGGTCCCATGCTGCGTTGGCTGCAGCTAGGCGCATGGCCACTGGAGGGAGAACTGCGTGCTCTAACAGTCTCTCCGGCTCAGACGATGTCTCTGAGGTGTTCGCCGACTCGGACGAGCTTCCGTGGACGAGCTCGGAACCGCCAACCGAACCGGTGACTACGACCCATATTTGGCGGAGGCTCTCTTCCAACATGGAAGGTCCGAACGTATGGCTGGCTGAGTGGCCTCGTCCCCGGGCTCCAGGGCTTGCAGCTGTGCCAGTCGGGTCGCGGTGAGCATGGTTGAGTCCGCCTGGCTGCAACTTGGGGTGTCATCCCCAGGATGTGGATCTAATCCGGCTACGTCCACCCAGCTGCTAGCGGCCCGCGCGACCGGTTGGACCTCCTCGCTCGGGGGTTCCAGGACGTGAATGGTGGCCAGTCGGGACACGGAGCACCACATTGGGTCAGCCTGGCTGCACTTCGGGACGTCGTCTGCTGGAGGTGCGGATCCCTGGTGGTCACTATGGCTGCTGAGTGCCAACGAGTCGACGGGCGTGTTGGGCAGCGTACTGGCTGACTCGGGCCAGGATAGTGGCAACTTCCAAGGCCGGGGGCTCATGGGCGGTGTCCAAGAGGTCTCGGTGGGGGAAGACCCACTGCTGGACGGGGTGAAGTACCCGCTCTCGGCGCTAGATAGGGGAGAAGAACGTGTTAGCGAGGAGAGTCAGTGATGTTATGGAAGTTCTAGTCGTGTGTCGTCGAGTGTTTTTTTTTTTTTTTTCGTCGGTGACTATGGTAGTAACTAGAAGTGGCTAATTTGGCGTGGTGTACCCTAAGGAGTTAGAAACCCCCCCACCCATGGGGAGGGTTGTGGGGCGTTGGCGCTGGGGGTCCCAGGCTCAAGTGGCCCCATTGGATCTCCTTGTCGTAGCAAGGGGCCCGCGGCAGATTTTAGGTTGCCCTTCCTTGATCACCCGGCAGTGGCGCACAGGTGCCTCGGGTTTGGTGAGTATCTAGAGTGGATTCGTGGATCCCTTCGGCGTCCTCTGTGCTTTGAAGGCCCTACTGGTAAACTGGGTCTCATTGTCGCAGATAAAAGTTTTTGGGGCGCCGAACCTAGCCAGTATTCGCTCCCGGAAGGCTTATTCCAGACTGGTGGCGGTAGCTCGGCGTAAGGGTATTAATTCCACCCATTTGGTGAAATGATCCAAAAACACCAGTAACATCGTGTGTCCTTTGCAGGACCTGGGCAGAGGCCCTAGGAAATCCGCGCACAGGGTTGAGAATGGTCCCTCTTGTTTGCGTTGACAGGCTGGGCATTGTCGGACTTAACGAGCGATGTCTCGAAACAAACCCGGCCAATAATATTGTTGGCAGACTCGAGTGGTCGCTTTGCTGATCCCTAGGTGTCCTGCAGTGGGGTGGTCATGACATTCTTCGAGAACCGGATGCTGATGGCTGTTGGGTACGCAAAGTCTCCATGCTCTATGGTCTTCCTTCCTAAACGCGTTGTCGAGGTGTCGCTAGAGTTGCCCGTTCTCTAAGATGAAGTCAGGAAATTTCTCCGGATTGGCTTCGATTTGCTTGATCTTCGCGGTGATCCACTTGCACGGTTCGTCGGTCTCATTCACCTGCTGGAGCGTTGCTAGCGGTTGCCTGGACAGGGCGTCCGCGTCGACGTTCTGTTTTCCCCGTCGGTATGAGATGTCAAGCTGGAATTGTTGGAGTTCGAGGGTCCATCGTACGATTCGGCCTGTCGGGTTATCGATTGAGTTCAACCACTTCAGGGCGAGGTGGTCTGTTTATAACGTCAAATCGGTATCCTTCGAGGTAGTACCTCATTCTCCTGATTGCCCACACTATAGCAAGGCACTCTTTTTCCGTAGCCGAGTAGTTTTTCTCTGCTGCAAGCAACCTCCTGCTGGCATAGGCGATGACTCGGTCGGTGCCATCGACTTGCTGGGTTAAGACGGCTCCAAGGCCGAAGTCGCTTGCGTCGGTTTGTAGTTGGAATTTAAGGTTGAAGTCCGGGCAGGCCAGTACTGGTGCCTCGGTGAGTTTCCTTTTCAACTCCTCGAATGCCTGTTGTTGTGGGTCGCTCCAGGTCCATTTCCTTCCCTTCCTGAGCAGGGCGGACATTGGTTGGACGATTGTGGCGAAGTTCTCCACAAATCGCCGGTACCAGGATGCTACCCCCAGGCATCGTCGAAGTTCCTTGCAGTTAGTGGGCGGCTGGAGTTCTCTTACAGCGGCTATCTTGTCTGGGTCGGTGTGGATTCCGTCTTCGCTGATGATTTGCCCTAGGTAAGTTATGCTGCGCTGGAAAAACTTACACTTCGCTTTATTCAGCTTCAAGTTGGCCTGCCTAAGCCGTCGGAGTACTTCCCGTAGGTTGGTGAAGTGTTCGTCCAACGAGGTCCCGATGACGATGATGGTCATCTAGATAGGCGAATGCGTGAGGCTCCATGTCGGGTCCTATCACGCTGTCCAGTGCCCGCTGAAATGTAGCAGGAGCCGAGTGCAAGCCGAATGGCATTACTTTCCACTGAAAGAGACCGCGGCCCGGCACGATAAATGCGGTACAGGCGCGGCTGTCTGGGGCCACCGGGATCTGCCCATAACCGCTTTTTAGATCCAGCGTCGAGATAAACTTAGCGTTGCGAAGTCGTTCCAAGATGTGTCCTAATCGCGGTAATAGGTAGGCGTCGGGCACCTAGTAAGCGTTGAGCTGACGGTAGTCCACGCACATGCGCACATCTCCAGTCTTCTAGCCGACGAGGACGATGGGTGCGCTGTGAGGACTCCGGGAAGGCTCGATGCGTCCGTCGCTAAGCAGTTCATCAACCTGTTCGTTAATGATTTTCTGCATGGCAGGGTTCTTTGGAAAGTACCTCTGCTTGATGGCCTTGTCGTCCTTCATGACAATCCTATGTTCGGCTATGTGAGAGGTACCGGTCATATGCTCGAATGAAGCGAGTTCGAGAAATGCTTGGATCCGGGATTCCTCGGGTCCTTCAGTGATGACCGTTGCTAGGCTGGCTGGTACCCCTTGGGTTTGCCCCGGTGGGTGGGTAGTCGTTGGTGACTTTCGAAAGGGGTTGTTTTTCCGTGCTGCGGCGGCGTCGGCCAAAGGTTTTAAATAAAAAGAGTTATTCCCTGGTGACGGCGTGGGTCAGGGTCGCGGTGTTACGGTGGGGGTCTCCACTTGTATAAGTGCCGGTGATCGTCGTGGGGTTACGGTAGGCTCGTTGACTTTTATTCGAGACGCCGATCGTCGAGGAGCTGCCACGGGTGGTACCGCTTGGACCGCTTGGACTGACGACTACTCGTGGGGTGACAATGGGTGGTTTGCTTTTGCTTGTTAGCGGCGGAGTGTAGTAGGAGTGAGACAACTATGATTTCCAACACTGGATAGTGGTCTTGATCCCGCAGCGGAAGTCGATTCCGAGGATGATCTCGTCCAAGATGGACGGTAGCACTAGCAGTGTGGTCTTAGCCGTATCCCGTCCTAGGGTTACGGTGGTGGTCAGGTCCATCTGCCAGGGCAATCCTCGTTCATACATCCCGGCGGTTATTGGTACTCCCAATGTCGTCGGCTATTTTCGCGCTGATGAAGCTCCTGGACGCCCCGGTGTCTAGGGTGGCGTGAAACGTCTTCCCCTCGATGCTGACCGTGGATGGTATGGGAGCTGGAAATCGTCGGGGTTGTCGGTGTGGCCGGTCGGTCGCGTGTGATCTCATAGGCCGTAGCCCGTTGGATCAGAGTGGCCAGATCCTCAAAGTCTTGTCGCCTCACAAATAACTGGAATTCCGGTCGAAGGTTCTGGTAGAGTCGCTCCAGTTCCTGCGCCGGAGTAAACTTTGGCCGCTGCATCAGGAGTCAGAGCTCCACTACATATTCCTTGCTGCTCTCGCCCGGTTGCTGGTATCTCGTCCGGATCGTGTCTTCCAATCGTTGGAAGTATTGTGGTGGGAGGAAGAATTCAAGAAATTCTTTCCTGAAGATTTCCCACGTCACGTCCTGCATTTGGAATGTGCGGTACCAACTTTCCGCTTTTCCCGTAAGCAATCCGGAGATTACCCTGGGGAGTCGTGCGGTCCTGAGTCGGTATGATTCGGCTTGTACTTCCAGGCGTTCGACAAATGTGAGCGGGTCGGACTGTCCGTCGAATTAAATGCCCCAGCTCCGCAGTTTTTCTGCCAAGGTGGGGGAGGATATTTCCTTGCGTGCAGGAGGGTCCGCGTTTGTGTTCCTTGTCGGTCGGTTGCCTGGCGGTACTTCCAGTCTTAGGGGGGTGCTCCCGGTGTCGACGCCCGGTGTGCTTAGCTTCTGTTCCCGGGGTCTTGTCCTCCCAGAGGGGTCGGGGATTTGTCCCTGGGTGTGGCTGCTTCTGGGAATGTACTAACCAATTCCTTGACTCGGTCCTGGAGTTCCGGCTCTAGGTCCTCCCGGGTGAGGAAAGTCGCTAGCCGACTGCGCAGTTCCTCGACGGTTCCCCCTTGGGGTAACCCGAACTCGGCTAGGAGGAGTTGGAGTTCCTCCTTGCGGCGATACGATATCCATCTTACGCCCATGGTTTCCGAGCGACAGAGAGCGGAGGGGGGGAAAATTAAAAAATCGTACCGTTTGATTGCGTACGCGGAAAAAAAAATTCGGGGCGAGGGTACCGAATATTTATAGGACTCGGGGGTCCTTTTTGGGCACGGTGCTAGGATTCGGGCTAGGATGCCGAATGTTCACAGGACTCGGGGGTCCTGGTTGTGCACGGTGCTAGGATTCGGGCTAGGATGCCGAATGTTCACAGGACTCTGTTGTTCGCGACGATGTTCCCCACTTGAGGGCAGGAGCTTGACTGACTTCTGGTAGCCCGGTGTGCTCCTCTTATAGCCGCCGGCCACGTGTCCACCGCGTTCGGGACAACGTGGGAAGCGAGAGAGGAAAAAATTTTTTTTTTTTTTTTTTAACCACATATTTTTATTTATATTTTCCTTTCCGTTTCCCCAGGAAAAAAATTTTCCAGCGTGCTCCGGGACCCGACAAACGAGCTTAGCTCCGTCGTAATCCATAGCCGCTACGCGCTCCGGGACCGGCAATGGCTTCGGATCCGACATGCGGGTGCAAGACTCCGTCGTAATCCTGGGCCACCACCCGGTTTCGTAGAGGAAAAATGATAAGAAGGAAAATTCTGAGTGTGTGTAAAAAAAATTAATCTGATCTTAGGGTCTGGGTGTCTATCTCATGGGTCTTTACGCCTATACCCCAACAAAAAAAATTTATTTTTCTTGAGAGAAAAAAAAATTATATATTTTTTTTAGGAAAAATTATTTAAAAATTTCCCGTATCCTTGAAGTCACTGTTCGGGCGCCATGTAAGGAAGTTCTTAGGCTGGGATATTGTGCTCAGGGCTCCCAGGGTCACTTACAAGAATTTATTTCAGTTCAATGACTCAAGGGAGGGGGGGGGGCGAGATAAAATGACCCTATTCAGACTCCGTGGCCGGAACTCACAGCGGGTTTGGATCCGACAATCGAGCAGAGCTCCGTCGTAATCTCTACCCGCCACGCGCCTCGGAACACGCAATGATCCTTGGATCCGACAAACGAGGCTAGCTCCGTCGTAATCCTTGGCCACCACGCGGTCCGGCAACGATCGACAGAAACAGCAACAACAGAAGAGGAAGGGGGTTTTGTGGGCACTGTCACCCAGAGATGCCGACCATGGGCCGAAACCCGCAGCGGAGTTAGATCCGACAATCGAGTACAAGACTCCGTCGAAATCTCTCTCAGCCGCACGCTCCGGAACCCGCACTGACCCTGGACCCGACAAACGAGTCTAGCTCCGTCTTATCCACGGCCACTACGCGCTCCGGGACCGGCAACAGCCTCGGATCCGACAAGCGAGTGCAAGACTCCGTCGTAATCCTTGGACACCACGCGGTCCGACCACGATCGGCAGAGACGGCAACAAAAGAAGAGGAAGGGGGTTTTGTGGGCTCTGTCACCCAGAGATGTCGACCATGGGACGAAACCTGCAGCGGAGTTAGATCCGACAATCGAGTACAAGACTCCGTCGAAATCTCTCTCAGCCCAACGCTCCGGAACACGCACTGACCCTGGACCCGACAAACGAGCCTAGCTCCATCATAATCCACGGCCACTACGCGCTCCAGCACCGGCAACAGCCTCGGATCCGACAAGCGAGTGCAAGACTCCGTCGTAATCCTTGGCCACCACGCGGTCCGGCAACGATCGGCAGAGAAAGGGTGTTTTCCTAGATGGAGGCAAGAGAAAATAGTTCCCATTCCCCTCCTACGTTCACTCACACACAAAACACGGTGAGGCAAATATTTTTTGGGTTTTCAAATATTTTGTTTTCTTTATTTAAGTTTTGTGCGGGGTGTACAAAGCCTCCTTGTCACGCCACTCCAGTCCAGTCGTTGTTTTTCAAAACAAAATATATTCGGAAAATGTATAGTAGACGCTTACGTAATCCAGCCAGTTGATGCCCCATGTCTCCGCACCGGGAACAGGGTCGCGCACTCCATCCACATCGCCACGGTCGGTTGACATTTTTTTCACACGTTTCACGCACTTGTCAGAAATTTGCACAGCGGGGCGGTTTCCCGGGTTTTGACTGGCACGCGCGAAGCCTCAAGAGTAATTGCCTTCCCCTCGCTGCCGCTGCGCTTGCGCTTCGGTCGGGTCGGTTGCAATTTGGTTCGATCGTGCGAAATTATTTTCCCCTTGCTCGAAAACATCGGTAGGGTTGGTTGCAACTTGGTTCCCCTGGCTCGAAAACATCGGTCGGATTGGTTGCAATTTGGTTCGATCGTGCGACGAAAAGCTTGTGTGTGTGTTGGCTTTGTGCAGGTGTTCAAACTGTTTGAAGCGGGAGAGAGTATGTTGGTTGCACTCAGGCGTTCGATGGTTCAAATGTGTGCAGCCGCTGATGTTCGAAGTGTGTGTAGAAAAGAGCGAGAGCGTGTTGGTTGCGCTCAGGCGTTCGATGGTTCAAATGTGTGCAGCTGCTGATGTTTGAAGTGTGTGTAGGAGAGAGCGAAAGCGTGTTGGTTGCGCTCAGGCGTTCGATGGTTCAAATGTGTGCAACTGCTGATGTTTGAAGTGTGTGTAGGAGAGAGCGAGAGCGTGGTGGTTGCGCTCAGGCGTTCGATGGTTCAAATGTGTTGCGTGCGTTGGCTATTAAAAAGCTAAACTAAAAATATTCCTACATGGCTACAAAAATCCTACATGGCTACAAAATCCTACATGGCTACAAAATAAATTGTGAGGGCCGTTTTACGGTTCCTCACAACTTCGGCAAGCCGAAGTTTTAATACCCTTGCAGACTTTGCCGAAATTGCTAAAACTGAAAAAGTAGCGAAAAGAATAAGGTATACATAAATAAACTAGACTTGCATCGTTTAATGTCAATTGCTTTTATACTGCAAAAATGTCATAGAAAAATATAAAAAAAGTGATACTTTCGCAGCCTTTAACAATTTTTCCTACGGAAGCTATAAGATATAGACGTCCGATCGGCAAGCGCTTTTACCCTAAATAAGACTTGGAAAAATGAATGTCAGTAGCTTACACACTACGCGAAAAATTCAGAAAATCATCAAATTTGGACCGATTTCACCCTATTGCTCCTAAGGGAGCTATAGGATATAGACGTCCGATCGCCAAGCGCTTTTACCCTGATCAAGGTATGCATAAAGAAATAAGATTTGGAAAGATTTATGTTAATAGCTTTTACATTGCGCGAAATATCTTCCATTCTTGAAAGTTATATCCGATTGTTCCTATGGGAGCTATAGGATATAGACAACCGATCGGGGCGGTTTTCAAACTTGATCTGCGTACACATGTTTTAGGACAACTGTGAAAGTTTCAGATCGCTAGCTTTTAAACTGAGCTCGCAAACGGTATTGACGGACGGACGGACGGACGGACAGACGGAGAGACGGACAGACGGACATGGCTATATCGAAAACGCCTCCTTCACTGCGTTACAAACTTCTGACCAAAATTATAATACCATCTGCAAGGGTATAAAAAGTGGCTATTATATAAAAACAAACCAGCACCGCCCTGGGAAACAGCCCAAAAATTACAAAAGAACTTGATTTTCTTAATTCAAGTCTTGTAAATAAAAAGCCGATAACTCCAGCTCACTCAGTGATTAAGAAAATTAATGACGACACAAATTAACACCTCCACCTCCGATGCAGTTTCCAAGAAGAAACAAAGTGTGCCCGAAAGACGACTGCCCTGGACGACTGGAAAGCCCATTTTGCGAAGGCACCTGCGAAAAACCTGTGCGATGACCGGCACCGGTACCGCCTGAGCCCATAGGCCCAGGACATCAGCAGCTAATGAGTGCTTACATTTTGTATAAAGCCTATATGTACCACAATAAGTTTGTATCAAAAAGAGCTATAAACAGAAGCCAGGCCAACGATCTGGATACGATTTAAATTTATAAAGCACAAACAATTATTTTAAAAATATGTTCAAAATAAAAATTAAAGTCAAAAATTTGTAAGTGTATGCAATGACATACCAAAAATAAGAGAATTAAAATTTTGAAATAAAAATAAAATATATTAACACACAAAATGAATATTACAGATTGCATAAGAATTACTCTAGCCAATCAACCAAATTTTGAGAATAGGGTATTAGCCATTGAGGACGAATATATGAATAGGTACGACCTAGCTTTTTCCCCGCTTTTTCATTGCAGCGGTACGCAAAAAGCAATAGTACTGTCTACAGTAAGACACTGTAAAGTATTTTCGGAAGTAGACATACACCCAGTCCTAGGACATATAAATGTGCTAAAAATTATGCACAACTAATACAAAAAAAAATAAGTCCTTAGAATGGAATGGGAGCAATTAACTCTCCACATACGAGAATTAAAGAACACATTTGACAAGTCTTAGAAATGTATAAGCCAAAATAGGCCAATGCATAAAGACACTATTAATAAACATGCAAAGATTCTTGTAGATTCATTCAATACTGCAAGAACTTTAGTACATGAAAATAGGGCAGCGATAAATAAAACGAATTGGTCAAAATTATCTAAATTATTGATCAAATTACGTTTAAATCTAATAACTGTCAAAGATAGGTATAATTTAGATTTATCGATACCGACAATTTTAAATACACCTTTGACAATAGATCAAGACATACAACTAACGGAAACTAACGGATCCAGCAGCCCAAAAGGGCATTTATAAAATATATCTAGAATGCCAACCCGGAATTTAACGGGAAAAAGATACATCTTCAAAGATTCATAACAGCCTTGAAGTTGGTTAACTTAACTTAACACCCAGTCCTAGGACATATAAATGTTCTAAAAATTATGCACAACTAATACACAACAAAAAAATAAGTCCTTAGTATGGAATGGGAGCAATTAACTCTCCACATACGAGAATTAAAGGACACATTTGACAAGTCTTACAAATGTATAAGCCAAAATAGGCCAATACATAAAGACACTATTAATAAACATGCAAAGACTCTTGTAGATTCTTTCAATACTGCAAGAACTTAGTACATGAAAATAGGGAAGCAATAAATAGAATGAATTGGTCAAAATTATCAAATTGTTGATCAAGTTACGTACAAATCTAATAACTATCAAAGACAGGTATAATTTAAATATATCAATACCGACAATTTTAAATACCCCTTTGACAATAGATCATAAAATAGACCTAACGGGAAATGAAGATTCCGATTCGAGCGATGGAATTGAAATTAAAGAAAAAGATCTACATGATCTAACAATTCCTGCACTTATAACAGTAACAGAAGCAGAAGATGAAGAAGGTATAGACTCAGACATAAGTAAGCCAGACATAAAAGAAAACATAATGGCAGATCCAGCAGCCCGAAGAGTATATATAAAAAAAATCTCGAATGCCATTCCTGAATTTAACGAACAAAAAATACACCTTCAAAGATTTGTCACAGCTTTGAAGCTAGTTAACTTGACAAAAGGCACATATGAAGATTTGGCTGTAGAAGTCATTAAATCCAAAATAATAGGATCTACACTATACAAAGTACAGAATGAAACAACAATAAATTCAATAATAAAGAAATTGCAAGACACTATAGTCGGCGAAACATCCGATGTAGTCAAAGCAAAAATGGCGAAAACAAGCCAGAAAGGCAAAACAGCTGGGAAATTTACATCAGAATTAGACAGCTTACGAAAGCTCCTTAAAGCCTCGTACATTGACGAAGGCCTACCAGCCGAACATACTGACAAATTCAGCACAAAAGAAGCCTCAATGGTTAAAAATTGTGAGCATGGCCGCATAAAAACAATTTTAGAGGCAGGCAACTTCACAACTATGAATGAAGCCGTCACCAAGTACATACAATGCAGTACTGAAATGACAGCCAATACTGTACACACAAAGAGGAAACAACTATCGCGGTAACAACTTCAGAAATAATTACCGCGGTATGGGCAATAACCGAGGGTAATTATCAGAATAACGGATATTACCAATATAATGGCTATAACCAAAATAACGGTTATAACAGAAACTATATAATCAGACCAACAACAATTATAGAAGTCGTAGTTATTATAGAGGAAACAACCGTGGTGGAAACACCAACAATGCAAATACGAACACAAATGGACAGAATAATAATAATGTCCGACAGGTACAAACCACGTCGGAAAACCAATAAAGACCCTTAAGATAAAAAACGCAGTAAAAAATACGGTTCATACTATCAATCTTAATTTCAATCTTTTCGTTTCTCTCAAAAATTAATTCCCAAATAAATTATATACATTACTAGTTGATACAGGTGCAGACATATCTTTAATAAAGAAACTTCGGACTCGTTTAACAATGTTGATTATAAAAATATTACCCAAATATCAGGTGTTGGTGAAGGAACAACCAACTCAAAGGGATTAGTATTAATAGAAATTCTTTCAAGCAACTATGCTTATTCATCAAATTTTCCTATTCCATGTGATGGAATCATAGGCATAGATTTTATGAAAAAATACAATTGTCAAATAGATTTAAATCCAAAAAACGATTGGCTCATACTGAGACCAGATAACCTCTATAATCCGATTAATATTCCAATAAATCATACACTAGAAAATAATTTGACAATTCTACCAACAAGATCCGAAGTAGTTCGAAAGACTGCTATAAATTCAGCAACCAGGTATATATTAATACCAAACCAAGAAATCCAAAATGGTGTATTCATTGGAAATTCTAAAAACACTTTTGTCCGAATTTTGAATACAATACAACTGCAATCATTCAATTAAATACACTGAAAATTGAACCATTGGATGATTACGACATAATTAAATATAATAAAAATGTAAACAAAGTAGAAATTATAGAAAAATTAAATAAAAATTTTCCACCTCAGATCAAGGAAATTCTTAACGAATTATGCACAAAATACACAGATATATTCGGAAAATAATCCGAATCAATATCATCTAATAATTTTTACAAAAAAAAAAAAGAATGAAAGATGATGAACCGGTATACATAAAGAATTATAGAATTCCTCACAGTCAAAAAGACGAAGTAGAAATAAATAATTAAATAATTAATTAAAGACAAAATTGTAGAACCTTCAGTTTCTGAATACAACAGTCCATTACTAATCGTCACGAAAAAATCATTACCAAATTGTGATACTAAAAGATGGCGTTTAGTAATTGATTACCGCCAAATTAAAAAAAAATTTTATCAGATAAATTTCCGCTACCAAGAATAGACGATATTCTTGACCAATTAGGTAGAGCTAATTACTTTTCATGTTTAGATCTAATGTCAGGATTTCATCAAATAGAACTCGAAGAAACGTCTAGAAATTTAACATCCTTTTCCACGATCAATGGCTCCTATCGCTTCACGCGATTACCTTATGGTTTAAAAATAGTGCCAAACTCTTTCCAAAGAATGATGACAATTGCATTTTCAGGTATCGAACCTTCACAAGCATTCTTATATATGGATGACCTAATTGTCATCGGTTGTTCAGAAAAACATATGACTAAAAATCTTACAAACGTTTTTGATTTATGCAGGAAGCACAACCTTAAATAGCACCCTGAAAAGTTCACATTTTTCAGACACGAAGTGACCTTCCTTGCACATAAATGTACTGACAAAGATTCGTCTTTGTCTTTCAAAGTGAACGGTCGTGTTTTTTTTCTGCGCTTCGAATTTTGTATTTTGTTTTCGATTATTCCCATCGGTGGGTTTTATAAAAACAACATTAAATTTTCCTTCGGTTATTTAAACATAAATTTAAACTCCGTTCGCTTCGCGAGTGCACTTTGTATTAATACTAATAAATTGTTTTAGTTTTCGTAATTCTTATCTGTTTTCTATCCTATTTATATCCCCGCCGTTTCTCTTTTGTGCATGCACTTTAACATATTTACGCTCCCGCTCTCTTGCTCTCTTTGCGTTGAAAGTTCTAAGCATGCAGTTTCTGCGCTCTTGCGGTACTTATAACTGCTCGACCTTTCAAAGGGGCCCAATTTGCAGTTTTGTTGTGACGCTTGTGTCGAGTTTGCGAACGAGATGAAATCGTTCATGCGCCAAACTAAAGGCGGCCTGATGGGGCTGAATAGCTGTTTCGGAGTGGTTAGAGATAGTTTTCGCCGAGCTGATGATCTCCTCTCTGCGCTGGACTCGCAGTTTAATAGTCGTAAGCTATTAGAAGAGTCCCCTAAGCGCAAAAAGGCCGCTGGTGGTAAGAAGCAAAAGGGTAACACCCCGCAACCGAAATCAAAAGAACAACAGTGCATTCAGCAAACCCTCAAATGTTGCTAAGATCAGCAGCTAAAAAAGATTCGGTATCCGAACAATCCGTTACAGAATGCATGCAACCAGGGACTTCTAAGAATTCCGATTTGTCCGCAGTGGTTTCACAATTAGTGGATCCACATATCTCTCAGAATGTAGCATCTCCACCACAAGGGACTACTGAGTCCGGACAACCGGCTCAAGTTGGTTTTGCAGAAACAATGTCTGCTCCACCAAAATCCCTTTTAGTGGTTCCACTAAAGAAACAAATTTTCGTTTCTCGGCTTTCCCCTGATCAAACATCTTCTGATGTATTGTCTTATATACAAGACAAAACTGAGGAGTTATTTTTTGATGAATTCTCAATACCATTGAATTTATTTGTGTAAAGTTATCGCTTCCTGGTAACTTTATATAAATATCTTGCTCATATATTCCGCCGTTGTCTGAACTTCCTGATTATTTAAATCACCTTTCCGTTATTAAGTCCGTTGCAAATAAGATTTCCGATAGGGATCAGTTGGTAGTTCTAGGTGATTTTATTATTCCTGGAGTTACTTGGTCCACTGAGGATGGATCGAATGTCTTAATATCTATAGCACAGCATGATTTTATTGACGGCCTGCTTGCCATATCTCTATCTCAAGTAAACCATGTTCTAAATTCATTAGGTCGCCTACTTGATTTGTGTTTTGTATCAAATCCTGAAGGTGTGTTTCTGTCCAGAGTAGCACCACTCACGCAACCTGAAGATCCATATCACCCAACAATCGAACTTTCATTTGATACGGGTAGAGTTATAGAAGAAAAATCAGAAAAATCTTAACGAATGCATTGTTTTCGCAAGGCAGACTTTCTGAGGCTAAATAATTTTATTTCTGGCTATAATTGGTCTGATCTTTACTTATGCATTAATATGTCCGATGCAGTTAATGTTTTTTACACTGCAATAAACTCATTTTTTAATTCCTGTGTTTCCGTGGTACTATCCGTCAACTTCCAATAAATCACCTTGGTTTAGCAAAGAGTTGACACACTTAAGAAATGTAAAATCCAGACTTTTTAGGAAATATAAAAATACCGGTTCTCAATCTGTTTTTACTAGATATTTAAGTGCTCGGTCAAGATTTACCGTGCTTAATGCTCAGTGTTATAATAGTTACTTAAACCGTTGTAAGGTCCAGTTCTCTCAGGACCCGAAACAGTTTTATAATTTTGTTAACACCAAGCGTAAATCTAATTCTTTTCCTTCCTCGCTGTCGTTCGGAAACATGACGGCAACCACAGATCAGCAATAGCCGATTTATTTGCCCAATTTTTTAAACGACTTACTCTACTTTAGATTATTCATCACAGCCTTATTCTTACACCATGTCCAAGTCCCACTTTAACAGAAAGCTCTCTTCTTTTGGATCTTCTTCGTATTAAGCCTGTTTATTCGCCAGGGCCCGATGGTATTCCTGGGTGCGTGCTTAGGTATTGCGCTAAGGCCCTGTGCAAACCTCTTCACAAGTTGTTTACCTTATCTCTAGAAACCTCCCAATTCCCAAATATTTTTAAGGAATCATTTGTTATTCCTCTTTTCAAAAAAGGTAACAAGTTAGAAGCCAGTAACTACAGAGGTATTTCTAAGTTGTCAGCTATTCCTAAGCTTTTTGAAAAAATCATTATTCCTCATTTGCAGCACCTTTGCAGATCAATCATTTCTCCGTGTCAACACGGATTTATTAAACGCAGATCCACAATCACAAACCTTATGGAGCTCAATGCATTTGTGATAAAAGGCTTCAATAGTAGTTTTCAAACAGACGTCATTTACACTGACTTTAGTAAAGCATTTGACTCAGTAAATCACTTACTTCTTATTCAAAAACTTGACCTGTTAGGTTTTCCAGTTGATCTGCTTAAATGGATTTCAATTTATCTGAATGGCAGCTCACAAAGGGTCCTTTTTAAAAATTAAATTTCTGAAATTCTCCGTGTTACTTCCGGTTGTCCCACAAGGGAGCCATCTGGGTCCGTTACTTTTTACATTATTTATTAACGATCTTCCCTCAATTATAAGTCACTCTCGCGTACTTATGTACGCATATGAAGTTAAGTTGTGCCTGCAGTATAAGGACATTTCCTGCCATTTAGACTTGAAATGCGATCTAGATAATTTTCAAAACTGGTGCCGAGATAATTTACTAAATTTAAACGGATCCAAGTGCAAGCTGATGACTTTTTATTGGGCCAATCCGATATACGCGACTTACACATTAAGTGGCAGCTCTTTGGATAGAATAACTTTTGTAAATGATCTTGGCGTTCTTTTGGACCCTAAACTAAAATTTTCTAATCACATTTTGTCCATGGTTAATAAAGCCAGAGGAGTGCTTGGATTTATTAAAAGTTGGTCAAAAGAATTCGATGATCCTTTTTATTAAATCTTCTTCATTTAAGATAGATAATGCTCCCGTAACTATAAGTTGATACTCTTCAAAATTTAATCTCATTCTAGTGAGCTTCGAAGTAGTGTTGGGGCAGTTACCTGGTAAAAGGTTTTATTTTAGTATAGATGGGGCTCGAATGACCATTTGTTGGGGCAGTTACCTGGCTAAAGGTTTTATTTAAGTATAGGTGGGGCTCGAATGACCGAATTTAGGCCATCCATCGTCAGTTCAATAAATAACCAATTATGTGAATTTTAAGATCTTTATTTACATACGACTTATTTCAAAACGGGAGCTTGTCGACTGTGCTCTAAGTCACTTGGTAAAAAAAAGATCCTGTTCAGTTGAACTTTTCGAAAACATTTTACATTTTAGAAATGTAAATAAACATTTTTCAACATTCTCCTCCCAAGTATTGTAGTCGTTACTTATTTCAATATAGACGACGGCAATACTTTTACAATATTTTTTTAATCTTTACATCGACAATTCGTACTCAACCATCGTTTGATGGATATGTTTTGACAATTAGGCCTTTTGGCCAGACCTTCCTCGGCACATCAGGTTCTATCATTAATACTATATCACCTTCTTGTAAGACGATATTGTCTTTTGTCCATTTACGACTACAAATAAGAAATTGTCTATATTCCTTTTTCCATTTTAACCAAAAAATGTCAGCAAGTCTTTGAGACGATTTCCACATATTTAATAATTTTAAATCAAAATCAGTGGTTGGGACCAATCAACAAATCGTTTGGCATCAAGTGATTATATTCAAGTGAGTCTGAGGGCACAAAAAGAAGTGGTCTACTGTTTATCATAAATTCGATCTCACAAAACAGAGTTTTCAAAACGTACTCCCTATTATACCTCTCTTTAAGTAAAACTGCCAAATATTTTTTAACTGATTGTATAAGCCTTTCCCAGGCTACTCCCATGAGAGGGCATAAAGGCGGATTAAAATACCATGTGCAACCTTTTTTTGTTAAAAACTGCGTAAGTTTATCATCAGGACAAGATTTATGATTTCTCGTATGGTTTGTCCGCTCTCCTAAAGCTTGTTCCGTTGCCCGAATATAACTCTGTAGGAAATCCTCGTATACAGCCAAATTGTCGAAATACATGCATAAATGGATTGCAGGACAAGTCTTCAGCAATCTCCAGATTAACTGCGCGGAATACCATGCATGTAAAAATTACACCATACCGTTTAACATGGACGTCTTCTGTGTGATTTCAATAGGCCCAAAATAGTCAATTCCTACTTTTAAAAAAGCTCTTTCTGTTGCTCTTATTCGACAATTAGACATTAGAGGAGCTTGCGGTTTGGCCTTTTTGTTTTTACAATGCTGGCAACTGAGAATGACTTTTTTGACGGTGTGGCGACATTTTGTAATCCAGAACCTTTGACGAATATTAGTAATTACCGTTTCAGTTCCAATGTGACAATTTTGGACGTGAAAAAAATGAATGAGCCTGATGATCTTTGCTCAGGATTATGTGGTTTTTAGCGTCACTACTCATTTCGTCGTCAGTTAAATTATTAAGTCTGCCCCTGAGTATTAACAAATTATCACTGCATAAAAGTAAAGGAAGATTATTTAAACTCCTTGATGTTGTTACAAGTTGACTTCGTTTTAGTTTGTTTATTTCATATTGATAACTATCCTTTTGCATACTCCGAAAAATTAGTGTTTCTGCTTTAGAAAGTTCTTCGGCTGCCAGTTCATTGTTGAACGGTGTCTTCCGATTTGTCCTCAGCTTTGTTAGGTATCACAGAAATTAGTATGCTCTTGGATTTCCCCTATACGTTGAGCTTAAAATGTTTTAAATTTTTTGCTGCTAGTTTTGAGCCAATATAAAACCATTTCTGAGTCCGATCACATAAAAGTAGAGTCCAATCTGATGTTGAGTGTTTCTTTAATTCGGACGTTGATGCACTATGATCAGCGAAAACAAGTGGCCCTTACGACACCAAGCAGTGCTTGTTACGCGCGGAGCCTAATAGGCGTAAAAATGTAGAAGCGGACAGACTAAGTTAGAAATACGTACGAGACTAATACTAATACTAATTTTGTGCTAAATAAGATAAAATTAATGATTTTAGGCTTGGCAAAGAGTCGGTAGTAGAAATAATGTGGTATAGTCTATTATAGTCGTTACACAGTACTCTAAACGGTTCATGCATATCAAAGTTAGATCTACAAATATTTAATGTAAGAGGAACATAGTTCCTGGAAATTCTATTAGGCACGGAGAAGCTTATGCGACCCAGTAACTCGGGAATCTCCACATCCCCGTGAATAAGTTTATAGATAAAAGTTGTGCCAAGCATCGTTCTACGGTTTACTAAGGATGGTAGATTAATTAGGAGAAGTCTACTACACTAGAGTAGGATGGTAAAATAAGGCTTGCATTCAAGTTAAGGCCCCGTAGAGCAAATAATAAAAAGTTCTTTTGCTCAGACTCTATCCGGTCTATATGTACACCATACTAAGGACTCCAAACTGCAGGACAGTACTCCAGGATTGGACGGACTAGTGAAATAAACAGAGTCTTTGTAACATAGGGATCATCGAATTCCTTTGACCACCTTTTAATAAATCCAAGTACTCCCCTGGCTTTATTCACCATAGAAGTAATATGGTCACAAAACTTAAGTTTAGGGTCAAGGAGGACGCCAAGGTCATCAACATGCGTAATTCTAGACAACGCGCAACCACCCAGCGTATACGTTGCATATTGTGGGTTCACCCGAAAAAATTGTCATTACTTTTTCACAACACCATGTTTGAAAAGCGTTTAGGTCAGATTGTAAGTCTGAACTGCTAGAAATTTCGTTATATTGCAGGCATAACTTAACGTCATCTGCGTACATAAGGACACGCGACTTTGTCAAGACTAGAGGGAGATCGTTTATAAATAAAGTAAAAAGAAGTGGGCCAAGGTGGCTTCCTTGTGGGACGCCTGAAGTAACTCGGATCAAATCAGAGATCTAGTTTTTAAAGAGGACTCGTTGAGTCCTACCACTCAGATAACTTGAGATCCATGTTAGAAGATCACATGGAAACCCTAATAAGTCTAGCTTTAATACAAGAAGCGAGTGATTTACTGAATCAAACGCTTTTCTAAAATCAGTGTAAACTACGTCAGTCTGCATGTTCTTTCTAAAGCCATTTATTACAAAAGACGTTAGCTCCAAGAGGTTTGCCGTCGTAGATCTTCGCCTTATAAATCCATGTTGACATGGAGATATAATCGATCTACAAAGATGTTGCAAATGGGGTGTAATAGTGTTTTCGAAAAGTTTTGGGATGGCGTATAATTTGGATATGCCTCTGTAATTACTTGTATTGCATTTATTTCCTTTCTTATGAAGGGGAATGACAAATGACTCCTTCCAAATAAGTGGGAAATGAGATGTTTTTAAAGACAAGGTAAACAATTTGTACAAAGGTCTACACAGAGTTTCAGCACAGTACCTTAGCACGCAGCCTGGAACTCCGTCCGGACCCGGTGAATAGACAGACTTAACTTTATGAAGATCCAAAAGAAGGGAGCTTTCGCTTAACCTCGGACAAAAAATCAAGTTCGACTTGGGTATGGCATTTGAATAAGACGGATTTGGATGGGATGAAACAGAATATGTTGTCTGGAAAAACTGGGCAAATAGATCGGCAATTGCCTGATCAGAATTTGCCGTAGAGTTTTCGAATGATAGTGACGCAGGGTAACAGGCTGATTTACGCTTAGTGTTAACAAAATTATAAAACTGTTTTGGATCTTGTGAAAATTGGACCCTACAACGAGTCAAATAGCTTTTATAACACCGGGCGTTAAGCACGATAAAATTTGACCGAGAGAAGGCAGATTGTGAACCGCACATTTTAAATTTATTGAAAAGTCTGGACTTAATATTTTTTAGGTGGGACAACTCTTTATTAAACCACGGAGGTTTATTTGAAATTGACGGATAGTATAACGGAACACACAGATAAAAGAAGGAATTCAATGCATTATAAAAAATATTAACGGCCTTAGCCACGTTAGTGCATGAATAAAATTCGGACCAGTCATAGCCGGATATAAAAGTATTTAAAATATGAAAGTTTGCCATACGGAAGCACCGGATTCGTTTAACCTACTTTTCGGATTTTTTATTCAGCTCTGTTCTTGCGTCTACAGTCAGCTCTAGAGTTGGATCATAAGGATCTTCCGGTTGTGTAAGTGGTGACGTTCTTGATAGGCAAACGCCTTCTGAATTTCAAACAAAACACAAGTCCAGTAAACGTCCTAAGGAGTTCTTAACATGGTTCACTTGGGATAGCTCAATGTCAAGCAAGCCGTCAATAAAGTCATGCTGCGCTAAAGGAAGTAAAATGTTAAAGTTTTCGTCAGGGGACCATGTCGCACTAGGTATATTAAAATCACCCAATACTATTAGCTGATCTCGATCTGACAGTTTTTTGAAAATGGACTGAATAACGGAAAGGTGATTTGCGTAAATAGGGAACTCAGATGATGGTGGGATATATGAACAAGTAATATATACAAAACTACCGGGAAACGATAATTTTTTACCTAGGAATTCGATGTCATAAAATTCTTCGAAAGTTAGTAATTCAGACAAAAAGGTGGAGTCGACAGCAATCAGGACTCCTAGGAATTCGATGTCATAAAATTCTTCGAAAGTTAGTAATTCAGACAAAAAGGTGGAGTCGACAGCAATCAGGACTCCACCTCCCCGTCTGGACTGACGATCAAGCCTATAAATTGTCTACTTACCCGGGAGAATTTCGGAGCTAAGAATATCCGGCCTTAACCAGGTCTCTGTACATACCATAATATTATATGGGAAAGAAAAACTATCCGAATACAATTTAGACATCTTACTAAGTAAGCCTCTTGTATTCTGACAGCAAAGAAGAAAAGAGGAGGCTAGTTTTTTGGGACGGAAGAGGATGTGGAGGGCGCTGGGGATGGTTCTTTAATGGTATTTTCCATTTCCCCTGAACTATTCTTTTTTCTCTTAGCTTCGTTCTCTTTAACAAATATGCCCTCGGGCCAGAAACTGGTGGAACACACAGATGCAAAAAGAGCACATGGAATACCAATCTTAAATGATGATACTTTCCTAGCATAAGAAAATTTAAATTGTTCGACCTTCAAAGAATCAACTTGGATTTTGTTACTGATATAAGCCGTAATATCCAGTGATGAGAGGTCTGGGGCGAGCCGTGAAACAAATACATGTTTTAGCTGGGGCACCCGAACACAAGTAACCGTTTTTGGTACAACACATGCAACCCTTTTTGGTACTACAGAATTTGTATCTGTACTACCAGTATCGGCCGGTAATCCGGACGTTAAGTCTACATGAGGTGTTGGGGCCACTACTTTATTTTGATCGGACAGAGCGGAAGTACCTAGCGGAGCCACATCGATTCCAGCAACTTCGGATACCGAATCACTTTTTGCCCCCGATCTTAGTACCATTTGAGTGGCGTCTAAGATTGGCAGCTGAGCTGGAGTCGAATCGCGGGCAGCAGGTTGCACAGCACCTGCCATAGAATGCCCACCAACCGCAACTTTTTTGCGCTTTGGGGAATCGGGCTCAGCTAGCATGCGGCTAGTGAGCTGAGATTCAAGCGCCACGAGCAGGTCCGTATTTTTACGGCAGTTCCGGATTAATTCCGTAACACTGCTTTTTGTGAGCCGCCTAATAGTTATTGCCTGGTTCTCGTATACAATACATTCATCGCAGTAGTAGCGTAGGCCACTCCTCTTATCGATGGCATCACGAACCAGGCCAGAATAGCCAAGACACTTTGCGTGATAAATTTTATCACATGTATGGCAGGGAATACTTTGCTGTCCAGCCGAGATAACTTTTTTGCAATTTTTTTCACAAAAGTAACAACAGCCGAGAGTGCAGACGTGTTTTGCGCGAGATCCGGAAAAAAAACCGCTCAAAAGTGAAAAACAATAACTAAAAATACTGGAGTGGTGTAATAAAGGCAATCTTATTGCTAAAAACAGTAAATAATAATTTGTGCTAAGTAAAAAACTAGTGCAAAGTTATTATAAAAACTAAGAATGAGCGGCGATTCAAAAAATGAGCGTAGAAATGGTTGGAAATAAACCAAAACAAAATTGCCCTAATAAAGGCAGCGAACAACCAGGGGCATCTAGTAACAACAGATTCGCCCTATAATTAATCCGAATCTGGACAGACTGTTCAAAAGAAACCAAGCCCCCACCAATTTACATAAGGGAACAGAACTCAAATGCCCTAGTAAAGAAAATTGTTGCGCTGGTCGGGAATGACAACTTTTATGTTACTCCTCTTGTTAAAGGGAATATTCATGAAGCAAAACTTCAAGCTAAAACTGAAGATCAATTCAGAGATGAACTAAATACCTAGACGAGGCTAGGAAACCCTACTACACGTAGCAGCTCAAGAGTAGCAAGGGCTTGCGAGTAGTGCTAAAGGGCATAGAGCCCGACGTATCCACCAATGAGGTAAAAGAGGCATTGAAAGAAAAAGGATTCTTCTCCAAAAATATTATTAATAATATCAACAAAAATCAAAAGCCGCAACCACTCTCTAAGGTCGAACTGGAGCCAGAAAGCAGAGCCTTGAAGAAAAATGAAGTGCACCCGATCGATAAACTGCAATTCCTGTTGCACAGAAGGATTACTGTTAAAGAACCGCATAAGCGGAATGGCCCGCTTAACTGTGGAGATAACCATACCGCAAACTACAGAGGCTGCCCGGTCTATAAAGAGCTGAAGAGTCAGTTTCAACAAGCAAAACAAGCACGCTCCCAGAATGCACGAAATGCGTACGTGCAATCCCACACCACACCTAATGTTTTCTTTGCGAAAGCAGCCAGATCTTCATTTGGGCCCCTCAACACAAATGGGGGAGTTTCATATGCCAGTGCCCTAAAATCAGGACTTGCCAATCAGACGGGGTTCCCACAAGCTCAATGCTCTGAGCAAAATATAATAACACCTCAGCAAGCAATAGGACAAATACCAAACAGCATGGAAACCATGATGCTGACTTTACAACAGGGTATGATGGAATTTATGTCCTTCATGAAAACAACAATGACAAACCTTATGCAAAATCAAAACATTTTAATAAATTTGCTCACATCCCAACAATCTAAATAATCGATGTCTTGTCTTCGAATATCCATGTGGAATGACAATGGCGTTTCACGGCACAAACTTGAAATAACTCAATTCCTCAATGAAAACCAAATAGATGTAATGCTGCTGGCAGAAACGCATCTCGCAAGCAAATACAACTTCCAAATGAGAGGTTATACTTCATACTGCACAGATCATCCGGACGGTAAGGCTCACGGAGGAACTGGAATCCTAATCAGGGAACGCATTAAGCACCACTTTCACCAGAGCTTTGCAACAAATTATTTGGAGGCTACATCTATAAAACTACAAGCAGGCAACGGCAGTATCACTATAGCCGCTGTCTATTGCCTACCGCGTTTTACAATAACTGAAGAGCAATTCTTGGACTTCTACAATTCACTCGGAGATCGTTTTATAGCAGGAGGAGACTACAACGCTAAGCACACGCACTGGGGATCAAGACTCGTGACGCCCAAAGGAAGACAACTGTATAAAGCAATCATAAATTTGAGCAACAAACTCGACTATGTCTCCCCTGGCAGCCCCATATATTGGCCAGCTGACCCCAGAAAACTCCCAGACTTAATTGACTTCGCTGTGACCAAGAACATCCCCAGAAATTTAGTAAGCGCCAAATCGCTATCGGACTTATCATCGGACCACTCGCCCGTTTTAATAACTCTCCTTCAAAGCCCGAAAGTAATCGAGCACCCCTTCAGGCTGACCTCGACTAGAACTAACTGGCTAAAGTACAAAAAGTACGTAAGTTCCCACATTGAACTAACACCACAGTTAAACAAGGAGAACGACATCGACTTCTGTGCTGATGCCCTGGAATCAGTACTCGTGGCAGCAGCCAAAATCTCAATACCAGAAGAGACAATTGTGCGTAGCAACCAATACAAAACTAATCTGCAAATCGAACAACTGGTTCGGGAAAAACGACGTCTACGACGCGTTTGGCAATCCTGCAGATCGCCCCATTCGAAACAACTCTATAATGATGCCACCCGCAGTCTCACCAAAACCCTCAAGCAAGAAGAGGAGCTTGCGCAGCGCCGGTACATCGAGAAACTGTCGCCGACCAGTACCAAGCATCCTTTGTGGAGAGCTCACCCAAATTTAAGCTCTCCGATAGAATCAGTCACTTCGATTAGAAACTCCTCGGGTACTTGGGCCCGCTGTGACGAAGACAGAGCCGAAACATTTGCTTTACACCTACGAAATGTATTTCAGCCGAACGCCGCCACAAACTCTCTTCAACTACCGCCGCTTAGCTCTGAAATTGCAATTAACCCGAAATTGCTAACGTCATTAGGAAGCAAATAAAACCGAAAAAGGCTCCAGGGGGCGACCTAATAACCCCAAAAATTATAATTGAACTTCCAAACTGCGCAGTGGATGTTATATGCAAGCTATTTAACGGGATCACAAAACTTGGCTACTACCCCAAAAAATGGAAAAAGTCCATGGTTATAATGATACCGAAGCCTGGGAAAGACCACACAATTCCCTCATCGTACAGGCCAATAAGCTTACTATCGTGCCTGTCCAAATTACTGGAAAAATGCCTGCTCACGCGCATTACACCATATTTAAGAGAACAAAACTTAATCCCGGCACATCAATTCGGGTTTCGTGAAAGCCACGGAACCATCGAGCAAGTCAACCGGATAACTTCGTACCTCTACCACAGAGTCTTTGAGGTTAGATGCAATACAACGACATCCAACGAGTATAACATTGAAGCCGGAGTCCCACAAGGAAGCGCCCTGGGCCCTACCCTGTTTGTCCTATACACAGCAGACATCCCTACGAACGAGAGGCTGACTACGTCCACATTTGCTGACGACACCGTGCCCAAGCCAGCGATGTAACATATCTCGGCGTCCACCTCGACAGACGCCTAACCTGGCGGAGGCACATTGAATGCAAGAAAGTACATCTCAGACTTAAAACTAGCAGCCGACACTGGATTATAAATTCTCGATCACCCCTGTGTCTGGACTTTAAAGTTCTTCTCTACAACTCCACCCTTAAGCCCATTTGGACCTACGGCTCCCAGCTCTGGGGGAACGCGAGCAACAGCAACGTTGACATCATACAGCGCTCACAATCAAAAATCCTGCGAACAATCACTGGGGCACCATGGTATGTTCGGAACGAAAACATCCACAGGGATCTGGGCCTACCACCGGTCAAAGATGAAATAGCAAAGCAGAAAGCGGCCTACCATAACAAGCTTACACTGCACCCAAATAATCTCGCAAGGAACCTAAGACGGGTTTCGAACAGAACTCGTCTGTATCGTAACGATCTACCAGCCCAGCAATAAATATTTGGGCCCGTTAGTCTAAATTCAGTCTACTTGATTGTAAGTTAAGTTATATTTTTAAGATTTGATATACTTATTGTTAGTCTCATATAGAGAAGATTCAATAAATAAAGCATATATTAAAAAAAAAAAAAAAATTTTTAATGAACAGAAAGCCATTTTCATTGACCGCGGACCACTGTGCACTATAGCGGACAAAAATATCGAAAGCGCTCAAGAACTTTTTAATGAGAGATCAAGCAGAGCGACAGAGCGGGAGCGAAACACCGAATAACTTTGATGTTAGGCACCACGAAACGATATAGAATCGAAAAGAGAGAGAGAGTGGGATTATTAACCGATTAACTTCGGTATAAAACACCTCTGAGAGATATGACCGTTGGAGTGCGTGCCGTTCCAACAGCGCTCAACGACGAAGAGAAAGACTGAAAAGAGGGGCAATGGAACACAATAACAACAAACCAGCACCGAATTAAATTATGATAAAAACTTTTTGTTTACTAAACACAAGTTAATCACGATGCACTCGCGAAGCGAACGGAAAGTTGTTAGAAAACACTTAAAGGTGTAGAAACGTTAAAGAGATATAAGTAAACCACGGTGGTTTCAATAATGAAAATTCGGAGCGCAAAACAAAAACACGACCGTTCTCTGTGAAGACGCACAAAATAAAAAATAGCTTTACTAAGTCTGGCTTCTAGTAAAGTACCTTGCAGTTCTAGCCTTGGAATTGTCATTGGTTTAAGTGGGGCTACGCGCAACTTTGCTGCTATCAGAATACTTTCGACTCGACTTTCAACTTCAAAACGTAAATATGCACAAGTTGCATATGCATATTTTGAGACGTCGCAAAATATATGTAGCTGAATATTACATTGGCTTATCGAAAATGATGTCATCTGTCTGGAAATGTAAAATTCGTCTATTTTATTTAAGCTGCTGCACAATATCTTCCAAATTTCAAAGTGGAATACCGCTGTCCCAGATGGCTTGCAATAGGATTTTATTGGATATCAACAAATTCGAAATAAATCCGAGCGGGTCGAAAATAGACATGGTAATTTTCAATATTTCTCGTTTAATTGGTCGTCTACGAATGTTAAGAAGTTCGGAATGTGCTTTAGAAAATTTTAAATTGAAATTGAAAAGTCTTTTTCATAATCCCAAATTAGTCCTAAAACTCGTTCTTCAGTCAAGTTGTTCACTTACTTTTATTCGATGAAATATTATCCGTAATTTGATTTAAAACTTCTGGAGAATTAGTTATCCAATTGCGCATATCGAATCCACCTGCCCTGTGTACATGAGTCACATCCTTTATCAACTTTGTAGCGCTGTTTATGTCGTTGTCTCCACCCAGATAGTCGTCTATGTAATGTTTTGTTTTTATGTCCGTACAGGCTTGGTCATAGTCGTTCTGAAAATCTAAGGCATTTCTGTTTCTGACCTGTTGGGCAAAACTTGGGCTGCATTTAGCTCCAAAAAATAATACTGGAATTTCGTACACGTCCGGTTCAGCTTGTCGGTTAGTTTCTCGCCACTAAATTCTTTGTGCGAATCGGCCTGCCTCCTGTACTTTAATTTGGAGAAACATCTCAATGTCTCCTACAAAGGCAATCTTATGGTCTCTGAAATTCATTAGCACTGCTGACAGTTGGCTGTACAAACCGGACCTGGTAAAAGAAAATCGCCTTGTAGGCCGCATCGAAAACTATTCTAAGTTTAAGGGGTTTATTGGTATTTAGAACTCCAAAATGTGGCAGATAGTAAGTCAAGGGCGTTATTCTGTTTTTGTCTATACCCCCTTTTCTATGTATGACTCAAGAACATCATTATACTTTTTTCCGTATTCTTGGTTTTTGTCTATTTTTCTTTCGCATAATAGCATCCGAGCATAGGCGTTGTTATAACTTTCCGGTAGTTGTGTGTCGTCGCTTTTCCAAAAAAAATCTACATTGAAATCTGCCATCCACTCGTTTTAGCGATTTATCAACAATTTCCAGACGCCTTTTGTCGTCAATTGAGATTGGTATGTCATGTGGTGTTTATAACAGGGACTGAAACCGATTGGAATACCGCTTCCGATTCCGGTTTCGGTTCCTATAAAAATCTGTTAGCGGTTCCGGTTCCAATTTCGGTTCCTAAGAAAAATCGTAAAACGATTCCGGTTTCGGTTCCGGTTCCTAAAAAATATTACAAAACGGTTCCGGTTCCAGTATCGGTTCCATTTTTTTAATGTATTATCGTGTATATATACATATGTATATATCATCATTCGCATTTATTCATGTTTCAATTACATATCAAAAAGCAGGGACTGAAACCGATTGGAATACCGGTTCCGATTCCGGTTTCGGTTCCTATAAAAATCTGTTAGCGGTTCCGGTTCCAGTTCCGGTTCCATCGAAAATTAAAATTTCGGTTTCGTTCCGATTCCGGTTCCGTAAAAAGGAAACGGTTCCGGTTCCGGTTTCGGTACCGGTAACGGTTCTCTTCAGTCCCTGGTTTATAACTAGTTCTTAAGACAAGATTGTGTAAATATAAAGATCATCTTTTGGATTGTCGTTTCCTGCGCAGTTGTATACATGGATTGAATAATTTCTGTATGAAATTTTCTTGTTTATTCCAACGGTTCCATGAACAACCCAGCCTAGAGAAGTTTTACTGGCAACTGGACCATTGAATGATTGATATTTTAGCTTTCGAGATACAATGAGTGACCAATTATCCTGACCTATCAAAATTTTTGGATGGTCATTTTGGTATGAACAGAACGAAAAGTCTTTCAAAAACTTATAGGTCTGTAATGGTAAATGTAGGCGTGATACAGTTTTTACTTTTCGTAAAGTAAATGCTTTTGCTAATGGCTGCATTCCTCTGATTCCCAAACTAACTACTTTTAAATCAACTTGTTCATACACTTCGTTATTAGTTCATTGCATATTCAAGGGACATGTCGGTCCCTGTAGTCCTATATCACTTGCAACCTGCTCATCTATTAACGAAACTGTTGAAGCTTCGTCAAGTAGGGCGTAAGTGTCAATTTGTTTTTGAGGGCCTATCAGTGTAACTGGAATACCTTTAAGTAGAACTTTGTTACAACCAAAATTAACATTACAATTAGTATCTGGCTTAGTTTCGTGTTGATTATGATTTTTTGGCATCTCCAGAGAAGAGCTTGGTGCGTCGTTTTTGTCCTTATACAATAAAAAATTGTGGTTGTAGTCGCAGGTTACTACTTTGCACTTTTTCTTCCCTTTACAATCTTTAAGAAGATGGGTCTTTGCAAGACATGATATGTATAGTTTGTTGTGAGAAATATGTTTCCAACGCTCGTCGATATTTTATGCTTTAAATTTTGGACACTCTATTACGTAATTATCGGTAGACTTACAAAAGTTACAATAGTATTTGGATTTTTCAATGTTCTTGACAGTACTTGATACCATTAGTGTGGAGTCTTTAGACTTATTTACAACGAATCCCAACGATGTTGCCACTTTTATAGTTTGACCTAACCATTCGTGAAACACAATTACTTTTGGCTGAATAGTTTTGATTTTACGATATGACTACAGTCTCCGAAACGATCTCGCAAAATAACAATTACATCATTTACATTATCTGGCAGAAGGAAAAGTGATTGTACACACTATCTTACACGACCTGTGCCCTTCTTAGGCGATTGATATTTTCGTAATTGCTAAAATTACAAACTTCAGTGGTGTTTTCATATTCGGCAATGAAAATTGGCCATTCTAGTGGGTCACCACTAAATGTAGGTAGATCTTGTTTGATCGTCTGCCTTGCCATAAAACTTACAATTGAATCTACATTGATATTAGTCTTATCTTGATCTGTTTGTGCCTGCTTGCGTTGATTTGATTTAACCCACTTACGTCTCCTGCTCTCGGTATATCCATCGCCGTTGAAGCATCCCTCCTGAATGTCTTGCAAGTTGTCCTGGTCGTCTTGAAGGCTGTCTTCCTGGTCGTCATGAAGGCTGTCTACGCCCTCGATTTCGGTGAGTTGCATTTACATCTCTAGTCCTGCAACTCCATCTGCATTCGCTGAGCTTTTAGTTGTTGCTGCTTTAAGTGCACCATTTGAAGCTAAAGTTTTTGAACTTTGATTGATTTTTGAGAACGATGGCTTCCCTCAGATCCTAAGTCCTCGTTCCTCCTGTCTGGAGTCCTCTGGTTTGGTGGAGTCATTGCAACTACCGTAACAACCGACTGATCATGTTGTAAGATTTGCTCATTATGACTTAAAAGACCAATGTTTGGCCGTGGCGTATCCATGATTTTGCTGATGTGACGTCATTTGATTTTGTGCTCTTTTTTTCTTATTGGAACGTGTGTTCGGCATTTTTCTGTTTTTTTGTTGCGATAATCTGCAATTCTAGACTTAACATACACCCAAGAATAATATGTCCTTGGCCAAATGTACATATGTATGTTCGAGATTTTATGGCGTCGCGTCGTGGCGTAACACAGACAATCTAGTCGTCGTCAATGTATATGTGTCTGCTTACACTTTCGCATGTGCATGTCCAAGATCTAGCTCGGCAATACATACACACTACATGTGCAAATTTTGGCTGATGAAATTATGCGTTAGTTTTGCGTAATCCATTTGCCATCCAGTAGGCAAAGAAGGACTTTTTTTTGGGGCAGTTACCTGGTTAAAGATTTTATTTTAGTATAGATGGGGCTCGAATGACCGTATTTAGGCCACCCAACCCGTGACGTCCAAGTAATTTGTTTCTTGTGTCGTCAGTTTAATAAATCACCAATTATGTCAATTTTATGATCTTTATTTATATATAACTTATTACAAGACGGGAGCATGTCGACTGTGCTCTAAGTCACTTGGTAAAATAAAGATGCTGTTCAGTTGAAAAGATACGTTGCTATAATTTAAGGGGGTTACACTTTTCGATACATTTTACATTTTATAAAATACGTTAGCTTTTAAATTAAATAAACATTTATCAACATTCTCCTCCCAAGTATTGTAGGCGTTACTTATTTCAATATAGACGACGGCAATACTTTTACAATATTTTGGGCTTAACATCTAGTTTAATTAATTTAACAGAGGGTCTCTTATAAATACTATTTTTAATCTCTACATCGACAATTCGTAGTCAACCATCGTTTGATGGATATGTCTTGACAATTAGGCCTTTTGGCCAGACCTTCCTCGGCATATCATATCGCCTTCTTGTAAGACGATATTGTCTTTTGTCCATTTACGACTAATAAGAAATTGTCTATATTCCTTTTTCCATTTTAACCAAAATATGTCAGTTAATTTTAAATCAAAATCAGTGGTTGGGACCAATCAACAAATCGTTTGGCATCAAGTGATTATATTCAAGTGTGGTAGGACAACCACACACACACCTACACACACACCCACACATCTACACTCTTTCTTAGAATCACTGTACTTTAAATTAAACGGTAAAGTTAACTGGAAATATAACTGTAAACTGTAAATATAATATAGTCATCACTCTCTAGCATTTACTTTAACTTAAGATATAAAATGTATACACATATTCGTCCCGCTCTCACGAATAAGCGGGCAGAAGAGAGAACGTGGTCTGTGCGATTTACTTGTTGAGCTGTGGAAGAAGCCGGTGCTATAAAATAAAGATAATAATGTAAAACTACAAGCTATTCGGAGTGCAACTCATTCTATCACAATACCAAAAGCGGAATTGATGGCGCGTCTGCAGACCCTCTCACCGGAGATACGTGGTGATCCACCAAATAAACCATCAATTCAGGGTGAACAACCGCCAGAAGCTGAGACAGACGGAGCCGCATCTTTGCCGCTGGAGCAGCAATTGATAAGCGCAGACGCTTGGGAGGACTCTGATCCAGTGACGTCACCAGTTGACGACATCCGCATGGAGCAGCTTTCTGTTGTGGACGTCGAAAGGGCCATGTTGCAGAAAATTCGAGACGAGATCGAGGCAAATAAAACCGTGTTACAACGCATTCATTCGGAGATCGCTGACGTCACCAGGAACAAAACCAATCTTGCACAACAGATATACCATGACGTCATCGACAACAGCTTCGAGGAGTCCGGCAACCCTATCAATTGTGCTTACACCACCACCACTGTTAACGTTAACACCGAGGCTAACATCAACAGGGGCATCGATATCGATAAATCCAGTGCTGAAAGGGACATTGGAAACAGTGATGAACAACGACAAGTCACAAACGTCAGCAAACTGCTAGAATCTCCAACAACTTCGCTCGCACTGGCATAAGAAGTCACAATGGATTACGACGGCAATTTGTGCGCCCGTAACTGGGTAACACAACTACAAAATATAGCGCCAGTGTACAAGTTGGACACCTTTGGTGTGCGAATGCTCCTTATTGCCAAACTCAAATTAAAAGCTCAAATCTGGCTGAACGCAAACGCCACCCGGATTTTGGAGCCGACCGATCGCCTTTGTGAACAGCTGATCTTGACCTTTGGAACCAAAATGACAGAAGATTGCAGCCACCAAGGATTTTCGCTGCGTAAATTGTAATTCTAAGGGACACTACGCCATAGACTGCCGCAAACCGAAAAGGGAGCCCGGTTCCTGCTACGCTTGTGGGGCATTTGGACACTTTGTGGGACAATGCCCGGAGCGCAAGAGCGCAAATACAAATAATTACGTAAGATGCATAAAAATATTTTTTCACAACAGTTCTGAAACCCCATTCATTTCATCATGCCTCATAGACACGGGTAGCCCTATATCATTCGCAAAAACCAGTACTATATCCTCTAAAATTAAAATGGAAATCGTTTCTGAAAACTACTTCGGGCTAAACAAAAGCCAACTGAAAATTTATGGAAGAATTTTGTGTTACATAATAAAAGAAAAATCAAAATGTTATTTTTACCTTTACATTGTGCCTACCGAGTCTATGAGCCATGAGGTTGTTCTTGGGAGGAATTTTATGGATGCTTGCAAATTAGAATTAGATTTAAGTGTTCTAAAAATGGTCACAATAGAGTCTGCGAATACTGAACATATTGTGAATGTGAATAATACCCTCAATCCTAATACCTGCAATTTAACACAAAATTTAAGTCTCAATCACGATCCGAAAAGTGCTATCGAAATTCCGAAGGATGCTATAACAGTTAGTGAAACAGTTAGTCCTACAGTTAGTGAAACGGTTAATCCTACAGATACTGAAACAGTTAGTCCTAAAGTTAGTGAAACAGTTAGTCCTACAGTTAGTGAAACAGTTAGTCCTACAGTTAGTATAACGGTTAGTCCTACAGTTATCAGCACATTTAGTGAAACAGTTAGAGATACAGCTGAAACAGTCGGTAAGACAGTCACAAATGCAGCGAGCCAAGCAGTTAGTGATACAGTTAATAAGACGGTCAGTTATAAAGGAAATGGAGCAATTAACAAGGTAGTTGGTAAGATAGTTTGTGATACAGGCAATAAAACAGGCAGCCCTATAGTTAGTAAATCAATTGGTCCAACGGTTTCTAACCTTGTTAGTAATGGCGCTTTAGCAAACAACAAGAGCAAAAATGATATGACAATTGCTGTTCATGTCGAACAAGAAGTTAGCTGGTTCGAAGATAGCTGGTTCGGCATCACTGGCAACCGAATCGGTGGCCTCTAGACTAAGCTTACGATATATTACAAGTCATTACGAAATAAAGGTAAAACGGATCACAAGTGAAAACGAAGCTCGTCACAACCCCGCATTTTTATATATTTCTTTGGAAAACTTTGGAAGTGTTCTTGGCACGGACCCGCCCCAACATTTGATCCAATCGAAGCCGGATTTATTTTCATCGTTCTCCGCAAGCTAAGTAATTCCAAAGTTTTTTTTCCAGTAGCAATATATATATAGTGACATATTCACATATTCACATACCAAGAAATAAGAATATGCAGTGTAAGCGATCCCACGCTGAATCAATGTAAACAATCCACATCCGGAGCAGGCGATGCTGCTCCTCAATAACATAAACAATTATTGCAATGACTAAGCCCCGCTCCCTGAGTGGCACTCTCGCTCTCAAACTTATGTACAACCAATATCCCAAACGGGCGCTCTCGCTCTCAAACTTATGTACAACCAATATCCCAAACGGGCGCTCTCGCTCCCAAACTAATGTAAACAAAGGGCAGCACAAGAAATATTTTTGTCACCAGTTTTTAGTCTTAAGCTGAGATCCATCAAATAAATACGTAAACTTCAACTTCGTGTGTTTGTACTCAAGCGTTGTCCTAAGTCTATCGACGGGACATTAATTCGACTCAACAATTAAAACATAAACATTTTACTGGCGCAGTCGGTAGGATACAAAAGTATCCGAAAAAAAGAACCTCGAGTGGAAAATAAATTAAATTTTATAATTCAGTTCTCGAATAATAATTACGCAACCCATTTCAAAATCCTTCAACTTGGATTATAATTCCAATTCGGTTGTCCAACAAAAAGTGGAAGAATAGAAATACAACAAAAAACACAATAAGTCCAAAGGCACCTAACAGTTAATAAAAAATAAATTTTAAGAAAAGTTAAAATTAAACAAACACTTAAACCTTAATAAGTGAAATCGAAAATAAAGTAAAACAAAAAACCCAATAAGTCCAAAGGCACCTAACAGTTAATAACAACATATAAATTTTAAGAATAATTAAAATTAAACAAACACTTAAACTTTAATAAGTGAAATCAAATAAACAAAAACAAAATTTTACCATAACAAAAAAAAAATTTTTGTACTTTAACAATGGCACAACCAATTATCGCCGCACCCCAAATCGTTACGCTAAGCGACAACAACCTTGCTGAAGCTCGTCGACAGCTAAAAGACATCATGCCATTTAAGGGTGATCCAGAAACTCTCTACACCTTCGTCAGCAGAGTGGACTATGTAATTTCACTCTACCCAACTAATGATGTGCGACAACAGAGGATTCTTCTTGGAGCCATCGAAAGAAACTTGGACGGACACGTAACACGATCATTGGGCCTTCCGAACATTGAAGATTGGCCTACCCTTAGATCGAGACTAGTTGCAGAATTTAAACCCCAAACACCGAACTACAAACTACTGGAGAACTTCAGGGAGACACCTTACAAAGGAAATCTGAGAGCATTCTGCGAGGAAGCAGAAAGACGACGTCAAGTGCTGATTTCGAAATTGCATCTGGAAGGTAACCAACCAGATTTTCTTATTTATGTTCAGGCGATTAAAGATTCCATTAAAATATTGATCAGAAAATTACCAATACAATTATTCACAATTTTGGTTCATCATGATATTGCAGACTTAAGATCGTTAATTACTATTGCACAAAATGAGGGAATATATGAAGAACATATTAATTTTGAATTAAATAAAAATCCAGAAAACCGAAATAAAAACTCAAACCCTAATCAGAATTCTAAACCACTCAAATTCAATACAAATACCCAAACCCAATATCGACCAAGTTACCCACAATATTCTCAGCCATTCCAACCTAATTTTAATCAATACACGCCATCATTTAGACCCACCTATACACAGCAGATGCCTAACAACCAAGCTATGTGGCACGCACCAAATTATATCGGACCCAACCAATACATGAACTCGCAACCATTTACTCACAAAAATCCTTTCCCACAATTTTCCAATAAAGTTCAAAATCCTCAAACAGCATATTTTAAAGGAAATAAATTCCCTCAACATCAACAACCCTCCACATCTAAAAATACTAACTTCCCGATTACCAAACGACTAAGACCATCGGACAGTGATCAAACCAAAATGTCTATTGACGAATTGAGATTTCAAGACGCGCACGAATACGAAGAAATACAACCTAATTATTATGAACAACAGTATTATGACCAAAATCAATACCATGGGTTGATTAATGAAGGGCAACAACAGGTACAATCCACCCAAAATAAAGATGAACAAAATCCAAATAGCTCAGAGACAAATGAAAATTTTCGGTTAACAGCCCCGGACAACACCAATACATAGAAATAGCATACAAAGGTTGCACATACAATTGCCTTATAGACACAGGATCCACAATAAATATGATCAATAAAAATATATTTTGTCTTCCTATTCAAAATACTAAATGTGAAGTTTTGACATCAAATGGTCCTATTACATTGAACAACGTAATTATGTTACCCAGCAATAGTATTTTTAAAACAAATGAACCATTTTATGTACACAGTTTTTCTAATAATTATGATATACTGATTGGCAGAAAATTGTTAAAAAATGCACAATCAATTATAAATTACAAAAATAGCACAGTTACTCTTTTTGATAAAACATACAAATTAATAACTTCAAAATCAGAAAAAGACCAAAATTTTTATATCCAAAAGGAACTAGAACCAATTAAAAAATCACCACAGGAATCAATAAAAAAATTAGAATTTGGATTGTTTCGATTAGATCACCTTAATCAGGAGGAAACTTTAAGGTTGAAAAGTTTATTAAATAAATTCAAAAATCTTCAATATGAAGAAGGAGACAATTTAACATTTACAAATACCATTAAACACGTACTAAATACAACACATAACTCCCCAATTTATTCAAAACAGTACCCACTTGCTCAAGCGCATGAAATTGAAGTCGATAACCAAGTGCAGGAAATGCTTAATCAAGGATTAATTAGGGAAAGTAATTCACCATACAATAGTCCTACCTGGGTAGTACCCAAAAAAACGGATGCTTCTGGTAAAATTAAGTATAGAGTAGTAATTGACTATAGGAAGCTCAATGAAATAACTATTCCCGACAGATATCCTATACCAAACATGGACGAAATCCTTGGTAAACTAGGAAAATGCCAATATTTTACAACTATCGATTTGGCAAAGGGATTTCATCAAATAGAAATGGACCCAGATTCAATATCTAAAACTGCATTTTCCACTAAAAGCGGTCATTACGAATACCTTCGAATGCCATTTGGCCTTAGAAATGCACCCGCTACTTTTCAACGGTGCATGAATAATATCCTTCGACCGTTGCTCAATAAACACTGTTTAGTGTATTTAGACGATATTATAATTTTTTCCACATCCCTTACCGAACATTTAAATTCATTACAACTAGTTTTTTCCAAACTTGCAGAAGCCAATTTAAAATTGCAGTTAGACAAATGTGAATTCTTAAAAAAAGAAGCTAGCTTTCTTGGTCACATCGTAACCCCTAATGGCATAAAACCAAACCCCCTTAAAGTTAAAGCCATAGTTTCATATCCAATTCCAACAAAAGTAAAAGAGATCAGAGCTTTCCTTGGATTAACCGGTTATTATCGTAAATTTATCCCAAACTACGCAGACATAGCAAAACCAATGACCAAATGTTTAAAAAAAGGAGCAAAGATAGATACACAAAGTCTCGACTACATAGAAGCATTCAAAAAACTTAAAGCTTTAATAATTAGAGAACCAATTCTCCAATTACCCGATTTCGAAAAAAAATTCACTTTAACCACAGATGCCAGTAATTTAGCCCTTGGGGCCGTACTTTCTCAAAACTGTCATCCTATATCCTTTATTAGCAGAACACTTAATGAACATGAATTAAATTACAGTGCTATCGAAAAAGAATTACTCGCCATAGTTTGGGCCACAAAAACATTTCGACATTATTTACTAGGACGACATTTTCTCATTGCTAGTGACCATCAACCTCTTAGATGGCTGCATACCTTAAAAGAACCGAATGCCAAGTTACAAAGATGGAGAGCCAAGTTAAACGAATACCAATTTAAAATCGACTATATTAAAGGAAAAGAAAATTCAGTTGCTGATGCTTTATCAAGAATTAAAATTGAAGAAAATCATCACAGTGAAGTTACTCAACATAGTGCAGAAGAAGATAATAGTAACCTAATTCATTTAACAGAAAAACCAATAAACTATTTCAAAAAACAAATAATTTTCATTAAATCCGATACAAATAAAGTAGAGCATTCAACAATATTCGGTAACTCCATTACCACAATCCAATATAATGTAATGACACTCGAAAAGGCCAAACAGATTTTACTTGATCATTTTATTCATAGAAACATTACCATTTATATCGAAAACGATGTAGATTTTGAAATCATTCAAAGAGCATACAGAGAAATTATTAATACCACTTACACTAAAGTAATTCGCAGCCTCTACCTATTAAAGAATGTTTGTTCATACGCCGAATTCAAAGAAATTATACTTCAATCACATGAAAAACTTTTACATCCAGGTATACAGAAAATGACTAAATTATTCAAAGAAAATCACTTCTTTCCAAATAGCCAACTATTAATTCAAAATATAATAAATGAATGCAACATATGCAATTTGGCTAAAACAGAACACAGAAATACCAAAATGCCTTTTAAAATCACACCCAACCCTGAACATTGTCGAGACAAATTTGTGGTAGATATTTATTCATCTGAGGGAAAACATTACATCAGTTGCATTGACATTTATTCTAAATTCGCAACACTTGAACATATTAAAACAAAGGATTGGATAGAATGCAGGAACGCGCTAATGCGCATTTTTAATCAGTTAGGTAAACCCAAATTACTAAAGGCAGACAAAGACGGAGCTTTTACCAGCCTGACTTTAAAGCGATGGCTTGAAGCAGAAGGAATTGAATTACAACTCAACACGGCAAAAAACGGTGTAGCAGACGTTGAAAGACTACATAAGACAATAAATGAAAAAATCCGAATAATCAACTCATCCGATGATGAAGAAATAAAATTAAGCAAGATAGAGACAATTCTTTACACATACAACCATAAAATAAAACATGACACCACTGGACAAACACCTGCTCAAATATTCTTATACGCTGGGCACCCAATATTAGACACTCAAAATATTAAAGAAAGGAAAATAGATAAAATAAATGAAGATCGACAGGAATTTAACATTGACACTAGATACAGAAAAGGTCCACTTCAAAAGGGAAAATTAGAAAATCCATATAAGGCAAATAAAAATGTAGAACAAATAGACGAAGACCATTACAAAATTACTAATCGAAATAGAGAAACCCAATACTACAAAACACAATTTAAGAAACAAAAGAAAACTAATGCCGTTAAACTTCCACAGGAACCTTCTGTACAATGATGTTGTTTCTATTATTCACCACGGGCCACACTCAACAAATTCAAATAACCAACCCAGATTCCGACCTTGGCTATTTACTTTTCTCAAGCATTCCAATTCAAATACCGGTAGTGTATGAACATCACTGTTTAAGAATTAATTTAACGGAAATCAATATTATCACTGAATCTTTTGGTAAAAAAATCACAAACTCGCCCAGAATGAAATATTTGTACAACAAACTATTGAAAGAATTAAATGGTATAAATATTCATCAGCAAAATAGGCAGAAACGGGGACTATTTGACATAATTGGTTCATCTTTTAAATTTCTATTTGGCACACTTGATGAAAATGATAGGGTAAAAATAAACAAAAAAATAGATATAATTGCAGAAAATTCAATTCAACTTCATAAATTAAATGTCGTAAAGTTTGTGAATGAAGGACTGGAGAAACTTACTAACTACGAAAATAACCGCAATAGTATTGACACACTTGTTTATGAACTCATGCAATTTATTGAGTACATTGAAGACATAGAAATGGGCATGCAACTTTCACGTCTTGGACTTTTTAATCCAAAGTTACTCAATTACGACAAACTAGAATGCATTAACAACCAAAATATACTTTTAATCAAAACATCAACTTGGATTGACCACAAAAATAACGAATTACTACTTATTTCACATATCCCTATTAACCACAAAATCATTAACACCATTAAAATAATTCCTTATCCCGACCATAATGGGTATCAGTTAGACTATTCAGATCAACAATCATATTTTGAAGATGAGAATAAAATTTATAATCAAGACAATAAAGAAGTTAATAATGAATGCATTAAAAATATAATTAAGCGCAAAAATCCAATTTGTAATTTTATACCAACTCTTTCAAAAGAAATGATTCAATACATTGAACCAAATATATACTTACATGGAATCTACCTGAAACTACAATCGAACAAAATTGTCAAGAATTAAATGGCGAAATAAAAATAAATGGAAGCAAAATTATTAGAATAAAACAATGTAGAGTTAAGATTGGAAATGTTATTTTAAGCGAAAATTCGTTAAGTCCAGAATTTGATTTAACAGCATTGTATTCACCGATTAATGTAACCAAGATAAAGATAGTAGAACATAATGACGTTTTAAACCTAATTTCAGAAAATAATACCACACTTTACGTAATTATAACATTAGTAGTTATTGTTCTTATTATTTTTCTTCTCCTATCAAAATTTTGTACACTAAATCCACTTACCTTTTTATATACAAAAATTAGAAAACAAGCAAAAAATAATCAAGAACCACAACAAAAAATAGAACCGGCACAAACGAGTTGCCTGCATTGTACCCTGAAATGCCAGCCCAAGCATAAGCAACCCTTTTTAAGGGGAGGGAAGTGACATATTCACATATTCACATACCAAGAAATAAGAATATGCAGTGTAAGCGATCCCACGCTGAATCAATGTAAACAATCCACATCCGGAGCAGGCGATGCTGCTCCTCAATAACATAAACAATTATTGCAATGACTAAGCCCCGCTCCCTGAGTGGCACTCTCGCTCTCAAACTTATGTACAACCAATATCCCAAACGGGCGCTCTCGCTCTCAAACTTATGTACAACCAATATCCCAAACGGGCGCTCTCGCTCCCAAACTAATGTAAACAAAGGGCAGCACAAGAAATATTTTTGTCACCAGTTTTTAGTCTTAAGCTGAGATCCATCAAATAAATACGTAAACTTCAACTTCGTGTGTTTGTACTCAAGCGTTGTCCTAAGTCTATCGACGGGACATTAATTCGACTCAACAATTAAAACATAAACATTTTACTATATATATATATATATTTTCTTTTCCACACAACCCCGCTCCACCGTTAAGGTCTGTGGGAAAATATATATATTTATATATATCTACTTTGATCTCCAGTGGCACATTCCGTGCAACTCCACAAAATTAAAACACAAAAATAAATTAAATCACACATATCCATACACATACACACATATACACACATCTTAGAAATTGCAAAGGTTTTTTTTTGCCACTAGCAATATATATATATATATATATATATATACATATATATAGTGACATATCCATAGCACCACAAACCTCTATGTACATGTCTACACACCCACGCATACATACACACCCACACATTACTTTAAGACACCCTCAGAGAAATCGAAACCTAATTGTCAACAAACCATGGAAAATTTCCATGTTATTAAAAACTCCAGACCAATAGACTAAACAATTTAAATGAGTCGCTGATCTGACTATCGGCCCTTTCCCACGACTCAGGATACTCAGATTTCGGGACCGAAGTCATAAACAAGATGAGAACAAAGAACGGTCCAAAGTACAATTATGAATGTCACTCAATAAACACTAAAGCCACTCATTAGAAAGCTCCAAAGCTCAGAACCGAGGTTTGATCGTAGAAGAAGTAGGAGTTAAAGAGCGAGTTCAGTTTGAGTCTTAAAACAGTTAGGACGGTGTTCTTCCAAATAACCATTGTACTAGTTGATAAATAAAAAATTAAATAAAGTTTTTTTTTTTATGTAAAACTTATAGTGCAAACATTTAATTGGCGCAGCCGGTAGGATTTCAAGTGAAAGTTAAAAACGTCGGTTTTAAACTGGTCTTAGGGATTGTACTATACAACTAGTATATCCTGACTAGTAAGAAAATAAATCGTCGAACACACAAGTGAAATCCGCCAAAGAACTTATGTGCGAATCGTCGTGCGTAGACCAGTGAAAAATCCAATTCGGTCAATACCACTAAAAATTAAATAATTTAAAGTGAAATATTGAGAGACACATAAAACATAAAAAAATCCAATTCGGTCAATACCACGAAAAAATTAAATAATTTAAAAGTGAAATATTGAAACTTTGACAAAACCAAAAATGGCAACCCCAATCCAATTATCGGAACTTCATTTGAATCAATTAATTGGTCAAGTAAAAGAGTTGCCCTATTTTGATGGCAATCCCGCCGACCTAGGTGGTTACATCGGGCGTGTCGAATACCTCTTACAATTATACCCGACCCAAGATGCCCGGCAAATACATATCATCTATGGAGCCATCGAAAGGACCATCGTAGACGGCGCCAAAGCCGTAATTTCAGAAGAAAAAACTATGAATTGGCCATCTACAAAAGCAGCCCTAATCCGAGCATTCAAGGACCACAGACCATACGAGGACCTTATAGCACTCATCTACAGGACAAATTATAGAGGAAGCATCAGTAAGTTTGTAGATGAACTAAGGAAGAAATCATCAACTATTATAAATAAGCTAGATTTAGAAATTGACCAAACAGAAAAAACCATTTATACAGCATCATTAAACAAAACCATTACGAAATGCATAGAAAAAAATCTTCCTGATAGATTGTATAATGCTTTATCAAAAAGAGATATTTCCACAATTAACAATTTAAAAGAAACAGCAATGGTGTTAGGACACTGGGATGCGGATCCCTTTGAGAACTATAGATCGGCGCGTTATGATAACCGCAGGAATTCGGGAAATACCCACCAAAATTATTATCATCAAAAGAATAATTCAAATTATTACCCGAGACACAGTAATAACTTTAACAGTCATTCAAATTCAAATTCGTATTCAAATCCAAATCCAAATTTAAATAATTCAACAATTCCTCAGTCCTCAGCGAATCAAAATCGCTATTATCAAGAATTTAGAAATTCTCTAGCTCAAGGCAGATCCCAAAATCCATTAAATTACCAAGCGTCAACATCAAATAATTCCCCAAATGCTCCTGTAAAAAGACAAAGAGAAAGTGAGAGCACACAGAATAGGATGGACGTAAATTTTCAGCAAATAGCCTCGGAGCCAGAAAATTCTACCCATATATCAGAGTAATCATTAAAGGTAAACTTCTTAAAGCCATGGTTGACACGGGTTCATCTATTAATATAATGAAAGAAAATTTTGGGAACTTTGAAGTCAATGACGAAAATTTAAAAGTTTATACTATAAATGGATCGATAAAATTAAATAAAAGCGTAATGATAAAAAGTAAAATTTGCCCAATAAAACAAAAATTTTATTTACATAAATTTTCAGACAATTATGATGTTCTAATGGGAAGAGATTATCTTAAAAATTGCAAAGCTAAAATTAATTTTGAAGATGGAACGGTAACTTTAGGTGAAGATAAACTGATAATTATGTATGGTGATGATGATAAAAAGGATAAGACCGCAATAAAATGCCTTAATCCTATATCATCAGAGAAGAAAGGTGAAAAGGATAAGACCGCTGTAAAAAGCCTTAATCCCAAATCACCAAAGAAAGAAAGTGAAAAGGATAAGACCGCCGTAAAAAGCCTTAATCCCAAATCACCAAAGAAAAAGATTGAAGAGGATGAGACCGCAATAAAATGCCTCAATCCACCCTCATCTAAGGATCAATCTTTTAACTTCGCTGTTGAAAATGAAATTCGTGAATGCAACGAATTCAGATTAGAACATTTAAACGAAGAGGAAAAAGAATGCTTGAAAAAGGTTTTATTTGAATACAAAGATATTCAGTACAAAGAAGGCGAAAATTTGACTTTCACAAGTACTATCAAACATTCTATCCAAACCAAACATGAGGACCCTATTTATAAGAAGCCTTATAAATACCCTCAATCATTTGATGAGGAAGTCAACAAACAAATGAACGAAATGATAGAACTGGGAATAATTCGTAAATCGAAATCTCCTTACTGTTCACCTATCTGGATGGTTCCCAAAAAAGTTGACGCTTCGGGAAAACCAAAGTTCAGGGTAGTAATAGACTACAGAAGTTTGAATGAAATAACCATCAATGACAAATTTCCAATACCCAGAATGGATGAAATATTAGACAAATTGGGAAGATGTCAATATTTCACGACAATTGATTTAGCTAAAGGATTCCATCAAATTCAAATGGACCCTAAATCTATTGCCAAAACAGCATTTTCTACAAAGAATGGTCATTATGAATACACACGTATGCCATTCGGACTTAAAAACGCCCCTGCTACTTTCCAAAGATGTATGAACAATTTACTAGAAGAATTAATTTATACAGATTGTTTAGTTTACTTAGATGATATAATAATTTTTTCCACTTCATTGGAAGAACATATTTTATCATTGAGAAAAGTATTTGGAAAGCTACGCGATGCAAATTTAAAATTACAATTAGATAAATGCGAATTCATGAAAAAAGAAACAGAATTTCTAGGTCATGTAGTAACCACCACAGGTAAAAAATCAAACCCAAAAAAGATTAGTGCCATTATAAATTTTCCGATACCAAAAACTCCGAAGGAGATAAAATCATTTTTAGGACTATGTGGATTTTATAGGAAATTTATACCAAACTTTGCAAATGTAGTTAAACCTATGACCATGAAATTGAAAAAAGGCGCCACGATAAACATTAAAGAAAAATCATACATTGATGCATTTGAAAAAATGAAAGTCTTAATCACTTCCGACCCTATATTAGATTATCCTGATTTTGATAAAACATTCTCTTTAACCACAGATGCTAGTAACATAGCTATAGGAGCAATCCTATCACAAAACCATAAACCAATATGCTATGCTAGCCGAACATTAAATGAACATGAAATTAATTATTCAACAATAGAAAAAGAACTTTTAGCAATTGTATGGGCGACGAAATATTTCAGATCATATCTCTACGGCAGACCTTTTGAGATCTTAAGTGATCATAAACCTTTAGTTTGGCTAAACAATATCAAAGAACCAAATATGAAACTACAAAGATGGAAAATTAAATTAAATGAATTTGACTATCAAATAAAATATTTACCAGGAAAAGAAAATTATGTTGCCGACGCACTATCGCGGGTTAAAATAGAAGAAAACATGTTCGAAGACATCCCCGAAGAAAATTTATTAGGAGAAGATGCCAATAGTATAGATGCAACAGTGCATAGCGCAAATGAAGACAATCAGAACTATATTTCAATAACAGAACGGCCAATCAATTATTATTCCCGACAAATAGAATTTATCAAAGGAAATGAAGAAATCAGAGACGTACAACACTATTTTCATAAATTAAAATCAAAATTACTTATACAGATATGACAAATACTTTTGCGAAAGATATCATCAAAGAATATTTGTGTACAAAAAAGAGCGCAGTATATTTTCATGATGACTCAGATTTTCTTATATTCCAACAAGCTTATCTAGAAATAATAAGTCCGAATCATTTAACAAAGGTAGTGAGATGCACCAAAGGACTAGAAGACATCCTCACGTATGCAAACTTCAAAGAAAAAATATTAAAGAAACTCAAAGAATTGCTACATCCAGGAATCGAGAAAACTATTAATTGGTTTAGAGAAGAATATTATTTCCCAGACTATCAGAAACTAATACAAAATATTATTAACGAATGTGAAATCTGTAACATCGCCAAAACGGAACATAGGAACACGAATTTATCTTTCGAAACTACCCCAGAAATACAAATATAAGAGAAAAATTTGTAAAATTTTTATATGGTAGGAAACCAACAATTCTTGTCATGCATTGATATATACTCAAAGTTCGCCACTCTTGTCGAAGTTACAAGTAAAGATTGGTTAGAAGCTAAAAGGGCCATAATAAAAGTATTCAATGAAATGGGAAAACCACAAGATATTAACGCAGATAAAGATTCGGCATTTATGTGTGTAGCTCTACATAATTGGTTAAATTCAGAAGGCGTACAAATTCAAGTTACTACAAGTAAAAACGGTATATCAGACATAGAAAGATTTCACAAGACAGTTAACGAAAAATTAAGAATAATAGGAAGCGACACAGACATCGAAAATAGGTATACCAAATTTGAATTAATTCTTTATACGTATAACCATAAAACTAAACATAATACAACAAATAGAATACCAGCTGACATATTTTTGTATGCAGGAAGTCCCGAGTATAACACACAAGAAAGAAAAGCGAAGAAGATCGACAGACTAAATGAGAAACGACATGATTTTGAAATAGACACACGATTTAAACAATCACCACTAGTAAAATCAAAAACTACAAACCCATTTAAGAAAACAGGGAATTTGAGACAGATAGATGAAAAACATTTTGAGGAAACAAATAGAGGCAGGAAAATAACTCATTATAAATCTAAATTTAAGAAGAAGAAGAAAAATAATAAAAGCAAATATGACAATTCCAGGGAAGCTGAACGGAATCAACAATCTATTTAAAATCATCATTTTCGCAATTATACTAATAACCATAACTAAAATGGCAGTGGGACAAAGCATCGAAATAAACCCAATTAAGGCCCAAAATGGATACCTTGTATTCAAAACCGGATCTATTGATATTCCAACAAATTTCGAATATCATTATTTAAGCATAAACGTAACAAAAACGGAACAAATATTTGAAAGTCTTATAAAAGAAGCCAACGAATTTAATAACATTATACAAATTCGTTATTTAGCTGAGAAACTCAAAAGAGAAATAAATGGCATTAAATTGGCCAAACGTAATAAACGAGGATTATTTAACATTATTGGCAAAACTTACAAATATTTATTTGGAACATTAGATCAAGATGATAGGGAAGAGTTAGAACAAAAAATAGATAACTTATCAGAAAATAGTATACAAAATACAGATTTAAATATGATTATTGATGTAATAAATAATGTTATCGAAATAATTAATAAGTTAAAAGAAGATGACGAAAGAGAAGAACAAGCTAGTGTCGTAATATTTAATTTACAACACTTTACAGAATACATAGAAGATATTGAGCTAGGAATGCAGTTGACACGACTTGGTATATTTAATCCGAAATTATTAAAACATGATGATTTAACTAAAATAAGTTCTGAGAAATTGTTGAAAATTAAAACTTCCACTTGGCTTAAAACAGACACAAATGAAATTTTAATAATTTCCCACATTCCTACAGAGGTCATTAAAGCACCAATTTTTGAAATAATTCCGTATCCAGATGATACTAATACCATTCTGACAGAAAACATATTTGAAAAATATTACCTTCACGAAGAAAAAGTATTTAATAAAGAAACAGGAAAAGTAGTATTTGACGAATGTATAAATGGCATAATAAAACAAGAATCCACAAGTTGCAAATATACTAAAACACATAAAAATTTTCAAATTAATTACGTTGAACCAAATATATTATTGACGTGGAATATCCCTAAAACACTTTTAAATCAAAATTGTATTAATAAAGAAATTTCTATCTCTGGTAATAATTTTATTAAAATTCTTAATTGTTCAGTACAACTAGATGAATTCATACTTTCAAATACCATGCTAGAATATACACAGAGCATTTATGTAAGCAACAATGTAACTAAATTAGAACCGCTATCATATATTCAAACAAAAGAAATTATAGAAACACACACAAAATATAATAATGTATTCCAAATAATAACTGCAACCACATTTGTAATTACAATTATAAGCATTTTATTGTATCTATTCTATAAGTTCAAAAATATACCAAGAAAATTAATTGTAAAATATGTAAAACCAAAGGAAGAAACACCGAAAAACCTAGAAAATGTAAACGATCAACCTACTGTAAACATAGAAGAAAATATTTCATTATATCCAAATTTATCGTCCTGAGGACAGGCCAAATTCAAAGGTTGGGGGAGTGTCATATCCATAGCACCACAAACCTCTATGTACATGTCTACACACCCACGCATACATACACACCCACACATTACTTTAAGACACCCTCAGAGAAATCGAAACCTAATTGTCAACAAACCATGGAAAATTTCCATGTTATTAAAAACTCCAGACCAATAGACTAAACAATTTAAATGAGTCGCTGATCTGACTATCGGCCCTTTCCCACGACTCAGGATACTCAGATTTCGGGACCGAAGTCATAAACAAGATGAGAACAAAGAACGGTCCAAAGTACAATTATGAATGTCACTCAATAAACACTAAAGCCACTCATTAGAAAGCTCCAAAGCTCAGAACCGAGGTTTGATCGTAGAAGAAGTAGGAGTTAGAGAGCGAGTTCAGTTTGAGTCTTAAAACAGTTAGGACGGTGTTCTTCCAAATAACCATTGTACTAGTTGATAAATAAAAAATTAAATAAAATTTTTTTTTTTATGTAAACTTATAGTGCAAACATTTAATTATATATATATATATATACATATATATATATTTTCCACACAATCCCGCTCCACCGTTAAGGTCTCTATTTTGTGGGGAAATATTTATATTTATATATCTCCTTTGCAACTCCAAACCAATTAAAATACAAAAAATTAAATAAAATCACACATATCCATACGCATACACATATACACACAGAATCCATACACCGTGCAAAGGTCAATTTTTCCACATTTGTCTTTAAACTAAAACACTTTGCAAACTAAAACACTTGTAACAGCATTATTTTTTTAAACTAAAACACATAAAACAATAACAAACCCGGCTTACGAACACTGCTGCAGAACCACCTACTTGGCATATTTGTCGGACCGGCGAATCGAAGGGTGGCGGCAATCGTTTTTTATTGGGTTCCTGATCTCCGCGGCATCCCGAATAAAAACCACAACCCAATAATTATCTAGCTGATATTTCAGTAGTTTTAATTATTAGGTGTTTGTTTTTTCTATTATTTACATTGCATATTGGTGTGTGTGCCGTCACACAGGGTGTTCGGGGCATTCGGTACTGCAACGCATCGTATAATAGGCCGTTCACACTGCATTGCATTTGGGACTTAGCAAAAAATTCGAGTAACTTTCCAGAATTAGAAATAAATAAATAAAAATAATAAATTTCTTCCAAAAATAAACAAAGTCATCCAACAGCGATCCGATTCCACGTGTTCCGCATCCATTCCTTCTGGTGCAGTCATATGTAGCAATAAATTGGATTAACTTTCCAAAATTAGAAATAAATAAATAAAAATAATAAATTTCTTCCAAAAATAAACTAAGTCATCCAACACCGATCCGATTCCACGAGTTCCGCATCCATTCCTTCTGGTGCAGTCATATATTCTCCAAGACATACACCCATTTCACATTCCATCCAAATTATATTGTGCCCACTTACATATTTGTGTTATATTGATCCGTGGTATGGTTCTCTGACCAGCTTTCAAATCGTTAAGCCGAGACGTATTAAACAGCGACTGCTTCCACGTCCCTATTCTTGTCCCGCCAGTGTAAGTTCAGGCTCCCACTCGAGCCTACTATGCCGATTGGTGAAGGTGAGGAACCTAAAGTTCAGTTAACGGTCCCATCAGTCAGAACACCCAGCCGGGCAAGAGCTAAAAGCGAGTCGTCACTACCCACCAAAAAGGCAGGACCTAGCAAAAGCTTAACTCCATCCATAAGGATCAGCCGTACTTCCAGGACAACAAGCGAAAGTCCTTAACCCCTTCAAAACCTGTGAGAACAACTGCGTCACAGTCAGTTTTGTCCCTACAAGTCACGAGATCAACCGCGAAAATGGCTGACGCTGAAGCAAAGGCTGCCTTGACAAAGTTTGTGGCTGTGACCGATAGGGTCAGTCAGTTCGAAGCCAGGGTCAATACCCCAACAGACCCACCTCCATCTGTTCACACTAACAAGGTCAGACTTCATCAGATACAAGCTCTTTGGGACAAGGTAGAGAAAGAGTACGAGACGTGCTCTGAAAGAGCTAGCGTTCAACCGATTCATGAACCGCCCACACCGGTGCCTCTGCCTAGTGGATGCCGCGTCCCTCCAATAGATTGTGAAATTTTCAGTGGCGACTATGTTCATTGGCCGACGTTTCGAGACCTTTTTTCCGCCATCTATGTCCAAAATCCGAGGCTTTCAGGCGTTGAAAAGTTGTTCCACCTCAACTCGAAAACGAGTGGAGAAGCAAAGTCTATTGTGGCATTATCACCATTGACTAACGAAGGTTTTGCGTCCGCATGGGAAACTCTGCAGACTTGGGTGGGAAGAATTCAAGACCTTCTTACAAGGTCGTCATCGAACCCTGGAGGCAATTGAAGAATTTAAACCTACTTTGACCACTCAATCCAGAGCCCCACGTCCTGAAGGTGGGCCGCGGATTATCCATAACTTTGAAAATAGGGTTACCGTAAATCCACAGTCGTGTAAACTTTGTCCAAGGGAAAACCATCCGATCCGTCTGTGTCCCCAGTTTTTAAATATGTTGCCGTCAGGAAACAGTTTATTAAACAACAGAAACTCTGTCTGAACTGTTTTGCAAGAACCCACATGTTGAGAGACTGCACGAGTACGCACAATTGCTATACGTGCAAAGGTCGCCACAATACTCTCCTCCATCGCGGCGGGCCTCCACAACTCCAGTCAGTATCCGAACCTGACCTCCAGCCAGAAATACAGTCCACTCCATCGAACGTCCAAACGTACCTCGCCGTGAACACGCAAGGGGTCCTCCTGAGTACCGCGCCACTTGGGCATTAGGTACTCAACACGTGCCTTAATTGACTCCGGATCCGAGGCGACCTTTATTTCAGAACGGTTATTCAACCTAATTAAGTTCCCCTACGAATCCATACAAGCTCAAGTTTCGGGAGTAAACCAAACTGTTGCTGCTCAACCACGTAAGCGCTGCCAATTCCATATAGGCTCCCCCATTAAGCCACAAATCCAAATCGAAGCGTCTGCATATGTGCTACCACATTTAGCCGGAAATCTTCCATCCTATACGATACCCGAAGGGTCGTTGAGGGACCTCCCTCCCATCCAATTAGCAGATCCGAATTTCTACCAGAGTTCGCAAATTGACGTGCTCATAGGCGCCGATATCCTTCCGTCGATCATTTTAGGCGGCTTCCACTCAAATGTTTGCGGAACACTCCTTGGCCAAAAGACCATATTCGGGTGGATTCTTTGCGGCCCAATCGCGGAGAATCCCACTAACAGAATATCTTCCTTCTCAGCACGGTTGTCTGTCACCGAATCTCAACTAGACGGTATCCTCACCAAGTTCTGGGAGGTGGAGGATGTTCCAGTGAAGCCGGGTAAGGAATCCAGCTCGGTGTGTGAAAATAATTTCCAGCAAACCACCACAAGGGATAAAGAAGGAAGGTATGTTGTTTCTCTGCCCTTTAAAGAACCTAACAAAATAAGCCTGGGGCATTCACGGTCCATCGCACTGTCGCAATTTCTTAGGAATGAAGTACGGCTGAGTAAAAACGCTCTTTTGAGAAAGCAGTATAACTCAGTTATTCAGGAATATTTAGATTTAGGTCATATGCACCTAGTCTCTCCAAATGACGACTCCACCAATTTTTACTTGCCGCACCACGCGGTTTTCAAGCCAGACAGTACGACCACAAAGGTTCGCGTGGTGTTTAACGCCTCCAATATATCGTCAAACGGGTACAGCCTAAATGATATCCTTCATACAGGTCCGGTACTGCAATCTGATTTAACCACCCAGATCCTCAAATGGCGTTTCTTTAAATACGTCTTCAATGCTGACATCACAAAGAAGTATCGGCAGATTCTCGTCCATTCCGATCATACATGTTTCCAAAGAATCCTGTTCCGCGATAAAGAGGGAAAACTCTGTGATTATGAGCTCAACACTGTCACTTTCGGCGTTAACTGTGCCCCTTTTTTGGCCATACGCGTGCTTCAACAACTGGCTCATGATGTACGTGACCAATATCCTTTGGCAAGTGACATCATTTCTAGTTTTATGTATGTCGATGATGTTTCAGCCGGCACCCACACGCAGCAGTCCGCTATTTCAGCTATCAAAGAGCTCCGCGGTGCCCTAGAGAGTGCGGGCTTTCCACTGCGCAAGTGGACCTCAAACGAGAAGAAACTTTTACAGGGCATTCCAAAGGAACACTTGATTAGGGCCGACTTTCTGGAATTGGAAGACGCCAGTATGGCAAAAACTCTGGGAATCCGTTGGCATGCGACATCGGACAGTTTCCTCTTCCTGCCGATGGAAATTTCTCTCTAAACAACCTACATCAAACGAGAGGTTTTATCCCAGATAGCCAAACTGTTTGACCCAGCAGGATGGTTATCGCCATTTATTGGGAGCTCATGAAAGAAATTTGGTTGCGGGAGTTAAGCTGGGACCAGCCTCTTCCGACTGATCCTGTCACAAGGTGGCGTAATTTTCTTGAAGGGTATCAGACTTTGAAAGAAGTTCGCATCCCAAGATGGGTAAGATTTCATCCAGCAGCAAACCTGCAGTACCACGGGTTTTGCGATGCGTCGCAGAGCGCCTATGGTGCTGCCATCTTTGTTCGCGTCGAAACGACTGATGGCTGCTTCACCCACTTGCTTTTGTCCAAAACCCGAGTTGCTCCAGTAAAGTCCCTTTCCATACCGCGATTAGAGTTGTGCGGTGCGGTGCTTCTCTCCGAACTCGCCGCAGCAGTTCTCTCCGAAATGCCTCCTACTCAGTAGCCAGCATGCACTTGGACTACATTCGTTGCCAACAGAGTCGCGAAAGTTGATCAGCTCACCAACAGAGAACAGTGGTTTCATGTGAAATCGGAAGATAACCCGGCTGATCTGGCAAGCAGGGGCGTCTCAGTCCATGAGCTCAAGGACAGCAACCTCTGGTGGCACGGGCCTGAGTGGCTGCGTCACAACCAGGAGCAGTGGCCACTCAATTCGTCGGTCCCGCTCGAAACCGAGCTCGAACAGCGCCCAATAAGGTGTAACGTCGCCACAGCGCCCCCGAAAAATGACATTCTCGAGCGTTTTTCAGCATTCGAGAGGGCTTTACGCGTTCTCGCTTACGTATTCCGGTTTGCAAGAATGTGTCGCAAGCAAAACGTTAACATAAAGGCAGAACTCACTGCCGCAGAGTTGTCTGATGTCCAAGAGAGGCTGATTGTGCTCACCCAACTCAATGAGTATCCAATAGAATGCAAGGCCTTAGGCAAAAAGCAACATATTCCAGTCTCCAGCACGATCTCCAATCTAAACCCCTTTATCGACAGCCACGGTGTCTTAAGAGCCAGCGGCCGTCTACGAGCATCTGAGATGATAAGCTATTATGAGAAACATCCAATCATGATTCCGGCAAGGTGCACTTTTGCCAAACTTTTGGCCCTCTTTACCAATCGCATATCCTTGCACGGGGATAATCAATTGATGATCCGACTGATTTGCTCCAAGTATTGGATACCTAAGCTGAGAAATCTTGCAAGAGACAAACTCAGCTGATGGGAGTCTTGCCCTGCGCAAGATCTACCTTTTCCAGGGCTTTTACCCACACGGGCGTTGACTTTGCGGGACCATTTGACATAAAAAACTATCTCGGTCGGGGGTGTAAGATAACTAAGGGGTATGTCTGCGTTTTTGTGTGTTTTAGTACCCGAGCCATCCATCTAGAAGCTACATCAGACTTGACCACTGAGAAGTTTCTGGCAGCCTTCTCGCGTTTCTCCGCACGACGTGGCTGTCCGCACCACATATACTCTGACAACGGGAAAACGTTTGTCGGAGCCTCCACGTCCCTATCCAAGGATTTCATTGAAGCTACGAGGTCTTTGATCCTGTCCAAGTACAGTCTTCAAAATGTGACCTGGAACTTCAACCCTTCTGGCGCGCCTCATATGGGAGGGCTATGGGAGGCCGGTGTCAAAAGCTTTAAAGCACACTTCTACAAGCAAACAGCTGGCGGGAAATACACCTTTGAAGAGTTAGCTACCCTCCTATCCAAAATTGAGGCCTGTTTAAACTCGAGGCCTATTTCTCCAATGTCCGAAGACCCCGGAGACCTCGTAGCTCTTAGCCCCGGACACTTCCTAGTCGGCGGGCCACTCCTTTCCGTGATTGAGCCCGAGATTAAAGAAAACCCGATTTCCATTTTAAACCGATGGCAGCGGCTAAAGGCCCTGCATCAGCAATTTTGCTTACGTTGGAAAGAAGAGTACCTAAAGGAGCTCCATAAAAGGACCAAATGGCAATTTCCAACGCGAGACATTCAAACGGGGGACATGGTGGTGCTAAAGGAGGAGAATTTACCACCAAATGAATGGCGGCTTGGGCGGATCCAACTGGTGTGCCCAGGCGCGGATGGCAAGACCCGAGTGGCAGATGTTCTTACCGCACGTGGCATTATCCGACGACCAATCGCAAAGATGATCCGCCTCCCGATGGAGGCCTCCAGCTCCGAGTGATTCTGCCTTTTCCTTTTTTTTTCTTGAGTTAGCGACTAACATCCAATCCTACTAGTCCTAAACTCATGTCATCCTGTGTCGTCAGTCCTCATACATGTCACGATCATTCACATCATCCATAACCCCTAACCTGTGTTTACTTGCTTCCTCAGATTGTTCACGATGGCGCCAACCACAATCCAGCACGCTCGTCCACGCGCAACCAACGGGTACAGGTGCCGAGTTTGCCGAGGGGTGCACGCGCTGAGGAAATGCCAACGTTTCCTTCGGCTCCCGGCGGTGAAGCGGCTCCGCGCAGTCCTCATTAATCAGTACTGTGCGAACTGCCTTGCTCACGAGCATTCAGGTCAATCCTGTCGCAGTAATGCCAAGTGCCACGTCTGCAGTGGAAATCACCACACCCTTTTGTACTTCCAAGAGTCCACATCGCCACGCTCGTCACGACCCCAAGACCGACGGCAGCAGACAAGAGCGTCGTCGACGCCGTTGCGCTCATCGTCACCAAAGGAGACCTCCCCGACCCGAAGCCCTGTTACGGGCCCATCGTGCGCCGCTATCCTGCAGCGCACGAGTGTGAGCATCTTGCCAACGGCATCCATTTTGGTGGGGTCTGAGGAGAAACGGTTTGACGTCCGAGCTTTGGTGGATCCTTGCTGCCCCGTGAGTCGCATTCACGTTTCTTTGACAAAGGCCCTCAACCTTTCCGTCACCCGCGTGGGCGATGAGCGGGTGTGCACCACCGAAATCCGCTCAAAGTCGTCAAAGACAGCCGACAGCTGCTAATGCTGGTTGATGACCAGATGCAGACCCGAACTCCAAGCCCCTGGATCCGATGGTCCGGGATGCCTTTCCAAACATCACTCTGGCTGATGACAGATGGTTCCACCCTTCCTTGGTGTCGGCCGTCTTGGGAGCTGACATATATGCGGAATTAATTCTGCCGGGTATCCTCCCGAGTCAGAACGGACTGCCCATGGCGCAAAACTCAGCCTTGGGGTGGCTCCTTTCAGGCACTTGCTCCCTTTCGTGACCTGCTACTCTCCCCATTGCGAGGGGGGGGAGAATGTTCATGTCGAACAAGAAGTTAGCTGGTTCGAAGATAGCTGGTTCGGCATCACTGGCAACCGAATCGGTGGCCTCTAGACTAAGCTTACGATATAATAGGTTGTCAAAAAAGTCTTGCGGTATTTTTATTGAATTTTCAATTGTTCATAAAATTGGTTACAATAATGCGATTCAAGTCAAATATGCGCCGTTTTGTTCGATGACGCGTTCCCAACGAGATGCCAACTTCATAATGCCCCTCTCATAGAAGCTCGCTTCCCTATTGGCAAAAAACTCGGAGAGCCAATTTTCACAGGACTCTCTTGTGGCCAACTTCAGACTACCAAGCGCGTTCGCCATGGACAGAAACAGGTGGTAATCACTTGGTGCGAGAACCGGACTATACGGTGGATGCAAAAGAACCTCCCATCCGAGCTCCCGGAGCTTCTGGCGCGTCACTAAAGATGTGTGTGGCCTGGCGTTGTCCTGGTGGAAGACAATTCGGCCTCTGTTGATCAAAGATGGCCTCTTCTGCATGAGTGCTGTCTTCAAGCGGTCCAGTTGTTGGCAGTACAGGTCCGAATTGAGCGTTTGGCCATAGGGGAGCAGCTCATAGTGGATTATGCCCTGCCAATCCCACCAAACACACAGAAGAACCTTCCTGGCCGTCAATCCAGGCTTGGCCACCGTCTGGGCCGCTTCACCGCTTTTCGACCACGACCGTTTGCGCCTTACGTTATCGTAAGTGACCCACTTTTCATCGCCAGTCACCATTCTCTTCAAAAACGGGTCGATTTTGTTGCGATTTAGAAGCGATTCGCATGCGTCGATACGGTCAAAGATGTTTTTTCGCGTCAATTCGTGTGGCACCCATACATCGAGCTTCTTAGTGACTGCAAGCTTCTTCAAATGGTTAATAACGGTTTGATGACTCATGCCCAGCTCTTGACTGATGCTACGGCTGCTACTATGCCGGTCTCTTTCGACCAATTCAGCGATTTTATCGCAATTTTCGACGACAGGCCTTCCGGAGCGTGGCGCATCTTCGACCACCTCTACACCAGAATGAAAACTTTGAAACCATCGTTGTGCGGTGGAAATGGAAACTGTATAGGGTCCATAAACTGCACAAATTTTATTGGCGGCTTGAGATGCATTTTTGCCTTTATCGTAGTAGTACTGTAAAATATGCCGTATTTTCTCTTTATTTTGCTCCATGATTGCGACGCTATAACTAACGAACGACTTAAAAGAAAAGACAATCAATCAAACACGTGTTAGCGCGTGAAATGAGCTTTCCAAAAAGGTATAGTATGACCTGATGCGACGAATAAAACAAGAACTACGCGCTTTCAGCGCCAACTAGCGAAAATACCGCAAGACTTTTTTGACAACCTAATATTACAAGTCATTACGAAATAAAGGTGAAACGGATCACAAGTGAAAACGAAGCTCGTCACAACCCCGCATTTTTATATATTTCTTTGGAAAACTTTGGAAGTGTTCTTGGCACGGACCCGCCCCAACAATTGCAATACAGGAAATTTTGAACATAAACTATATTGACGACGAGAGAGCCGATTACTTATGCGGTACAAATGATAATCCAGCCTTGATACGACAATTGAAAGAGATAATTGAACACCATTACGTGAAGATAGATAAACCGAAAGAGCCGTTGATCAAAAGTGAAATAAAACTCAATTTAGAGAATTCAAAACCCTTTTACTGTGCCCCACGACGACTCGCCTATGCAGAAAAAGAAAAGTTGCAAAAATTATTGGACGATTATTTAGAAAACGGAATTATACAGCCAAGCCAATCGGAATACGCTTCGCCTATAGTATTAGTAAAGAAAAAGACTGGTGACATAAGACTTTGTATAGATTTTAGAAAGCTTAACAAGGTTTTAATTAAAGACAATTATCCAATACCCCTAATCGATGACTTACTAGACAAATTAGTAAATAAGAAAGTATTTTCTAAACTTGATTTAAAAAACGGTTATTTTCACGTTTTCGTTAATAAGGAGTCAGTTAAGTACACTTCATTTGTGACACCGTTAGGTCAATTTGAATTTCTTAGAATGCCAATGGGTCTTAAAACTGCATCGGCAGTGTTTCAAAGATTCATAAATAAAATTTTCGACGATCTTATTAGAAACAATCAAGTGATTGTATACATGGACGACATAATGATAGCTAGCAAGGATTTTGATGAACATTTTCAGATTTTAAAAGAAGTATTCTTTAGACTTGCTAAAAATAAATTGGAACTACGAATGGATAAATGCGAGTTTCTCCAATCTAGTATTAAATATTTGGGTTTTATTATAAACGGCGAGGGCATCAGAGCAGACGACAAGGGAATAGAAGCAATCCAAAATTTTCCGCTACCAGACAAAACGCAATCTGTTCAAAGTTTTCTTGGTCTATGCTCATTTTTTCGCAGATTCATTAAAGATTTTTCGACTTTATCTAAACCGTTATATGATCTGTTAAGAAAAGACGAGAAATTCCATTTTGGAGAAAAAGAAATGAGCTGTTTTGTAATGCTTAAACAGAAGTTAGTAGAAGCACCAGTATTAGCCATATACAACTACAAGGACGAGGTAGAACTACACAGCGACGCCAGCTCTCTTGGCTTTGGCGCCGTACTACTTCAAAAGAAAATGGACAATAAACTTCCAAGCGCACTACCGTTGCCGAATCGAAATATCATAGCTTTGAGCTTGAAACAATGGCCATTATTCTGTAGTATGTTCACATATCGAATGCACACTGTACTCAGTGTTACGCATCGATTTAAGTACAGACACCTTATTTGGCATTTTGCATTTGGCCACAATAACAAAACACAAATATATAAATCTAGCAGTTCCCGAGTGCCCGGTTATATGATCGCCCTCGAATGCGTGGGAACTGCAGTGTAAGCATATTTGATATGTGCGACCGCTCCGACGGCCAAGTGAACATAGTATCTCTCTCTCTCTCATATATAAAGACAATTATACTTAAGCGTCGACCGCCGCTCTGCCGGCGTCTCTGCCGACATAGCCGGCCGATCTTAGCTTTATGCAAACATTCTATTAAGAAAGCAGAATTGAAAATAAAAAGCTTGGGAGCGTACCTCTGAGTCGCTCCCAATTCAACAAAAATTTTTTAACAAAGCCTCATAAAGGAAACATAACACATGGCGACCGTGACTAAGGTTGTAAGTGAAAAAAAAAAAAAACAAAAAACATATATGTAATTTAATGTGAAAAATGTGCGTGTGAGTGCGAGTGACATAAATAAAACGCACAAAAAGAATTTGAAAAAAGCGAAAACAGTGCAAATATAATAAAGACAGCACAAAAAATTATAACAAGAAACAACCAAATTTACGAGAAACATAAACTTTTGGAGCAACCAACAACTAAAACAACCAACGACACCTGTGCGATGACCGGCACCGGTACCGCCTGAGCCCAGAGGCCCCGGACAACGAAAATTCGACAAGTGTGGAAGGAATGGCAAATCCTTCTACACCAACGCTGGAAATATATGAGTGCGGAAGGCAATCCGCCTTCTTCACCTTCGTGGGCGGCACCTGCTCCTATTGAGCAAAGGGATGCACAGAGACTAGAAGTGTATCCCAACGATAGATGAAATAGCCTGTGCAGCCAGCACCGGTCCCGTTCGGCGCGCCAAGCCGGATCACGGAAAAGTGAACCGACAGCGCTTCCAAGAGCGCCCAACATTACTTTTTTTTTATATAAATTTAAGCATCTGCGATGCAAAAATAATATTAATAATATTGTACAGACCAGGCAGTTTCTAGCTGCGGGTCTTCATTTTTTTACCTGTAAAATAAATAAATACCTCCATACAAAAAGAAAAATTATAAATGCCTAAATCAAGAAAAATAAGTAAAAAAAAAGAGGAGGACAGAAAAAATTTCCTAAATCTCAAGATAAAGGAATTAAATAGGCAACTTTATGATACAAAATCAAACCCAGTACCATGAGAAGAGAATTTAAAAATTTTATATATATGAAAGTCTCATTTAAAAGCAATTCAATATCCAAAACAGACCCCACAAGCGAGACAGAAAAAATACCCAATATGGTATTAGTAGATAAAATCTAATTTAACAAGCGCCAAACAATTATTAATAATTAAATACAAAAAAAAAAGAAATTAAAACAGAAAATTAAATAAAATTAATAAAAATTAAATTGTATATGTATATGTAAGAGAATTAAAATACCCGTTTAAAAAAAAAATAAATAAAAATCATTAAAAAAAAAAAGAAAATTATTAAAATGAATACAACAGATTGCCTTAGAGTTACATTGGCTAACGAGCCAAATTTTGAGAATAGCCTTAATTAGGAACAGAGCAGAGCCTATATTAATTGCAGATTTTGAGTACGAATATATGAATAGGTACGATCTTGAATTCTCTCCAATTATTCATTGCAGCAGAACGCAAAAGGCCATAGTACTGTCTACCGTGAGAAACTGTAAAGTATTCTCCGAAATCGACATACACCCAGTCTTAGGACATATTAACGTGCTAAAAATAATGCACAAGTAAAGATAAAAAAAAATGATGACTAAAAATTAAATATGGAATGGGAGCAATTAATACTCCATATCCGAGAATTAAAAGAAACATTTGAAAAGTCTTACAAATGTGTAAGCCAAAAAAGGCAAACACAAAAAGAAACAGTAGATAAACATGCAAAAATTCTTGTAGACTCTTATAATCAGGCAAGAACCCTAGTGCATGAAAATAGGGAAATAATTAACAAGACAAACTTATCAAAATTATCCAAAATATTGGTAAGGTTGCGGGCAAACCTAATAACTGACAAGGATAAGTATGATTTAAGAATATATATCCCGACAATTTTGAATACGCCTTTAACATTAGACCAACAAAAAGCCCTAGCAGAAGAAGAAGATTCAGATACAAGCAAAGATATCGAAATAAATGAAAAAGATCTACACGATCTCTCAATCCCTGCATTTATTACAGCAGAAGAGTCGGAAACAGAAGAAGACGAAAATATAGATTCAGATACAAATATAGTAGAAACAAAAGAAAACATAATGACAGATCCAGCTGCCCAACGGGCATATATTAAAGAAATATCAAGTGCCATTCCGGAATTTAACGGACAAAAAATACACTTGCAAAGATTTGTAACAGCTTTGAAGCTGGTTGACCTGATAAAGGGAACGTTTTAAGATTTGGCTGTAGAAGTCGTCAAATCAAAAATTGTAGGATCTACACTATATAAGGTTCAAAATAAACTAACGATAAAATCAATAATCCAAAAACTGCAAGACACTATTGTCGGTGAAACATCTGACGTTGTCAAAGCAAAAATGGCTAAAACAAGCCAAAAAGGCAAAACAGCAGAAAAATTTACAAATGAAATAGACAACCTACGAAAGCTCCTTGAAGCTTCATACATTGACGAAGGACTACCGGCTGAACATGCCGACAAGTTCAGCACAAAGGAAGCTATAACCACAATGATCAAAAATTGTGAGCATGGCCGCCTTAAGAGTATCCTAGAAGCTGGCAACTTTTCAACAATGAATGAAACCGTCACGAAGTACATACAGTGTAGTACTGAGATGACAGGCAACGCCAACGCGATCCTATACATACAAAAAGGAAACAACTATCGTGGTAATAACTTCAGAAATAATTATCGCGGTAGGGGTAACAACAGAGGTGATTATCAAAATAATGGATATTACCAAAACAATGGTTATTACCAAAATAACGGTTATAACCGAAACTATAATAACCAGACCAACAATAACTACAGAGGTCGTGGTAATTATAGAGGAAACAACCGTGGTGGAAACAATAATGGATATAACTCCAATAACAACGCCAATGGTAATAACAATACCAATACAAACGCAAACAGACAAAATAACAACAATAATGTCCGACAAGTACAAACAACTTCGGAAAACCAATAAAGACCCTTAAGATAAAAAACCCAGTAAAGAATATGGTTCACACTATCAATCTTAACTTCAATCTTGTCATTTCACTTAAAAATGAAAACACAAATAAATTATATACATTACTAGTTGATACAGGTGCAGACATCTCTTTAATCAAAGAATCCTCAGACTCATTTAACAATGTTGACTATAAAAATATTACGCAAATATCAGGCGTTGGTGAAGGAACAACAAATTCAAAAGGTTTAGCAGCAATAGAACTTCTATCAGGCAACTATGCCATACCACATAATTTCCATATAGTAATGTCCAACTTTCCTATTCCATGTGATGGAATTATAGGAATAGATTTTATGAAAAAATACAATTGTCAAATAGATTTAAAACCAGAAAACGATTGGCTCATACTGAGACCAGATAACCTCTATAATCCGATTAATATTCCGATAAATTATACACTCGAAAATAATTCGACAATTTTACCAGCTAGATCTGAAGTCGTCCGAAAAATAACTATAAATTCAGCAACCTGGTGTATATTAATACCAAACCAAGAAATCCAAAATGGTGTATTCATTGGAAATACCATTGCAGATTCTAAAAACACCTTCGTCCGAATTCTAAATACAACAAATAAAACAGCAATTCTTCAATTAAATACACTTAAAGTCGAACCATTGGATAATTACGATATAATTAAATCCAATAAAAATACAAATAATGAAGAAATCTTAGAAAAACTTAACAAAAATTTCCCGCCTCAATTTAAAGAAATACTTAAAGAATTATGCACCAAATACACAGATATATTCGGAATAGAAACCGAACCGATATCAACTAATAATTTCTATAAACAAAAAAATAAGAATGAAAGATGATGAACCAGTATACATAAAAAATTACAGAATCCCCCACAGTCAAAAAGAAGAAGATAAAATAATAGAACCATCAGTTTCAGAATACAACAGTCCATTATTAATAGTCCCGAAAAAATCATTACCAAATTGCGATACAAAAAGATGGCGTTTAGTAATTGATTACCGCCAAATTAACAAAAAAATTTTATCAGATAAATTTCCACTACCAAGAATAGACGATATTCTTGACCAATTAGGTAGAGCTAAATACTTTTCATGTCTAGATCTAATGTCAGGATTTCATCAAATAGAACTCGAAGATACGTCTAGAAATATAACGTCCTTTTCCATGGCTCCTATCGTTTTACACGATTACCTTATGGTTTAAAAATAGCGCCAAATTCTTTCCAAAGAATGATGACAATTGCATTTTCAGGTATCGAACCTTCTCAGGCATTCTTGTATTTGGATGACCTAATTGTCATCGGTTGTTCAGAAAAACACATGATTAAAAATCTTACAAACGTTTTTGATCTTTGTAGAAAAAACAATCTTAAACTGCACCCAGAGAAGTGCACATTTTTCAGACACGAAGTGACCTTTCTTGGACACAAGTGTACTGACAAAGGTATTTTACCAGATAGTAAAAAATACGAAGTAATAGAAAAATACCCAGTCCCAACGGACGCAGACAGCGCTAGAAGATTCGTTGCATTTTGCAATTACTACAGACGTTTTATTAAAAAATTTTTCCGATTACTCACGTCACATAACTAGATTATGTAAAAAGAATGTTAAATTTGAATGGACAGATAAATGTCAAAACGCATTCGAATACCTAAAAACCCAATTGATGAAACCCACATTATTGCAATATCCCGATTTTAATAAAGAATTTAGCATAACAACAGATGCAAGCAAACAAGCATGTGGAGCTGTTCTTGCTCAAGATTACAATAACATTCAGCTACCAGTAGCCTATGCATCAAGATCCTTTACGAAAGGAGAAAGTAATAAAAATACAACAGAACAAGAGCTAGCAGCTATCCACTGGGCAATTAACCATTTTCGACCATATATTTATGGAAAACATTTCACAGTCAAAACAGACCATAGGACATTAACCTATCTATTTTCAATGACAAATCCAAGTTCAAAATTAACACGAATGAGATTAGACTTGGAAGAATATGATTTTACTGTGGAATATCTTAAAGGAAAAGACAACCATATAGCCGACGCGCTATCAAGAATAACAATAACGGATTTAAAAAATATCCAGACAAATAATAAAATTCTGAAAGTCACTACCAGAAATCAAAGTAAACAGAAAAATTCCTGCGCAGGAACAGAAAAAGAAAAAATGGATTTGCTTAGGCATATTCTAAATAAAGCTTCTCAGCCCAACGTATACGAAGTCATTGTTAATGACGAGGTACGAAAAGTAGTGACCTTGCGAATAACTGATTCACTTTGCTTACTAAAGCATGGAAAAAAGGTTATAGCAAGAATTGATATTAGCGATTTGTACACCAATGAAATTCTCGACTTAGGTCAGTTCTTTCAAAGGCTTGAAAAAGAAGTCGGTATACTTAATATCAGCCAACTCAAAGTGACACCGAGCGAAAAGATCTTTGAAACCATTTCAATGGAATCTTTTAAAATTATGGGCAATAAAAAATTACAATCATTAAGAGTAGCGCTACTCAAGCCGGTGACCCAATTATCAAATAATGATAAAGAGAAAGAATCATTACTGTTTACATTTCATGATGATCCAATACAAGGAGGTCATACAGGCATAGCTAGAACATTAGCAAAAATAAAAAGGCATTATTATTGGAAAAACATGACCAAAGATATAACAAAATATATAAGAAAATGTCCTAAATGCCAAAAAGCAAAGACTACAAAACATACAAAGACCCCATTAACTATCACCGAAACGCCACAAACGGCTTTCGACAGGGTAATTGTGGATACGATCGGTCCACTACCTAAATCTGAACAAGGAAATGAATACATAGTAACGCTAATTTGCGATTTAACTAAGTACCTTGTAGCAATACCAATCAGGAACAAAAGTGCAAAAACAGGAGCAAAAGCTATATTCGAAGATTTTATTCTGAAGTACGGTCCAATGAAGACGTTCATTACGGACAGGGGAACAGAATACAAAAATTCGATAATTGAAGATTTATGTAAAAACTTAAATATCAAAAATATAACTTCAACAGCACATCATCACCAGACTGTAAGAACCGTGGAGCTAAGCCACAGAACATTTAATGAGTTCATCCGCTCATACATCTCAGTTGATAAAACAGATTGGGATGTATGGTTGCAATACTGTTTCAACACAACACCCTCTATGGCACATGACTATTGTCCATACGAGTTAGTTTTTGGTAAAACATCTAATTTAGCCAAACACTTCAATAGTATAGATAATATAAAACCATTATATAACACAGATGATTACGCTAAAGAATCTAAGTTTAGACTAGAACAAGCATTTAAGAGAGCTAGATTAATGCTAGACGGCCAAGTGAACATAGTATCTCTCTCTCTCTCATATATAAAGACAATTATACATAAGCGTCGACCGCCGCTCTGCCGGCGTCTCTGCCGACATAGCCGGCCGATCTTAGCTTTATGCAAACATGTAATAGAATTAAGAAAGCAGAATCGAATAAAAACTTGGGAGCGTACCTCTGAGTCGCTCCCAATTCAACAACAATTTTTTAACAAAGCCTCATAAAGAAAACATAACACAATTCACGCATTGCGTAGATTTAAAATATATCTATTTGGTAGACACTTCAAGATCATTACCGATTGTAACTCTCTCACATTAACGCTTAACAAGATCGAACTTAATCCGCGTATAGCTAGGTGGGCATTAGAGCTACAAAATTACGACTACGATTTGATACATCGGGAAGGCAACAAAATGCAACACGTGGACGCTCTTAGCAGGCGTACAAACATCTTAGTTGTAGAAACAAATTCATTTGAAGACAATCTGGTTATTTGCCAAGCCAAAGATCCAAAAATACATGTGATAAAAAATCAGTTAGTGGAAAATGAAAACAAATTATTCGAGATGAGAAATGGAATAATTTATAGAAAAAGCAACGATGGCAGGTTATTATTTTACGTACCTACAGACATGGAAGATCATATTCTTTTTAAGTACCACAATGAGATCGGTCACTTAGGAAGAGACAAAATGTTAGATATAATTGGGAAAAGTTATTGGTTTCCAAATGCCAAAGATAAATGTCTAAGCCATATCAATAATTGCTTAAAATGCCCAAAATAGGAAAACAAGGATTCCTACATTCAATTCCAAAGGGCAGCAAGCCCTTTGAACTTATCAACATTGATCATTATGGTCCAGTCGATTCGGGCAGGGCAAAGAAACACATATTTGTCGTCGTTGACGGTTTCACAAAGTTTGTACGTTTATATACAACAAAGACAACAAATACCCGGAAGTTATATTAGCCCTTAAGGATTATTTTAGAGAATATAGCAAGCCCAAATGCATAATTTTAGATAGAGGAAGCTGTTTCACGTCTAAGGAGTTTGACGAATTTATGGCAGAGGTCGATGTTAAGCATATAAAGATAGCGACGGGATCGCCACAAGCAAACGGCCAGGTCGAAAGAATCAACAGAAGCCTAGGACCAATGATAGCAAAACTGACAGAACCAGAGAAAGGCATATACTGGGACTTAGTAATAGATAAAGTAGAACATGTATTAAATAACACACAGCACCGCAGTATTAGACAATATCCAAGCAAAGTGTTATTTGGTTTAGAACAAAGAGGAAAAATAGTAGACGAGTTGAAAGAGAAATTAGAAGAATTGTACAGTGAACCGATAGACAGAGATTTGACAACCATTAGGGTCGAAGCAGAAAAATGTCAAGAAAAAGCACAAGCCTACAACAAACTGCAATATAAAAAGACAGCCAAAAACCGTCGGAATATAGAAAAGGAGATTACGTAATGGTCAAGAATTTCGATAGCACAGCGGCTGTATCTAGAAAACTAATTCCAAAGAACAAAGGACCCTATGTAATTTCGAAAGTATTAAGAAACGACAGATTCTTGTTAAGGGATGTAGAAGGATATCAGGTATCACGCAACCCTTACCAAGGGGTTTGGAGCATTAACAACATTAAGCATTGGATAGGAAAAAAATAAATTAAAAATGATAACAGTGCGTATTCGCATAGGAAAAAGTAAACCTATTGTGAAGCTAAAAATTCAAATAATTTTAACCTAAAAAAAAAAAAAAAAAAAACAAAAAAACGGTATTATATTTATAATCTATAATAGAACAATTATAAAACTATTGCAAATTTTCACGGTGATCAAGAGATCATTCGGTCAGGATGGCCGAGTTGTGGTCGGACAACCACACACACACACCCCCACACATCTACACTCTTTCTTAGAATCACTGTACTTTAAATTAAACGGTAAATATAACTGTAAACTGTAAATATAATATAGTCATCACTCTCTAGCATTTACTTGAACCTAAGATATAAAATGTATACACATATTCGTCCCGCTCTCACGAATGAGCGGACAGAAGAGAGAACGTGGTCTGTGCGATTCACTCTACGTTGAGCTGTGGAAGAAGCCGGTGCTATAAAATAAAGATAATAGTCTAAAACTACAAGCTATTCGGAGTGCAACTTGTGAGGAGTTAAATAACTCCTCACAAATAAATGAGAGTTTGGAGAATATAGCTGGTGAGAGTTTGGAGACTACAGCTGGTGAGAGTTTGGAGAATACAGCTGGAGAGAGTTTGGAGAGAAACGAGAAGAGAGTTTGGAGAATACGGCTGGAGAGAGTTTGGAGAGAATGTGTAACGGTAGAAGGCGGCGGATTTTGGACCGAGTATGGTGACGTGCGCAAAACCGAAAAAGGAGAAGTCGAGAATTAACGGGATACGCCGGCCTATATAAGCGGGCCGAGCGCAGGAAGCGGGATCAGTCGATCACAAGGAGTCAATCCAGCAAGATCAGGAGACAAGCAGCACATCAGTGAACAACACAAGTCAAGTCAACATCAGGAGGAAGCAGAGCCGCGCCGAGTCAACAGGAGCAAGATCGCAACATCAAGACGTTCGGGACTTAGAGTTGAAGTCTCCGAGCTGAGAAACAGGTAGCTGAGGTCCTTAAGGCATCACGCGGCTAAGTCCAGGCGCTTTGTTCTAATTCTTGTCGCGACGTGAGCTTGGCGTATTGCTCGGCGAGTCCGACAGGAGTGAATAGAAAGACTCCTCCGTAAAGGAACCGTGGGCTCGAAAGAGAAGTTGTCCAGAACTAGCGGTCGTGCGGAAGCAATTGCCTTGTCGAATTCCGGCGTACGCCTGAACCGACAGGCGAGAATTGTCCAGGCCCTGGTGCGACTAGCCACGAAGGACGCGCGTCTGAATCTCGGGTGTCTCGAGAGGCGTATGCGTCGAGAGCACGGTAATTCACCGCCAGAGTCCTAGACAGGCAACTGATCGAATCTCGAGAGCCAAAGACCCGCTACACCTAGTCTTACTAGAGCACGCAGACCACGCCCCAGGACTTCGCACCGTGAGCAGAGCGAGGACATCGAGGGCACAAGGAGCGACGAGCAGTCATCGCAGGCCCAGCAGCAACCAAGCCATACTACAACACATTCAGTCTACGGCTAAGAGGCGAGGGCGGAAGCGTTCGTCTTGAACCTAGCGTCCTGCCACAGGGACTGCATTGGCGGCCTTCCGGCGTATGCTTGAACCGTCAGGTAGAAACTGTGTAGGAGTCTGGTGTGACCGGCCGGGACAGATCCAGGGACGGGAGGCTGTGGCTGCGAAAGGCGTACGCTTTGAGAGCCCGGTGAATGTTCACCCTAGTCTGGGAACGGTGACGCATCCCTAGACCCTCATAGCCCCGAAGCCAGCGACAGCGGAGGCGTTCCGGAGCAGCGAGCAGCGAGGAAGCGGAAAACGACGGTGGAACGACCACAAGTCTTCAAGGAAGGAGTTGAGACAAGTATCTGTCACCATTAGTCCCAGGCCGAGGGACAAGTCGGCGAATAAAGATCCTAATACAAACACCGTAACTTTCTGTTTCATTTGACAATCGGGCGGTCACGTTTATATAAATTTGGTGGGACGAACAACACACATCTTCTGAGCTAGCCGCACGATACTCGTAGCGAGCAGACATTAAAAATCAGTTCGATACATCTGGCGCCCAAAACGTGATTGTCCGGTCGGTGAGAATCATCAAACAAACAGAAAATGGGGAAAGGATGGATTTATCTCCTCAAGAAAGAGGATTTCGCCAAAATAGGAGCCAAGTTAGGCATGACTTTGGAGGGAAGAACGAATGACATGAGGAAAGCCCTATCAGAGTACCACACAAGGAAACAGAATGACCCAAGAGTAGCAGAGATCTGGGCTGAGCTCATAGCAAGTCTTGGAGTGGACAGCATGAAGGAAGCTGGCAGGAGTCGAAACCCTAGCCAAGAAAGAAAATCAGGGCAGCAAAGACCTAGCACACCAGATTACGCCAAAGTCGCAAAGCAAGTGAGAGAATGGTCGTTCAAATTCGATGGCACAGAGAAGCCACTGGAATTTCTAGAACAGGTGGAATGGTCCGCAAACACGTACGGGCTGAACCTGAACATGATCCCACGTGCAATGCCAGAGCTATTGCAAGGCAAAGCACTGAAATGGTTCATTTCAAACAATAAACAGTGGAGAACATGGGGAGAGTTCAGCGAAAGTTTCCAGTCGTACTTTCCGCCGAGAGGGTTCTTCTCGAAGTTGGCAGACAAGGTGAAACAACGGAAACAGGGTTTCAGGGAACCGTTCAAAGATTACATGGTGGACATGCAGACTTTGATGAGGCCACTCGGGTACTCGCCAAAGGAGACCCTCAAAATAATCAAGGACAACTGCACACCAGACCTGAGAATCTCACTAAGAACGTACAAAGTGGATGATCTGGACACATTAATGATCCTGGCTGACGAGTACGAAGAACTGGGCAAAGAGCGAGAAGAGTTCATTCACGAACACAAGTTCTCTCGAAACAAAATCGCAGCACCACCACAAACTACATGCAGGAGATGTGAAGACAGCACGGTAAACCAAACACCGTCCTTTGGCCAGTGGACACCGGCCAATACAACACAACAAAGGCAACCAACGAACACATTATGGAGGCCACCAAACACCACTCAGGTGGCACGCAACCCAATGCCAAGAGCCACCAATACACAGACCCACGTGATGAACCCGCAGGAGGCATGTCGCCGTTGTGGAGGACAAGAACACTGGGCACGAGGATGCAGAAACCAAAGACTACTGTTCTGCTGGGTGTGCGGTAAAATTGGCATCAGGAGTGTAGAGTGCTGCCAAAAGACGGGAAATGGGCAGCGATCCCAGTCGCAGAGAGGCGCACAGGGGTCGCAAAGTGTCTCCTCTCCAAACTAACTGGCAAGCTGATCGAGGAAGAGCAGCAGTTATCCGCGTACGTTGAAATTGGAGGCGTCGCATACAAGGCCACAATTGACACTGGAGCAACGTCAAGTTTCATCAATGAGGAGCTAGCGGATAGACTGACTGACACAGGAATGATCACAAGGACAAGACGGCAAGTTAGGTTGGCAGACGGCAGATGCAGCCGGATAAGCTCACAGCTCGAAATCACGGTGAAATTTGGAAACAAACAATTGAAGATGAATCTGCTAATACTTCCAGGAGTAGTGGACGAACTAGTGCTGGGATGGAATTTCCTCACAGGAGACGGGGCAGAAATAAAATGTGCCGGGCATGAATTGCAAATACCGGCAAGAAAACGGCATAATGGATGTCTGGAAGACAGGCTGTCGGTGGCTGTAGATTCACACTTAAGTGATGAAGAGGACATTGAGAAATTCCTCGCCAAACAGTTAGCAGATTTCAGCACCATGTCAGAAACATCTACAGTGGCCGAGCACCAAATCACCTTGAAAGACGACAAGCCAATCAAGCAGAGGTATTATCCTAAGAACCCAAGAGTCCAAGGAGAGATCAACGCAAAAGTGGACGAGCTGTTACAAATGGGCTTCATAGAACATTCAAGAAGTCCATACAGCTCGCCCATCGTGATGGTGAAAAAGAAGACGGGCAAGTGGAGGCTATGCGTGGATTTCAGACAAATAAACGCGAAGTCCATAAAAGATGCCTACCCGATGCCGCGAATCAACTATATCCTGGACCAACTCAGAGAGGCGAAATATATAAGCAGTCTAGATCTGAAAGACGGATATTGGCAAGTCCCTTTGGAAGCAAATAGTCGGCAATATACGGCATTTACAGTACCCGGCAAAGGTTTATTCCAATGGAAAGTAATGCCTTTCGGACTACATTCAGCATCGGCCACGTTCCAAAGGGCTCTGGATCAGGTAATCGGCCCGGAGATGTCACCATACGCGTTTGCATACCAAGATGACATCATTGTGATCGGACGCACGCTGAAAGAACACGTGGAGAACCTAAAGGAAGTGTTCAGGCGCCTCAAGGAAGCAAACTTAAGAATAAACGCCGATAAGTGCAAATTCTTCAAGCAAGAATTGCTTTACCTAGGACACCGCGTTACTAGCGAAGGAATAGGCACAGATACCGAGAAGGTAGCAGCCATAGCCGAACTAGAGCCACCGTCGACAGTACGCGAACTACGGCAATACCTAGGCGTAGCTTCATGGTATCGACGATTTGTGCCAGACTTTGCGCGTATAGTTAGACCACTGAATGATCTTCTACGCAAAGGCACAAAGTGGACATGGACGCCGGAACACCAACAGGCCTTCGAAGAGGTAAAGGCACGATTAGTAGCCGATCCAGTGCTGGCGTGCCCAGATTTTGAGAAGAGGTTCATCCTTCAGACGGACGCCAGCGACTATGGGTTAGGTGAAATCCTGACTCAAGAGACAGAGGACGGCGAAAGGGTCATTTCATACTCAAGCCGGACACAAAACGGCGCGGAGAAAAATTACTCCACAACTGAAAAAGGGTGCTTGGCAATCGTGTGGGCAATCAGGAAGCTGAAGCCGTATTTGGTAGGCTACCATTTTAAAGTGGTTACAGACCACATGGCGTTAAAGTGGTTAAACAGCATAGAAAGCCCGTCCGGAAGGATAGCAAGATGGGCCCTGGAATTACAGCAGTACGACTTCGAGGTAGCGTACAGGAAAGGACAACTGAACGTAGTGGCAGACGCCCTATCCCGACAACCGTTGCCGGAGACACTTAGGGCCATAAAAGGCGCATCAGAAAAACCTACCAATAGCTGCAGCTGGATCAGGAGTATGTTGGAGAAAATAAGAGCACAACCACAAAAATATCCAGATTATGTAATGGAAGGCGAGTCACTCTATAGGCACATTCCTCACAGAGCGGGCTATGAAGATGTCGTGGCTTGGAAACTGTGCGTTCCGCAGGGTCTAAGACAATCCGTCCTAGAAGAAATCCATGACTCCCCATCCGCTGGCCATGTTGGGAGTAGAAGAACAATAGCACGCCTGGCAGCCCGATACTACTGGCCAGGAATGCACAGAGACGCCAGGATCCACGTAGGCAAGTGTGAAGTTTGCCTAAAATACAAGCCCAATCAGCTGCAGGCTGCAGGGAAAATGCTAACTCAGGTTCCAGAGGAACCATGGGCAACAGTATGTTCGGACTTCGTCGGGCCACTGCCTAGATCAAAGCATGGAAATCAAATGGTGTTAGTTGATCGGTTTTCTAAATGGACAGAAATTGTACCTCAACGAACAGCAACGGCAGAGACCCTACAGAAGGCGTTCAGAGAACGCATAATATCAAGGTTCGGGGCTCCAAAGATAGTGATAACCGACAACGGAGTACAGTTCACCAGTCGATCCTTTAAAAGATTTCTTAACGAAATGGGAATAACAACAACAAGCAGGAAAACCCAACAGAACGGGCTAACCGTACGGTGAAGACGATGATAGCTCAATTCGCAGGAAAAGATCACAGAACTTGGGACGAGAACTGGCCAGAGATTATGCTAGCAGTGAACTCAAGCATATCTGAATCAACTGGATACTCCCCAGCGTTTCTCACACAAGGCCGGGAACCCCGTCTGCCAAACGCATTATATGACAAAGAAACGTTAGGCTCTGGGAGAAAAACAGAGACGCCAGATGAGAAGGCCGCCAAGTTGAAAGAAATCTTCGAAATAGTAAGGCGAAATATTTAAAAAGCATCCCAGGACCAAGCCAGACATTACAATCTTAGGAGGAGGCAGTGGACACCAGAGGTGGGCAGCATAGTGTGGGCCAAAGAACACCACCTATCCAAAGCCGCCGAAGGGTTTGCTGCAAAACTAGCCCCGAGGTACGATGGTCCTTACCAGGTTGTAGATTTCGTCTCGCCGGTAATCTGCAAAATACGCCACACAAATTCGAAGAAAGAGCGGAGGATTCACATTGGCGAGCTTAAGCAGCAGCAAACAGAAACGGCACAAGAGCTGACGGTGGAAACATCGGAGGACTAGAACAAGGATTTCACATTGATACAGACTGCAAGGCATCAGGATTCAACTTTGGGCAGTCGCCAAATCATCCGGGATCACAACTCGCGGAAAGGACACTCATAAGGGATCCAGAGCACAAGGCAACAGGATTCAGCGTCGGGCATTCGCCAGAGTCATCCATGATCACGCCAGGCGGAAAGGACACTTACGGGTACAGCACAAGGACACGATCAACATGCAAGGCACCCAGACCGCAAGGCATCAGGATTCAACTTTGGGCAGTCGCCAAATCATCCGTGATCACAACACGCGGAAAGGACATTCATAAGGGATCCAGACCACAAGGCAACAGGATTCAGCGTCGGGCATTCGCCAGAGTCATCCATGATCACGCCAGGCGGAAAGGACACTTACGGGTACAGCACAAGGACACGATCAACATGCAAGGAACCCAGACCGCAAGGCATCAGGATTCAACTTTGGGCAGTCGCCAAATCATCCGTGATCACGACATGCGGAAAGGACACGTAAAGGGACGGCACAAGGACACGTTGAACATGTAAGACACCCAAACCGCGAGGCATCAGGATTCAACTTTGGGCATTCGCCAAATCATCCGTGATTACGCCAGGCGGACACTGAATCGAAAAACACAAGGATACCCCAAGGATACACGTAAGGACACCACAAGGATACCCCAAAGGCACCCCAAAGGATACCCTAAGGATCCCCTAAGGATAACACAATGATAATCCAAGGATACCCGTAAGGACACCACAAGGATGCCCTAAAGGCACCCAAAGGATACACTAAGGATCCCTAAGGATAACACAAGGATAGTCCAAGGTTACTGCACGGACACCACAAGGATACCCAATAGATACCCAGAGGATCCCTTAAGGGAACCCCAAGGATACCTCTAGGATAAACCAAGGATACCCAAGATATGCACCAAAGCTACCTGGACAATATTTGTTAGGCACGTTGAGAAGCAGCGAACTGCAGCATCCAAAGTGCCATGTGGAGTTTTACATAGAAAGGGGGAAGACGGCACAGCAAAGAGAACTGTGCCGTAAGAGAGCAAAGGATAACGGTAACAAATAAAGAAGAATGCACGAAACCGAGGTTTCCTTCGAGGAAAACCCTGCGACGATTAGGCATTAGAAAATCTTCAGTCAACATGAGCAGGGTGATAACTCGAGCCGAAGCACGCAGGAGGATGGCGGAGCAGCAGGGACCCAACCCGGGGCAAGGATGGTCGGCAGCCCGGCCTACCCCGGCTCCGGAAGGCGACGAGGGATGGTCGCATCCCACCCGGGACGTCGGCTGTTGGGGGCCAAACCCCCGAGACCAGAGACGCGGAGGCAACGCCATCAAGTGGCCACATCGAGGCGGTCAGTCGGGCCATGGCTCAGAATCAGGCAGGGCCTGAGGTCGAGACCCGGCGGAGCAGGAGCGGGAGCAGGAGCCCGAAATGAGGGCCAAACTGCACCGCCACCACGTAGAGGCGGCCATTCGGTGGCACGCCAAATTGAAGGAGGCGGAGGAGGAGGAACGGCGGATGTGGGAGGTCCCGCCAACGCCCCGGTATATGGCAGAGGAGCCCGTGGCGGAAGAGAAGGACGAGGAGGAAGAGTGGGCACCATCTCCGCCAAGATGGTTGCCAGAGGTGCCGCCGACGCCCCGGTACGAACCGAAGTGGCACTACGGCGAGGAACCGGTGAGCGAGGAAGAAGCGCCGATAGCCACACCTCCTCGGTCGGAGGTGCCGCTGACGCCCCAGGGCGACCCGGAGTGGCATCGCGGCGAAGACCCGGGGATCGGAGGAGAAGTGCCGAGGGCCACACCCCCATGGCGGCCAGCACGGCCACCCACCCCGAGCCAAAGACGCCGGAATCTCCGTCCCCCACAACGGAGGGGTCGACGACGGTGAGGACCGACGTACCGGCGGCCCACGTCAGCCACAGCACGCGGGCCTTCATAGCCGAGGGTGTGCGGTGGCGCAACAGTCGGTGGTATGGACGTGGCCGGAGGGACCAGCGACGGAGGCAGACGGGGATAAGCCACGGATATGGGAGGAAGAGGCCCCCCAAATAAACCCGAGGGATCCCCGGAAAAGAGGCCGGCCGGACGCATGGGCCCCACCGACGCCGAGTACGGGGCCGTACGACACGAAGGGGGGCAACACACCCGGAGGAGCCATTAGAGAGAGGACCTTGGGTGTGGCCAAAGCCCGAGGACAACCACCGACCTCCACTGCAGCGGCAGCAGTCGGAGCCAGAGGTCGCGCGTGCGCAGCCGCTATTCGAGCGGCAGGTGTCGGCTCCGGAGCCAGGCGGTTGGCGAGAGGTCGCCCGCGAAGAATGGCCGGAAGGTATTACCGAGGCACCGACGGTCGCGACGGCGCGAAGGAAGGGCGGAAGGAGGTGCGTCCTGGTCACCCAAAGCGGACGGAGGTTCCGGGTGAGGGAAGGGGCAGCCGGCATCCGAGTATACGCCCAATAAATAAAAAGAAAAAAAACACAAACACACAAATAAACACAAATAAACACAAATAAACACAAACTTATTAATCTAAAGTCGGGGAGGTAGCTGGAAAGATGAGGGAGGGATGCATCGTCGGCAGCAGTAATCTAAAAAAAAAAAAGGGAAATAAATAAGTAAACGCAGGCGAGACAAACGCGAAAATTTATGGTACTTACCTGACGCCAGGGAGAATAACAATGCCAGCAATGAGTTTAGCTTCCTCTTTGCACTCTTCCTGTCAGGTCGCCATCTCAGCAAGAGAGAGGTTGAGCCTGGAAAGGGCATCTGAAGGGCAAAGGGAGAAAATAAAAAAAGGAAAACAAAAGAAAGCATGAAATACTCACCAAGTGCAAAGAATTGTGCTACATCACTTCAATAAAGGGATGGGGGCGCTTCGATTTGTAAGCGGTCGATTGGCACTAGACGATAGTGTCGATCGATGGGCACAGAACACTGGAGATGGCGGCACAGGAAGGGTCACACTAAAAAAATATCGCTACCACCGAATGGCAACGCTACACTAATTCAAGTTATCGAGATCGGCTGGAAACCCATCGGGAAGGCGGTAGTGTGACCAGACAACGAAAGAAAGGAGATGCTTAGAACGCGAAGTATTTGGGGGAAACATCTTGGGCGGGACATTCAAAGGAGATACGAAGGAGAACACGAGACGTCTATGGGGAAACATCTTGGGCGGGAAAAGGAATGGAGCATCGGCGCTGTGGAACTCAAGTACGAGCTGTGAGCGTCGAGGGAACCATTTGGAGGAGCAAGAGGACTCGAAGGCTACAATGAGTTACAAGGAAAACAGCCGGAGGGAAGAAAATCAAGGAACTACATAGAACGAGAAGGAGCGATGTCGAGGGAAGGAGGACCAACATCAGCGATCCAGAACAGCGGATCCAAGGAGAACTCCAAGACACCACCCGGAGAAGAGGTGCGAGTCTCATTTTGTTCCCGAAGAAAGGGGAGAATGTGAGGAGTTAAATAACTCCTCACAAATAAATGAGAGTTTGGAGAATATAGCTGGTGAGAGTTTGGAGACTACAGCTGGTGAGAGTTTGGAGAATACAGCTGGAGAGAGTTTGGAGAGAAACGAGAAGAGAGTTTGGAGAATACGGCTGGAGAGAGTTTGAAGAGAATGTGTAACGGTAGAAGGCGGCGGACTTTGGACCGAGTATGGTGCCGTGCGCAAAACCGAAAAAGGAGAAGCCGAGAATTAACGGGATACGCCGGCCTATATAAGCGGGCCGAGCGCAGGAAGCGGGATCAGTCGATCACAAGGAGTCAATCCAGCAAGATCAGTAGACAAGCAGCACATCATTGAACAACACAAGTCAAGTCAACATCAGGAGGAAGCAGAGCCGCGCCGAGTCAACAGGAGCAAGATCGCAACATCAAGACGTTCGGGACTTAGAGATGAAGTCTCCGAGCTGAGAAACAGGTAGCTGAGGTCCTTGAGGCATCACGCGGCTAAGTCCAGGCGCTTTGTTCTAATTCTTGTCGCGACGTGAGCTTGGCGTATTGCTCGGCGAGTCCGACAGGAGTGAATAGAAAGAGTCCTCCGTCAAAGAACCGTGTTCTCGAATAAGAAGTTGTCCAGAACTAGCGGTCGTGCGGAAGCAATTGCCTTGTCGAATTCCGGCGTACGCCTGAACCGACAGGCGAGAATTGTGCAGACCCTGGTGCGACTAGCCACGAAGGACGCGCGTCTGAATCACGGGTGTCTCGAGAGGCGTAGGGGTCGAGAGCACGGTAATTCACCGCCAGAGTCCTAGACAGGAAACTGATCGAATCTCGAGAGCCAAAGACCCGCTACACCTAGTCTCACTAGAGCACGCAGACCACGCCCCAGGACTTCGCACCGTGAGCAGAGCGAGGACATCGAGGGCACAAGGAGCGACGAGCAGTCATCGCAGGCCCAGCAGCAACCAAGCAACCAAGCCATACTACAACACATTCAGTCTACGGCTAAGAGGCGAGGGCGGAAGCGTTCGTCTTGAACCTAGCGACCTGCCACAGGGACTGCATTGGCGGCCTTCCGGCGTATGCTTGAACCGTCAGGTAGAAACTGTGTAGGAGTCTGGTGTGACCGGCCGGGACAGATCCAGGGACAGGAGGCTGTGGCTGCGAAAGGCGTACGCTTTGAGAGCCCGGTGCCTGTTCACCCTCGTCTGGGAACGGTGACGCATCCCTAGACCCTCATAGCCCCGAAGCCAGCGACAGCGGAGGCGTTCCGGAGCAGCGAGGAAGCGGAGAACGACGGTGGAACGACCACAAGTCTTCAAGGAAGGAGTTGAGACAAGTATCTGTCACCATTAGTCCCAGGCCGAGGGACAAGTCGGCGAATAAATATCCTAATACAAACACCGTAACTTTCTGTGCGTTCTCATTAGACAATCGGGCGGTCACGTTTATATAAATTTGGTGGGACGAACAACACACATCTTCTGAGCTATCACACCAGTGAATCTGAGGGCACAAAAAGAAGTGGTCTACTGTTTATCATAAATTCGATCTCACAAAACAGAGTTTCCAAAACGTACTCCCTATTATACCTCTCTTTAAGTAAAACTGCCAAATATTTTTAAACTGATTGTATAAGCCTTTCCCAGGCTACTCCCATGAGAGGGCATAAAGGCGGATTAAAATACCATGTGCAACCTTTTTTTGTTAAAAACTGCGTAAGTTTATCATCAGGACAAGATTTATGATTTCTCGTATGGTTTGTCCGCTCTCCTAAAGCTTGTTCCGTTGCCCGAATATAACTCTGTAGGAAATCCTCGTATACAGCCAAATTGTCGAAATACATGCATAAATGGATTGCAGGACAAGTCTTCAGCAATCTCCAGATTAACTGCGCGGAATACCATGCATGTAAAAATTACACCGTACCGTTTAACATGGCTTCTGTTCTGTGTGATTTCAATAGGCCCAAAATAGTCAGTTCCTACTTTTAAAAAAGCTCTTTCTGTTGCTCTTATTCGACAATTAGACATTAGAGGAGCTTGCGGTTTGGCCTTTTTGTTTTTACAATGCTGGCAACTGAGAATGTCTTTTTTGACGGTGTGGCGACATTTTGTAATCCAGAACCTTCGACGGAAGGTAATTACCGTTTCAGTTCCAATGTGACAATTTTAGACGTGAAAAAAATTAATGAGCATGATGATCTTTGCTCAGGATTATGTGGTTTTTAGCGTCACTACACATTTCGTCGTCAGTTAAATTATTAAGTCTGCCCCTGAGTATTAACAAATTATCACTGCATAAAAGTAAGGGTAGATTATTTAAACTGCTTGATGTTGTTACAAGTTCACTTCGTTTTAGTTTGTTTATTTCAAATTGATAACTATCCTTTTGCATACTCCGAAAAATTAGTGTTTCTGCTTTAGAAAGTTCTTCGGCTGCCAGTTCATTGTTGAACGGTGTCTTCCGATTTGTCCTCAGCTTTGTTAGGTATCACAGAAATTAGTATGCTCTTGGATTTCCCCTATACGTTGAGCTTAAAATGTTTTAAATTTTTTGCTGCTAGTTTTGAGCCAATATAAAACCATTTCTGAGCCTGATCACATAAAAGTAGAGTCCAATCTGATGTTGAGAGTTTCTTTAATAGCTGTACTAAGTCTGGCTCCTAGTAAAGTACCTTGCAGTTCTAGCCTTGGAATTGTCATTGGTTTAAGTGGGGCTACGCGCAACTTTGCTGCTATCAGAATACTTTCGACTCGATTTTCAACTTCAAAACGTAAATATGCACAAGTTGCGTATGCATATTTTGAGACGTCGCAAAATATATGTAGCTGAATATTACATTGGCTTATCGAAAATGATGTCATCTGTCTGGAAATGTAAAATTCGTCTATTTTATTTAAGCTGCTGCACAATATCTTCCAAATTTCAAAGTGGAATACCGCTGTCCCAGATGGCTTGCAATAGGATTTTATTGCATATCAACAAATTCGAAATAAATCCGAACAGGTCGGAAATAGACATGGTAATTTTCAATATTTCTCGTTTAATTGGACGTCTACGAATGTTAGAAAATTTTAAATTGAAAGTGAAAAGTCATTTTTATAATCCCAAATTAGTCCTAAAACTCGTTCTTCAGTCAAGTTTTTCACTTACTTTTATTCGATGAAATATTATCCGTAATTTGATTTAAAACTTATGGAGAATTAGATATCCAATTGCGCATATCGAATCCACCTGCCCTGTGTACATGAGTCACATCCTTTATCAACTTTGAGCGCTGTTTATGTCGTTGGCTCCACCCAGGTCGTCTATGTAATGTTTTGTTTTTATGTCCGTACAGGCTTGGTCATAGTCGTTCTGAAAATCTAAGGCATTTCTGTTTCTGACCTGTTGGGCAAAACTTGGGTTGCATTTAGCTCCAAAAAATAATACTGGAATTTCGTACACGTCCGGTTCAGCTTGTCGGTTAGTTTCTCGCCACTAAATTCTTTGTGCGAATCGGCCTGTCTCCTATACTTTAATTTGGAGAAACATCTCAATGTCTCCTACAAAGGCAATCTTATGGTCTCTGAAATTCATTAGCACTGCTGACAGTTGCTGTACAAATCTGGACCTGGTAAAAGAAAATCGTTAAGACACTATCCATGTCTCTTGTAGGCCGCATCGAAAACTATTCTAAGTTTATGGGGTTTATTGCTATTTAGAACTCCAAAATGTGGCAGATAGTAAGTCAAGGGCGTTATTTTGTTTTTGTCTATACCCCGTTTCTATGTATGACTCAAGAACCTCATTATACTTTTTTCCGTATTCTTGGTTTTTGTCTATTTTTCTTTCGCATAATAGCATCCGAGCATAGGCGTTGTTATAACTTTCGTCGCTTTTCCAAAAAAAATCTACATTGAAATCTGCCATCCACTCGTTTTAGCGTTTTATCAACAATTTCCAGACGCCTTTTGTCGTCAATTGAGATTGGTATGTCATGTGGTGTTAATAACTCGTTCTCAAGACAAGATTGTGTAAATATCAAGATCATCTTTTGGATTGTCGTTTCGTGCGCAGTTGTATACATGGAATGAATAATTTCTGTATGAAATTTCCTTGTTTATTCCAACAGTTCCATGAACAACCCAGCCTAGAGAAGTTTTACTGGCAACTGGTCCATTGAATGAGTGATATTTTAGCTTTCGAGATACAATGAGTGACCAATTATCCTGACCTATCAAAATTTTTGAATGGGCATTTTGGTATGAACAGAACGAAAAGTCTTTCAAAAACTTATAGGTCTGTAATGGTAAATTTAGGCGTGATACAGTTGTTTTTACTTTTCGTAAAGTAAATGCTTTTGCTAATGGCTGCATTCCTCTGATTCCCAAACTAACTACCTTTGAATCAACTTGTTCATACACTTCGTTATTAGTCCATTGCATCTTCAAGGGACATGTCGGTCCCTGTAGTCCTATATCACTTGCAACCTGCTCATCTATTAACGAAACTGTTGAAGCTTCGTCAAGTAGGGCGTAAGTGTCAATTTGTTTTTGAGGGCCTATCAGTGTAACTGGAATAACTTTAAGTAGAACTTTGTTAAAACCAAAATTACCATTACAATTATTATCTGGCTTAGTTTCCTGTTGATTATGATTTTTTGGCATCTCCAGAGAAGAGCTTGGTGCGTCGTTTTTGTCCTTATGCAATTAAAAATTGTGGTTGTAGTTGCAGGTTACTACTTTGCACTTTTTCTTCCCTTTACAATCTTTAAGAACATGAGTCTTGGCAAGACATGATATGTATAGTTTGTTGTGAGAAATATGTTTCCAACGCTCGTCGATATTTTATGCTTTAAATTTTGGACACTCTATTACGTAATTATCGGTAGACTTACAAAAGTTACAATAGTATTTGGATTTTTCAAAGTTCTTGACAGTACTTGATACCATTAGTGTGGAGTCTTTAGACTTATTTACCCCGAATCCCAACGATGTTGCCGCTTTTATAGTTTGACCTCACCATTCTTAAAACACAATTACTTTTGGCAGAATAGTTTTGATTTTTTGGAAATGTTTCACAAAGGCTATTCGTTGAGACACCTGTACTTTTTCTAAAACTTCTTCAAACAATATATTATTACTAATTTGATTCATATCATTGAATGACAACAATGTTTGTATGAGATTTGTAAGCATATCATAAAATGTGATGAGTCTGTCATATTAATCATCTTTTATTACTGGGAATTGCCTAATTTTATTTATCAACAGTTTTACGACATGACTACAGTCTCCGAAACGATCTCACAAAATAACAATTACATCATTTACATTGTCTGGCAGAAGGAGAAGTGATTGTACACACTATCTTGCACGACCTGTGCCCTTCTTAGGCGATTGATATTTTCGTAATTGCTAAAATTACAAACTTCAGTGCTGCTTTCATACTCGGCAATGAAAATTGGCCATTCTAGTGGGTCACCACTAAATGTAGGTAGATCTTGTTTGATCGTCTGCCTTGCCATAAAACTTACAATTGGATCTACATTGATATTAGTCTTATCTTGATCTGTTTGTGCCTGCTTGCGTTGATTTGATTTAACCCACTTACGTGTCCTGCTCTCGGTTTATCCATCGCCGTTGAAGCATCCCCTCATGTCTCAGATCCTAAGTTCTCGTTCTTCCTGTCTGGAGTCCTCTGGTTTGGTGGAGTAATTGCAACTACCGTAACAACCGACTGATCATGTTGTAAGATTTGCTCATTATGACTTAAAAGACCAATGTTTGGTCGTGGCGTATCCATTATTCCCTGCTGCGGCTATGCAGGCAGATTTTGCTGATGTGACGTCATTTGATTTTGTGCTCTTTTTTTCTTATTGGAACGTGTGTTCGGCATTTTTCTGTTTTTTGGTTGCGATAATCTGCAATTCTAGACTTAACATACACCCAAGAATAATATGTCCTTGGCCAAATGAACATATGTATGTTCGAGATTTTATGGCGTCGCGTCGTGGCGTAACACAGACAATCTAGTCGTCGTCAAAGTATATGTGTCTGCTTACCCTTTCGCATGTGCATGTCCAAGATCTAGCTCGGCTATACATACACACTACATGTGCAAATTTTGGCTGATGAAATTATGCGTTAGTTTTGCGTAATCCATTTGCCGTCCAGTAGGCAAAGAAGGACCATTAGTTGGGGCAGTTACCTGGTTAAAGATTTTATTTTAGTATAGATGAGGCTCGACTGACCGAATTTAGGCCACCCAACCCGTGACGTCCAAGTAATTTCTTTTTTGTGTCGTCAGTTCAATAAATCACCAATTATGTCAATTTTATGATCTTTATTTATATATAACTTATTACAAAACGGTGTCGACTGTGCTCTAAGTCACTTGGTAAAATAAAGATGCTGTTCAGTTGAAAAGAATGGCAACCTCTCCGATACGTTACTATAATTTAAGGGGGTTACACTTTTCGATACATTTTAAATTTTAGAAAATAAATAAACATTTATCAACAAGAAGTGTCCTTCAATAAAAATTAATAATGAGGAATTCTTTTAGTTTAAGGTTGTGTTTTCTACAAAGTTTAAAAATAGTCGTACGGTTTTTGAACATGTGCTGTTCGAAAAAGCCGAAATGTTCAATTTAGAAGAAGTTTTCTATGCATCATATTAGATCCGGTGGGAGTTTTTTATTTGCTTATGCTGGATACATTCCCAATGCTTATTGAAGTTTCGTTTCCGACTAGGTGTCAGAATCGTCAGTAGGCGTGGGTGAGATGGAATCCTTGTTGCCGATTGATTGATCCTGAACCGATGTTTTCCCTTTTCAATATCCCAATAGCGATATTTTTTGATTGACAAATTATATATATCGAAATCCTTAAGTAGAAGTACAGCAGAAAATAAATTCCTTCAAGTAAAAAATAATATTTTATTTTGTAGGTTGTTATAAATTAAATGGTAAATGTATAAAAGGATCCATGAATTCCGCGCGAAAGTTTGGCGTACACACTATTTATAAAGTAAGAATACGGGTAATATTTTGGACTAATTGAAAGGTACATATTCAGCAAATGTCGCCCTGGTCCTAGCTTTCTTATTTCAGCAAAAACAATGTCAGCTCTGGGACCACCATTGGTAAAACCACCGTCGGCTGATTTATTCGGCTAGTCGCAACCATTCGAGGGATTACGTAAAGATTTTCTAGACCACGGCCTTGTGAGCAGAAGTTTTTGCTCGTATCGAGCAGAGAGCTGTAGCTAATTGAAATAATGTATATACGTATATATTTTCTCAATGTATATATATATTTTCTCAATCCTTTTTATACCCGTTACTCGTAGAGTAAAAGGGTATATTGTATTCGTGCAAAAGTATGTAACAGCTAGAAGGAAGCGTTTCCGACCCTATAAAGTATATATATTCTTGATCAGGGTCACTAGCCGAGTCGATATAGCCATGTCCGACTGTCCGTCTGTCCGTCCGTATGAACGCTGAGATCGCGGAAACTATAAAAGCTAGAAGATTGGCATTGACAGATTCTAGGAGTTCCTATGCAGCGCAACCTTGTTTCAAAAAGGTGCCACGCCCCTTTTAACTCCCACAATCGCTTATATACGATTTTAAAAATTTTAATATTTCGGAAAAGTAAAAATGCAGTTTTATTGTGTTTAATAATACCTATCGAAATGTAGAAGAAATTTTTCAAATCGGACCATTCGTTAAAAAGTTATGCGTGATCAATGTTTCTATGTCGGGGCACCCGACTATAGCGTTCTCTCTTGTTTTTATTTGTTCCCCACAGAAATAATATTTCTGACAATGGATCGCATGAATGACACTAAATGTCCACGCGGGTTCAGATCGCGGATGGCGTCGGCAGGTAGACGACATCACTATTATTAATTGAAGATTGTGTTGAGAGGGTAACGGCCCTCCTATCTAGCCTTAGGTTTACAGTGAAACAATAATATGTTTGACGGCGATGACCGGAACTGTGCTTAACGTATCAATCAAGTGATCTTCATTCGTTAAAATATAAAATTAGGGACAAATCTATATTTATCAATGAAAGAGCCATCAGCGAAGATCGCTGACCCTAAAACCGGCAAGTATCAGGCGACCTCTGCTGGAAAATAAAGTCAGAGCGCAGACCACAGTATCGTTACTGCTGTGTTAGACTATTAATTATTTTAGCATATATAATTTAATAGAAATCATTAATACACAGATTTCAGGGACGCGCATGATATACTTACTAAAAGCAATCCATTTCGTTGAATCTATTAATGGGTTCATTTGCTCTTCAATCATTGCCATTTCCGCTGCGATTAGTCGTCTTTCGGTTGGGTGTGCACGCTCGAATGTGTCGTTATACCACTCAGCAATGCGCATGAGCTTGATACGAGCTTGCTGTAAATTAAAGCTAAATTATCAGTTAAAATTAGGTAAGTGAGTAAAATATACCCAAAGCTCATCTTCCCTCCCAAAAAAATTGTTTAAGCTTGGGGAAATATTGCAGCCAAGAAGGCGATTAACTTTAATATCTTTCAAGGCAACTATTAGGCGATCGGTAAAGTTAACTCTTAGTTCATTAGCTTCATTTTTTTTGAGCAGTGTTAGAGCTATATCTTGCTGGATTCCTTGCCAACACTCATTAGTCCATTTCTCCAATATAATTTTAGTAAAGTCATCGATTTCCTGAAGCATTAAGTTGTAAATCTCAATAACATACCCACCGCGTTCGTTCTCAAACAGTCTGAAAAATTAGATTTGTTATTCAATGGCAATACTACGACTAGTACTCACGGATATTCATAGAGTTCGTGCTCTTTGTGTAATGCGTTAATTCGATGCCTAAGCTTTTTCATAAACGACACAGCACCGGAAACCTTTGGAAAACAATCGTCCGTGGGAAGTTCCTACATTAAAAAGGAGTTTCCAACAATCAACCATTAATTTATAAATCTATTACTCACGTTAACTCCAAGCACCGTAAAGACGTTCTTGAAATTGTTAAAATCTTTTTTTACGCACATGATCTCTTCCTCGAAGTCATCTACGACTACATGCATGAATGGTTCGATGTGCTCTCTAATAATGGGCCGAAGAAGTAGAGATCCCGCTAGGAGTAGATCATGCGTATCTTCAAGCGCTTTTTCAAACTGAAATGACACCATGCGCTCCATAACATCAGTCTTTGCCTTAAAGCTGAGGCGGTCTTTTTCGAAGTTCGAGTTTTCTGCGTCTGGATCAATCGGATTGTACTGAACGTTGGTCCACTCGCGATAAATGCTGTTGTACTCCTCTAAAATCTTTTCCAAAGCGAAAGTAATTAGTCGACCTTTGAGGCCCCCCATGACAATCTTCTCCAATTTTTGAAAGTCGCGGCCAGTATTGAACAAGTCTTTTAGCTCCTCCATTCGGACCAAAAACTTATCTAGTCGGCCAAATACTTCTTCAGGATGCCAGGTCCAATCCTGGGAGTTGAATGTTGTACCGATCTTAAATTTTTTAAGAGAGTTTCGGCACTCTTTATATATATGTCTAAATGCGCGGAAATTTTATGTTTCCTCATTAATTAATTATTAGTGTAACTACCCACTTATAATAGTCTAGATGCTGTATATTTGTTTCCACCTTCTTATAGGCTTCGTCCACATCACCTTGAAATATGGAATCAGGCTCAACAGTTCTGTTGACGCAGTCGATAAGAGAGTTATGGAACAAGTTAAAAAAAAGCGTCATGTTATTAAGTGTGTGAAAGTAGCGGGAGTGACCCCACACCAATCCAACAGTTAACATCAGTGGGCGAATGTCTTGTCGATTATCATCCATGTCGTTTGACTCAAACTTATCCATTTTCCTTTTCTAAAAAGTTCATTCATTAAAATTTAGTTAATAATTACACAATTACATTTGTACCAATGGGGACAGACATTTTGTTATGTCCCTAGCCTCTGCCAATGACTCAAGTACAAGTTCCACAATTCTGCGATAAGAGTGCTCAAAAATTGATTGAATCTTTTCAAGAACAAAACCAATTGTCTTTATACGTCTATCACCCAACTGATCAGCCAAACTCTCAAGGTTCTCCAAACGAGACTCCCAAAAGGCAAAAATTGCCCCCGGTAACGGATAATTATCTTTTGAATATATTTTTTCCGTGGATTTGATATTAACAAGATCTTCAACAGAATCAAGCCATTTTACGACCATAAACTCAAGCGAGTGCTTCATTAGAGGGTTAACTACGGAAATATCGCTGAAAAGCGAATAAAACATTTTAAATCTATAAATTTAAATATAAGTATAAGATTTTTAAAATACCCTGTGGCTATTGCAGGAGCGGCTTGCATTACTTCATCAACGCAAATTGGAAGAGGAAAAATTGTACGGTTTATAACAAGACCTTTCATCTGAGCAATTCCGTTACGCATTTCTTGAGACTCTGTCTTCATGTCGTTCGCAATCACACTAGTCCAGCCCACTTGATTGACTGCGTTATTAAGGAGCGGAAAAAACACTTCATCACAAAGTACTGAAAGATTGGCCAATGGGTTTGGTAATAGATCTCCAATCATTAGAGACTAAAAGAAGAACCTTAGCACTGATTTATATTTAAGGTATAAAAACTTACATCAAGCATATTATCCTCCGTTAAGCTAAGTGGCGTTGAGTTTCGTATAAAATAAGCAACTTTGTTTCGTGGTCTGACTGGAAAACTGTAGGATGGATAAAGCTGACCACCGGAGTTAATTGTAAATATTATTCTTTTTTTATTTGGATTGTTCACAAATTCCGAAATCAGGTCCTATAAAAAAGAAGTAATGTATATGTCACATTAGAACAACATTACCAAAACATATAAATATATAATATATGCATTAGTAAAAATTAGCATTAAATAAAAAGATTAAATTGCATAATTAATTTAATGAACAAAATTTCGGCAACAGTCAAGAGCCCAAAAATTCAATAAGATAAGCTCACGCATGCTTAGATCAGGTTGTTGATAAATTCAACGTGCCCGTATAGGGATCAGCGCGACTAAAATCAAGTTCGTTCAGTGCAAAAATATTTAAAATTTTATTTCACCCATAGGTGAAAATAGTTTTTACAATACAAAATTTGAATTAAATCTACAAAATAAATCTTATTCAATCAAAAATACTTTTTATATTTAAAATATTAAAAACCATTGAACTCCAGCCACAGCAATTATTATCCAACAATAAATGCCCCTGAAATTACAGATAGAGAAAGATAAAGAAACAAGCATTCTGTGCAAATCATTTAGTGTAACAATATAACGTAGCAAAAAGCGTATCCCGATTATGTATTTGAGTTTAAAAATGTCAATTGAGCATACGAAAATTAAAAATAAAATATAAATAAGCAAATAGCTTTTATTATTATTTATAAATTTAAAAATATATTTATGCCAATTCCCACATAGGTTTCTCTCCCCACCACATTGTAGTTTAAAGCCACAGATCCAGGAGATGGATGCTTCCTTTCCTGCATTTTCATTCCATAATATAAAATTACATCTAAACTAACTTAATAAAGAATTGCAGACATTTCAGTAACGGTTTGCCGTTAACCATTAACATATATATATGGAAATATTTAGGATAATATCAGCTTCAGTCATGAAATAACCATTAAAGTAAAGTAATTTTTAAGGGCCCTTAAATCTCAGCCACATAATTTCAAAGTTTGCTCCTGGGCAGAGTTTAAAAATTCCATTGGGTAATTTACGGCTTCTTCTATTTCCACAACGATATCTTTTGACTTAATATAATATATGTATTGCACTGCCTGAATGCGGCAAGTTGGCTCGTTCGCTGAGCCAGTAGCGATTGCTATAATTTCTTTCAATATTCGGAAATACTTTTTGTATGAGTTCATTTTTCAATGAAACTAAAAAAAATTTTCTGGTGATATTTCTCTTGACGATTCATCGACTGGCAGTCTTCCGTTCCCAATGTCTAGTAACTGTCGTGAGAACTCCTCCGCTGTTTGATCGTTCTGCAGCTGAACACGTATATTTGCCTACAATGTCCAATCACCATCTACCAGCCTGCAGAGCACTCAGTGTAACAATTAACGGATATTCCGTTGGGAGCAGATGTTTGAGGACTGGGACATAGTACGCGCTTGATGTAAAATGTCAACGGATTTTAATATTTTGACAGACGCAACGGGCAGTATATCTCTAATGAGGGTATCTGTGGGCTCCTCGATCCACACACTTTCCAGGTCTGCATGATCTAATATGCTGGGGCTAACTATATTGATTTTGGCAAGAGCTACTGCTAGCAATAAATTCTGCAGCTCCATCGCAATCATCCTATTCCGAGATAATAACAACATAACAACATATAGGTGTCCCGTATCAACTTGGGATTCTTTAGCCGACCTCAGAATTTGGTGGTAATACTATTGATTTTTCACAGTATTTTCTTCGCATAACGGTGAAAGCTTGTTGCCTAGTCTCCTGTTGGATATCACTAGGACTTTGTCGCCGACATTGAACACTCGGTTTTGTCGGGAGGTATTTTCCCTCCTTCTCAGCTTATTTTGGGCAAGTCTTATCCTATCCTGTATATCGCAATACGGTTCACTTGGTTGTGTGACTACCACGTCGGCCGGTCTCATATCGATGACTGAATGGATAGACTTGTTGTACTTAGACGTGGCCAGCAAGATCAACTCTACAGTGTTGCTAATGCCTTTGTCAATTTTAAGGCATCTGGCAAGCTCCACCAGAGTGCTGTGGAATCGCTCCACTTGTCCGATTTTCAGCATGGCCCGAATGGTGTGCGAGTTCAGTGAGGGTTCATTGTCGCAGTAAATGATTCTGGCTTTATGGAAGCCGGTTTGAGATCCTCTATTGTTCTATAGGGAATTGGTTGGACCATTGCGAACTTTGAAAATTTGTCAATGCATGTGAGGAAGTATTTCTTATCAGTGGAGAAAATGTCTATGTGTAGCATTTCTCCCACATGAGACGGTACTGTCGTTTCGCCGAGTTCGTGTTTTTTAGGATGCCTGTCATATTTGCTTTAGAGCAGGTCTTGCAATTAGTGACGATTTCATTCGCTAACTTGGTCATTTTCGGGAAATAGTATTCCGAAAGTACCGGCTTGACATTCTCATGTGCAGATCTGTGAGCCCTATTATGCTCAGTGGTGAGGACTTCTCGTCTCTCAGCGACCGCGAAAATATCTGTAACACGGTTCTTACAGTGCCAGAATTTGGTGGCTCCTTTTCCACGAGTGTGAGCGACACTTCACTGTGAATAGTGGCCGCACACGAATAAGCTTCTTCCGCCTCCACAACATTAAGTTGCTGTCTGGAGAGGGCATCCGCAACGAGATTGTCTTTGCCGGGCTTATAAAACATTTTAGCGCCGGACTCGTCGATACGAGCTTTCCATCATTTGATTTTCGCATTCGGATTGGATTCCGATACTGCGAATGTGGTCAGTATAGATATTTATATTTTTTACTGCATATTATGCCATTACTTGCGTAATTTGACAAGTGCCCAGACTATGGCTAACAGTTGACGCTCGTTAGTAGCGTAGTTATCATGGTGATGGGTCTTCCCTCTTGGGAAAGTACCGCGCCAATGCTAAATGCCGAGGCTTCCGTCGTTAGATCGAATGCCTTCTTGTAATCAGGGTAGCTGAGGATGACATCCTCTGTAGCCAGCATGTTACGCAACTTTTGGAAAGCAAGCCGTTGCTGTTCGCTAAATTGCACCTGGATATTTTTGGATCTGTGCCTACTGACACTTCCATGCTCCCCTTTCAAGATATCGGAGATGGGCCTAGCTATTGATGCATCGGTAATAACAGGCCAAGGAACGATCTCACCTCGAATATATTTTTGGGTTCGGAGAATTTCTGAATGGCCTTAATTTTTGTGGGTCAGTTGTGGCACCGTTGTTGGTGAATAAAGCCCAAAAAGTTAATGCTTTTCTTTAAAAAACGCGATTTTTGCGTTAATACCCTCATGTTGGCGTCGTGCAGTCTCTCGCAGTATGTCGTCGATGGTTCTTTGGAAGGTGCTGGCAACATTCTTCAAGCCAAACGGTAGCCGACGAAACTCGTACTTTCCTCCGATAACGGAAAAGGAAGTTTTTTTACGGACCCGCTCTGCCAGAGTGATCTGGTGGTAGCCAGACTTCAAATCGAGTGTTGTGAAGTATTTGGCTTTGCCTAAATTCCCTAGTATCATAGAGATATTTGGCATAGGATAGCGATCGTCCTCTTGTTCAATTTGCGAAAGTCCAATACGAGCCCCATTTTGCGGTTGCCCGCTTTGTCAGTGCCCTTTTTGTCTAATACCCATATTGGGTTGTTGTAGGGGGACTTTGACTATTGTATTATGCCATTTTTTAGCAACTCTTGGAATTTGTTATTGACAAAATCAGCTGCCCCGATTGGGTATCTGTAAAGCTTGGCATAATTGGGCTCCACACTAACCCTCCTGATGGTAGCTACCACCGACGTGTTGTAGGGTCGGGCCTCGTTGGCGTTTGCAAAGGCTTTTTTTCGTTCGCTGAGCATTTTTATAAAGGCCTCTCTAGCTAGAGGCGGGGCGTCCGAGCAAGCATTTGAGGTGGCCGGAAGCTAGACAAAGCGATGCCCCTGCCTGTTTTAACAGGCATCGAAGGAGGACAAATCTGGTAATAAGAAGAACGTGGCCTTTAAGTTGAATAGGGAGACAAAGCACTTCTTAGTGATGGTGGTGACGCCATGGATAGAATGTATCGTAAATGACGATTCTACCAGGCGGATTCCTTTCAATCCTTCGTATGGACTGATGAAGTTTTTTGCCGCGCCCGTATCTACCAAGAGCTTCATATCTACTCCTGCTACTCTTGAATAGGGAGACAAAGCACTTCTTAGTGACGGTGGTGACGCCATGGATAGAATGTATCGCAAATGGCGATTCTACCGGGCGGATGCCTTTCAATCCTTGGTATGGACGGATGAAATTTTTTGCCGCGCCCTTATTTACCAAAAGCTTCATATCTACTCCCACTACTCTTCGTCTGATGACGGGTAGCAGGGATTTTCCCCTAAAAAATTAATAACGTCTGAATCATATTCATGAATGGCGTCGTCATTGATTTCCTGTACTGCGCCTGACGCTGCGGCGGTGTATTTTTCCTCAGTTTCGCCTACGCTCTGCACAATGTTCTTAACTCTCTGCCTCTTGTGCAGGCCAGACCGATCGGACACGGCCGGTTTTCTGTTTTGGTAAGCCGGCGCTTGAGATGGATTGAACATCCTGGACAGCGAAGGGTCGATGTCTCTGGGCTCGGGAGTATTCTCATGAGGCCTATCACTGCGTGGAGCAGAGTGGACTTGAACTTTGTGCTGCTTTGTGAAATATGGATTCTTGCTAGCACCTGTTTGGAAATTGTTTTGAGGAGTGGCCTGTTGGCGCTCCTGCGTCTTTGGATATTGTTTCTTTTCTTTATCCTCCTGTCTTTTTGCAAATGAAGCCGCGAAGGGATACCTCTCGTGATTTGCCTCCACCTCTTGGGCTTCTTCTTTTTATTTTCCTCTAACATAATTCTTGCTTTTTTTTATGCTATTTCTAATCTGTATTTTCTTTCATTAGCGTAATTTTCTATACTATAGATTACTTTTATATTATTTATGCTATTAAATTTTTTTGGCAAATTATTAGACCCGAATTAAGGACGTCTTCATTTGTTGAGTTACTATTTCAAACTGATTTCTTTATTAATATTCAACTCTTACGTAGCTAACATGAGAATCTTCTTTTACTCTTATCTTATGACCCACGCAGGCATACCTGCTTATCGTTGGGTTTTTATAGTGCACATCTGTTATCGCTTATGTGCCTAGGATATTCGACCCGGTATTTACATAGGACTTGTATAATTTAATTTTTGTTTTCTGTTCCCATGTCCGAAACGAACGTCTTCATTGGACCGTACTTTAGAATAAAATCTTCAAATATAGCCTTTGCAACAGTGTTTGCACTTTTATTGACAATTGGAATGGCAACTAAATATTTTGTTAAATCGCATATAAGCGTAACTGCATATTCGTTACCATTATTTGATTTTGATAGTGGGCCAATTGTGTATACTATCACTCTGTCGAAAGCATTTATTGGAATATCTGTGATTGTCATAGGAGTCTTTGTATGTGTTGTCACTTTTGATTTCTGGCATGTTTGACATTTTCGTATGTACTCTGTAAAATATCGAGTCATACCTTTCCAGAAGTAATGTCTTTTACCTTGGCCAAGGTTTTGGTAATGCCTGTGTGAACTCCTTGTACTGGATCGTTGTGGAATGTAGACAGTATAGCTTCTTTTTCTTTTTCATTTTCTATTAGGGTCACCGGGTTGAGTAGCGCTACTCTCAATGATTTTAATATTTTGTTGCCCATTTTTTTGAAATTATCAATTGAAACTTGTTCAAAGATATTTTCCCACGGTGCCATTTTAGTTGGCTTATAAAAATGGTGCTCGCATTTCCAGTCATTTCTGTGCTGCAATTAATGAATTTGCTCACAGCTTCGTTCATTGTTGTGAACGTTCCAGCCTCGAGTATTGTTTTTAGCTTTTGACGGTCACAATTTTTCGTCATGACCCGTATGGCTTCCTTCGTGCTAAACTTATCTGCATGCTCGTATGGTAATCCCTCATCGATATATGCAGATTCCAACAATTTTCGAAGATTGTCAACGTTTGTTGTGAATGTCGTTTACCTTTTTGGTAAACATTGGCCATTTTTGCTTTAATTACATCAGAGTATCTTTTAACTTTCTGATAATGACATCTAAAGTGTTTTCATTACTCACTTATTTTTCTTCCGTCAAATTCAGGCACCGCGTGAGCAATTTCTTTTATATATGCCCTCTGGGCAGCTGATTCGTCGGCAATGATGTAGGGCTTTTGTTCTATTACACTATTAACGGTATCAGAATCTGACTGTTCTTGATCTGATGATTCAGATTGAATAAGAACAGCGGGGACAGTTAGGTTATTTATGTTTTTTTCTTCTATTTCTTGACTTGCAGAGTCAGAATCTTCTACCTCTGCTGAGTCGTCTTCAGATTCTTGGGTCGCCGGAGAATTTAGGATGGTCGGTACAGAAATTGTTAAGTTGTACCTTAGTTTTATTGTTATCAAACTCGATCGCTGTCTGTTTAAAAACTTATATACTTGAGTCCAATGCTCTTTATCTAATTATACCCTTGCAGAAGGTATTATAATTTTGGTCAGAAGTTTGTAACGCAGTGAAGGAGACGTTTCCGACTCTATAAAGTATATATATTCTTGATCAGGATCAATAGGGGAGTCGAAATAGCCATGTCCGTCTGTCCGTCTGACCGACTGTCCGTCTGTTTCAATACCGTTTGCGAGCTCAGTTTAAAAGCTAGCGATCTGAAACTATCACTCTCGTCCTCAAACATGTGTACGCAGATCATGTTTGAAAATCGCCCCGATCGGACGTCTATATCCTATAGCTCCCATAGGAACAATCGGATATATCTTGCAAGAATTGATGATATTTCGCGCAGTGTAAAAGCTATTGACATGAATATTTCCAAATCGTATTTTTGCATACCTTGACCAGGGTAAAGCGCGTGGCGATCGGACGTCTATATCCTATAGCTCCCATAGGAACAATAGGGTAAAATCGGTCCAAATTTGATGTTTTTCAGAATATTTCGCGCTGTGTAAAAGCTATTGCTATAAATTTTTTCAAATCGTATTTTTTATGCATTCCTTCATCAAGGTAAAAGCTCGTCCTGATCGGACGTCTATATCATATAGCTCCCATAGGAACAATACGGTGAAATTGGTCAAAATTTCATGTTTTTTATAATATTTCGCGCAGTGTATAAGCTAGTGACATAATTTTTTTTAAGTCTTATTTATTTACGCATACCTTGATCAGGGTAAAAGCGCTTGCCATGTCCGTCTGTCCGTCTGACCGTCTGTCCGTCCGTCCGTCTGCCCGTCTGTTTCAATACCGTTTGCGAGCTCAGCTTAAAAGCTAGCGATCTGAAACTTTCACAGTCGTAATAAAACAAGTGATTAGCTCCCATGGGAACAATCGGATATAACTTGCAAGAATGGAAGATATTTCGCGCAGTGTATAAGCTATTGACATAAATCTTTCCAAATCTTATTTTTTTATGCGTACTTTGATCAGGGAAAAAGCGCGTGACGATCGGACGTCTATATCCTATAGCTCCTATAGGAACAAAAGGGTAAAATCGGTTAAAATTTAATGATTTTTAGGATATTTCGCGCAGTATACAAGCTATTGACATGAATCTTTCCAAATCGTATTTTTTATGCATACATTGATCAAGGTGAAACCTCGTGCCGATCGGACGTCTATATCCTATCGGTCCAAATTTGATGATTATCAGAATATTTCGCGCCGTGTGTAAGCTACTAACATAAATTTTTCCAATTCTTATTTATTTACGCATTTCTTGATTAGGGTAAAAGCGCTTGCCGCTCGGAAGTCTATATCTTAAAGGAGATAGGAAAAATTGTTAAAGGCTTTTTTTTCTATTTGTATACGACATTTTTGCAGTATAAAAGCAATTGACGTGAAACGATGCAAATCTAGTTTACTTATGTATACCTAATTCCTTTCACTACTTTTTCACTTTTAGCAATTTCGGCAAAGTCTGCAAGGGTATTAAAACTTCGGCTTGCCGAAGTTATCTTCCGTCCTTACGTGCTGCATTAAAGCGGGTCACTAATATTTCTGCGTGTTTACTTAATGTGGCTTGTTGTATTGGCCGATTTTGTGTTAGCGACTTATACGATTTTTCGAAGTCACTTTTTAAGATATTTAATTCCTTATATAATTCACTCCATTCCATTATTGTATGGATATGAATTATTTTCTATATGCTACCATTACTAGGTTCCTACCCAATGTGGCGTGTTCCTCTATTACTGATTTCACCAGAACGCCCGGTATAGTGCTTACTACAATTGACTTTTGCGTAGCTGAGCAATGTATTAGGGGTGAAATGTCCACATTAAAAATGTCCATATATTTATTTTCTAATTCGTAAATACTAATTGGAATGGTGGGGACAAGTGTTTGGACACGTTCCCTAAAAAAAGGATAAACTTTCTGAATTATCTCCTGGGTACTCATAATGGCTATTTTAGGCATAAAGGAAAAATAAAATTGATGGCATTAAATTTTAAATTATTGTTTTACGCGTTTAATCGAGTCGTTCCAAATTGTCCGCTCTGCTAATATATGTCTTCTTAATTATCTTGTTGTGTTTCACATACAAGGTAAGTAGGAATTGAGCAGCTGTAGCCATCGTCAATATTAGAAGAAGTAACGTTATGGTTTCGAGTTTCTCAGTGTGATCTACGATTTTTACGCTATTGACCGCATTGGCCGTATTGTCTTTTGTTTGGCTATCATCTGAGCCGAACCAACCCATTTTTAGGCAGTTCAAATTCTATATCTTTATAGAAGAAAAATATTTAATGGAACTTTTTTTTTTTTTAGGAGAAAAAAAAAAGAAATCTGAATATTAAATTCGAATCTGGAAATATAATCGCATACATTTTTTTTGTTGTTTTTTTTTTTAATGAAAGGAAAATTTTTTTTTAAAGGGTTGTTATTGGTTTACATGTAACTGATTTACAATGGTTTGCTCTATATAAATCAATATCACTTACATGTTTTTAGTATAAAGCCTATCAGTGGTTAGTATTTTTCAAGCAGCGCTTTTGCGCATCGGCTTGAGGTAGAGGTTGTTTAAAATTAAAGGCAACTTAGGCAACAAGGCAGCCTTCTAATATAATATTTTCATGCTTTCCTCGTGGGCTTCTTTTTCTCCTGCGGGGTCGTGCCCTGTACTCAGCTATTGTGAGGAGGCGAGGTCCATCGTTGGGACACAACTGGAGGGCTTCCTGTAGGCTCGGCGCGTCCCTTTGCTCAACAGGAGCAGATACCTCCCACGACGGTGAAGAGGGCGGATTGCCTTCCGCACTCATATATTTCCCGCGTTGGTGCAGTCGGCGGTTTGCCTACCACACTATGTTTCCCTCGATGGTGTAGAAGGATTTGCCATGCCTTCCACACTTACAGTGAGTCACAAAAGTATTCGTTGCAAAGAGGATTAATGTAGTTATTTTCTGCTGCTGCTGTCCGGGGCCTAAGGGCTCAGGCGGTACCGGTGCCGGTCATCGCACAGGTTTTCATTGTGTTTCACGGAATTTTATCTATGCTTCTGTTTTTTTTTTTTTTTTTTTTGTTTCTTCTTGTGTTTTACGGAAATCAATTTTAACTTATATTCTGTTTTTATTTTGTTGTTTTTTTTTCGGCACTTTATACCACTTTTTCCACATATATCTGCGATCGATTTTCTTTGTAACAGATAACTGTCACGGTCGCCATGTAGGATGGCAGGGTGGAATAACTTTATACATTTTTAAGATGTGTATACATCAGTTGTCTTTAGTCAATTAATTCGGCTTATATTTCTAACAAAGTACTTTAAAGCTAAGGCCGCGCAACTGCTCTGCCGGGAATGCCGGCAGCGGAGCTGCCGCATTTATGTATTTCTCATTTATGCATATGCTGCTCGCTGTTGACAGCGGCTAGCTCGAGAGAGGTAGTATGTACTGGTAGTATATGTTTAGTCAAGGCATGGGAATCTGCTGACTTATGCACTTATGGTCTTCAAGGCAGAGCTGGGCTGATCGTGTTACGGTCAACTCGAACCATGCCTTGTGTTTATGTAAACAAATGCAACAAAGTGTTACAGTGCGTATCCCTTAAGTACTGTTGGTACAGTGGGTATTGGTTAAATGTGTACATACTACATACTACCACTAACCATACAACATATAGACTGGTCATTTCATACAACGAATTTGGTCACAAAATTTTTCAATCGGGAGGCCCCAATGCTTGTAGCAGCAGGCCCCGACACTTCGTGTGCCTTCGGGTTTTTTTCGCTCTCGTTCTAATTCTTATTTTGACGCTCGCGCTCGAGTTCGGTCGTTCAGTCGCAGAGACGCGCATTTTGAAGAAGGTTGGCCTGCGCTTGAATTGGGCTTTGTATGTATGCGTGTTCATGCATTCTCATACAGGGGTGCATGTGTGCGATCATTTCATTTCGATGCAGCAAGAATATTTTGTCTTTTGCTACTTTTCAGACTTGGTACCCTAACAATATGGGCGTATTCACTATTGGGTTAATGATAAAATAAGAATATTATATGTTATAGTATATTTTTAATATTTCAGCATATATTTCATCTTGGTTTACAAATTCAAATCAGTGGTAGCAGAAAAATGTTTTGCATATATGTATGTATTGCAAATAATATAAATCAATCTAATGAGATAGGAACAGGGCACATCGCAGTCGGTGTCTGCGCTTAGTGGTTCAGAAAACTTCAAACCAAATCAGCTTTGGTTGTTGTTCTGCGAGCGGATGGTGCCTGCATAGCCTACCGACGATTGAATTTTAGGGGTGGGTACAGAAACAAGTTTTTGCACGTTTTTTAGGACACTTGTTTTGAATGTTATGTTTAATGATAATTAATTTCATAATTTTTTTTTATATTAAAAATCATTAAAAGTTTACTTCTTGTTTTACTTACTTAAAATAGTAATATAAATTTAAGAAAATCACTTCAAATATTTTTTGTCTGTACTTTATAGTGGATAAACAATTTGTTATTTTCCAAGATTTAAATTATAAAATTATTATATGTACATATGTATATTTATCGGTAACTAATTCAAGCGGCGACTTTCAAGAATAAGCAAACATAAAAATATATACAACTAGATCATTAAATAACAATATTACACTGCGAACCTTAAAAAAATAAATCAACCAAAGGTCATTAAACACAACATTCAAAACAAGTGTCCTAAAAAATGTAAACAAAACAAAAGCCAAACAGCCGTTCTTGTTTCTGTCCCCACCCCTAAAATTCAATCGTCGGTAGGGTATGCAGGCACCATCCGCTCGCAGAACAACAACCAAAGCTGATTTGGTTTGAAGTTTTCTGAACCACTTAAAAGCAGTGGGTTTTTTTTGACACCGTCTGCGATATGCCCTGTTCGTATCTCAGTAGATTGATTTCTATTAATTGGAATACATATATATATGCAAAACATTTTACAGCTACTACTGATATGAATTTGCAAACCAAAATTAAATTTATGCTGAAATATTAAAAATATACTGTAACATATAATATTCTTATTTTTATCATTAACCCAATAGTGAATACGCCCATATTGTTAGGGTACCAAGTCTGAAAAGTAGCAAAAGACAAAATATTCTTGCTGCATCGAAATGAAATGATCGCACACATGCACCCCTGTATGAGAATGCATGAACACGCATACATACAAAGCCCAATTCAAGCGCATGCCAACCTTCTTCAAAATGAACTGAACGACCGAACTCGAGCGCGAGCGTCAAAATAAGAATTAGAACGAGAGCAAAAAAAACCCGAAGGCACACGAAGTGTCGGGGCCTGCTGCTACAAGCATTGGGGCCTCCCGATTGAAAAATTTTGTGACCAAATTCGTTGTATGAAATGACCAGTCTATATGTTGTATGGTTAGTGATACTACTAAATTAAATGCCCATAATTCGATTAGACAGCTCTGTCGCCTGTAGTATGTTCACATATCGAATGCACACTGTACTCAGTGTTACGCATCGATTTAAGTACAGACACCTTATTTGGCATTTTGCATTTGGCCACAATAACAAAACACATATATAAACCTAGCAGTTCCCGAGTGCCAGGTTATATGACCGCCCTCGAATGCCTGGGAACTGCAGTGTCAGCATATTTGATATGTGCGACCGCTCCGACGGACAAGTCAACATAGTATCTCTCTCTCTCATACCTCTGAGTCGCTCCCAGTTCAACAAAAATTATTTAACAAAGCCTCATAAAGAAAATATAACACACGCCAATAAAATTATTTAAATAAATTAACAATTTATTTATTTCAAAGCGGCACTCTTGCGCCGAGGCCGAGATATTTATTATTATTTTTGTATTTTATATCTGTAAGGATGTTCTTGGGCTGGGATATTGTGCTCAGGGCTCCCAGGGTCACTTACAATAATTTTTTTAAGTTCAAGGACTTAAGGGAGGGGTGAGATAAAAATGGCCCTATTCAGACTCCGTGGCCGGAACTCACGGCGGCAAGCGAATAGATTTCGGTTTTTTAACACTTTGTTCCTTTATTTAGGTTTGTTCGAGGAGCGTACAAAGTCTCCTTGTCACGCCACTCCAGCCTATTCGTTTCAAAAAATATCTCGAGAAAATATATAGTGGACGCTTACGTTTCCGTCCACAGCAAATCCAGTCAGTTGATTTTCCATGCCTCCGCAGTGGAAACAGGGTCGTACACTACATCAACTTCGCCACTGTCGGTTAACATCGTATCACACGTTTTTTTACGCACTTGTCAAATTTTCACGGCGGGGTTTCCCGGGTTATTGGAAAGCCTCACGATATGAATCTGGCACGCGCGAAGCCTCAAGAGTAATTGCTTTTGCTTCTCTTTGATATCGGCGCATGCACACCATGCATTGCGTCGGCGTCGCTGCCGCTGCGCTGGCGCTTCGGCATTTTTCAGGCAAAATTATTTCCCCTTGCTCGAAAACATCGGTCGGGTTGGTTGCAATTTGGTTAGATCGTGCGAAATTATTTTCCCCTTGCTCGAAAACATCGGTCGGGTTGGTTGCAATTTGGTTCCATCGTGCGACGAAAAGCTTGTGTGTGTGTTAGCTTTGTGCAGGTGTTCAAATTGTTCAAACTGTGTGTGCCGCTGTGTGGAAGAGAGCGAGATCGTGTTGGAACTGTTCAAAGAGAGCGAGAGCGTGTTGGTTGCGCTCAGGCGTTCGATGGTTTAATGGTTTGGAGGTGTTGAGTGCGTTGGCTATGAAAAAGCTAAACTAATAATATACAAAATACTTGTGAGGGCCGTCTAACGGTTCCACACATATGTGGCCGTGATGTAGATGTTCAGCCCTGAGATTTCAATATGTTTGATATATTTATATTTTTAGCAATTCAAAATACAAACAACACACAGAAACAAATATAATAATAACGCATATAATTCCACAATTTAAAATTCCACAATGTCATCAAATAATGAGTCTGCTAATTAATATTGTATTAATTTTTTAAATTAACACCAAACTATGGAAGCGGAGCTGCAGAAAATATTCTGGCAGTGTTTTACTTGTTTTATTTATTCGAGCTGCAGAAGAATATTCTGGCCGCGATTTACACTCAAATGCAGATGCCGGGAAGTATAAGGACTGAGGTGCTCATGATCTTGTAAGTGGATCCCTATTATACCGCTCTGGGTACTTTTGCGTTGAGCGCCAATTAATTATTTAAATTTTGAGGACGCTTAAAGGCGCCTCCCATCTCAAACACTTACCCAGTATATCAGCCATTGAAGGCAATATTAAGTTCCAGCCACTGAAGGAGACGAGGAGCTGGGCCTTCAACTGTTCCGAACCGGCGGGGAACAACACGAGGTACTCCAGGCTCTCCAGGAGGACCCAGCGGAGGACCCAGTCAGGGGTGACGCCCACTGGATCGAGGCCCCAGCGGACTGGAGGGTAGACACTTTGGATCGCCGTCTGCCCCCCATCCTTGTACGGTACCTACGCCACATCGACGGGGCCAAGTTCCGCATCAGTGTGACCGCACGAGGCGAAGTCACCGTGGCCCTCCGCCCATCTCATTAACCAACCCGAAGTAAAGGGGGGTGTGAGGACGCCTAAGGGCGCCTCTCATAGTCTCTCAGCCATTGAAGGCCATATGTACGTAGAATCTCAGCCATTGAAGGCAATACTTAAGTTCCAGCCACTGAAGGCCTGATTACATATTAAGTTTCCAAATATATATTTAAGCCTAAAACCTAAGTTATCCTTGTTTCAAATATGCGCGCGCGAGGTTACCAGTAGTGATCAGCAAGATCAGTCAGCTGGCCAGTCGGGGCGAATGCCGACAGTATCGATAAGTTATCTGAAACACCCGTGAAGGAATGTTCGATTAAGGGCAAGCTTAGTGCTGTTAATGGCGCGAGCGTGCTGTAAAAGGAAAAAAGCATGTCGACGGCAGCCGAGCTGAACAGACCAGGAGGACGAAACCAGCCGAAGGAAACTCGCGGACGGCTACGCCATACCAAGCTCTAGAGTAAGATAAGCAGCAGAGACCAGAAACCAACATACTGAGAGCGAAGGTTAGGGAGAAATAATAAGTGAATAAAAGGAACATAAAGTTGTGAAATTAAACCCCCAAGCCTGGCTACTAAAATTTAGTGAACTTCGCGGAGTGTTTTCGGGTCGGCTAGGTTACCGTATTGCGTTTCCGAGGTTTGTTTTCTCGAGGCAACGCGGACGCCAAAGCAACCCACGTGCTACTCTAAGTCGGGCAAGTTCTCGTGTTGCGTTTCCAAGGTTTGCTTTCTCTACGCAATACGAACGCTTACCAGACTGGAGAAAAGCGCGGGCAACTATCGCCGCATATACAACCGGCCGAGCCGACAGGGCATTCCAAACGTCGACTGCTGCAGGAACCAATCGCCTAAAAAACAGGCAAGGGCCTCGAGTATCCGGGAGCTACCCGAGGACCACTTCGAACGCCCAGAGACATTAAAAACCACGATTCACGGATCACAACCGTATCCGCGCCAGGGTTACGGTCGAGGGACGATCCCTCAACGCCACCTTAAATACGGGGGCCTCACACGCTTCATGAGTGAGCGCCTCGGCAGAAAACTCGACGATGGAAGTAACCTTCGAGCCGTACCGCCCATGTGCGGTGTGGTGTGAAGACAAATTCGCATCCGTTTTTTGATGCGAATTCGCGTATCGCGTCGGCTTCGTCCTCTATCCTCTCTCGAAGGGCCCGGAAGTGGCGACTCGCTCCGACGAAGTTCGTCCCGTTGTCGCAATGGACGACTTGGGGACATCCTCGGCGCCCAACGAACCTTTGAAAAGCCAATAAAAAGGAATCTGTGGTTAAATCTGAAACAACTTCTAGATGAACCGCTTTGGACGCAAAACAAACGAAGAGCGCAATGTAGGACTTATACGGAGGCCTACCACGAATTTTCAATGTCGTATAGACAGGGCCACAAAAATCGACGCCACATATAGCAAATGGGCGGAGAGCACGGAGACGATCTGCGGGTAAATTTCCCATAATTTGTGTCATTAGTCGAGGTTTACACAGCGTATGCATGATCGAACTATCTGACTGCAGACCTCCTGAGCGTTTACGATCCAAATACGCTGTCGAAGGAGACTCACAAGGGCTCGTGGACCAACATGAAAATTGGAATGGTGAAGATGCCGAACATAGCTCTGCACAAATTGGGAGCGTTTTGTCAACAACAATGGAAACTTGGCATCGTATGATATAGGAGCATTAGCTAGTCGCCCCCCAACTCGCAACAAAGAAAAGTGACACCAAGTCCCCTTGTCTTCATGGATGAATGGATTCAATCGCTGAAGACTTGGGCCAACTCTGGATCCTTTACGAACATCCTTTACGGCACATAACTCAAGCCTTGGGAGTGTTTTAGTCTTGAGCGGCGCTACTTTAGACTTTGAAGTCAACAGCGATATTTTATAACCTTCTGCAGTTTTGCTACGAATGTAGACGCAAGCTCCATAAGCTCTTAAGGATGCGTCAGCAAAGGCATGTAATTGGACCGGTGACATCGGATCGGTATGCACAAACCGGGGAATAGATATTTCCTCTAATTTAGACAATGTAATTTTTATCATATTCCAAGCTGTTTCCAAATGAATAGGAATCGACTCATCCCAATCTAACTTATTAAGCCAAAGTTCCTGCAATAGGATCTTTCCTCTTATTACAATAGGACTTAATAAGCCGAGGGGGGTCAAACAGCTTCGATGTCACCGATAGTATGTTCCGTTTTGTCGCTCGGAGACCCATGACAGCAGTGTCAATTTGAAATTTGAAGGCATCTTCGTTAGGCAACCACGATATTCCTAACGCCTTAGTTGACTCTGAGTCCGAGATGGGTATGGATTTAACTGTGCTCTCAGATGCGGTAACGTCAGGTGAGTTTGAAAACCACTTTGTCAATTCAAAACCTGCAGTTTGAAGAACCTGAGATACTTCAGACTTAATAGTCTTTAACTCCTCTACGCATGCAGCACCAGTCAACATATCATCGACATAAAAGTCGGATCCAATAACCTAAGCAGCTCTAGGAAAAGAAACTTTGGCAGACTCACTTAACCTTTTTAAACACCGAATAGCCAAAAACGGGGCTGGTCCAGTACCATATGTTACGCTGTTGAGCTTGTATAATCTCAAGGACTCAGAGGGGTCTCTTCTCCACACTATAAGTTGAAACTGCCTATCTGCTTCATTCACCATCACTTGGCGATACATTTTCTTTACATCGGCGGTCAGGGCAAACCTATGCAGCCGGAAGCGCAGTAACGTTGAGTACAACTCATCTTGGATTGTCGACCCAACCATCAAAATGTCATTTAGAGACTTCTGAGTTGACGATTTACAAGACGCATCGAAAACGACACGTTACTTGGTTGACGTACTTTGGGGTCTCAGAACACATTGATGTGGGATAACATAATGTGGAGCAGAAGGAAGTTTATCTGTAAGAGACATATGACCTAAGGAAAGGTACTCCTCCATAAATTCTAGGTACATTTCCTTCATCTCAGGGTCTCGAGACAGCCTTCTTTCAAGCGACAAAAACCGCCGTTTTGCAACTTCAAAAGAGTTGCCTAACTCATTTGGATCCGATTTAAACGGCAGTCTTACTTCAAACCGACCTGATGGCAAAACCTGAGTAGTCTTCCGGTAGTGTTCTTCACATAACTTTTGCTCAGGTGACAGAATTTTTCTTTAGAGATGGCATTTCTTCCAGTGACCAAAACTTCTGTAGTGTGCTGTCAATAGACACTAAAATCTCTTCACTACAACTGAAACTTTTCACAACTTCTGTAGGGGAAGATGCCTTATATCTACCCGATACAACCCAGCCGAAGAGGGTTTTCTGCAGAGTTGGAAAGTCAGGACCTTGTCTAATTTGTCCAACAGCTAATAATTCGAAAAATGATTCTGCTCCTATTAACATATCTATTCTTTGTGGCTTGTAGAAATAGGGGTCTGCTAGTGGAGAACTCACTACCATTTATACGCGACTTCACCATTGTGTGTACCTTTTTCTTAACTTGAGAATTGGACTCGCCAATACCAAGTAAGTTTATACACGACTCCTCTTTACGGATCTGTAAGCGGTGAGCAAGGTCCTCTGTTATAAAATTCGTTTGGGACCCAGAGTCAAGAAGTGCTCGGGCCCAAATATATTCACCGTTTTTAGTTCTTACACTTACGATCGACGTGGCTAAAATCACTCTGTCCAATGATGTCGCATGCATAACATGTGACGTGGAAGGCTGATCTTGATTTAAAGAGGGAGAAAGAATCTCTTGGGGTGGTGGCAACGCTAAACTATTTTCGGACACTGTATATCTATGCAGTAAAACGTGATGCGAGCGGCCACAAACTCGACATTTATTAAATTTGCATTTTGAAACAGTGTGACCCTTTCGCATACAATTGATGCATAAGGAAGCAGATTTTACAAAGTCAAACCTTTGCATTACCGAAAGGCGACCAAACGGACCACAGTTCGCTAGGATATGGTCTCCTGCATTGCAATAGCTACAACTTTGCTGGGATTTACTGTTGGACGAAGAACAAGAAAATGAGCTGCGATTATGTGGCTTGCTCGACATAACTTTATCTTGCTTTGGTTTCGTCGATTCTTCAGCGGATAAATGCTGGTATCGGCGGTTTAACATTTTTTCAAAATCGGACCAAAGCGGTAACCTTTCATAATCTAATTGTTCTTCCCATTTTGTTTGGTCACTGGGTCTACTCTGTTCAAAACAAGATAGATCAACATTGCATTTGAAATCTTGGTGTCGTATCCTATCGATAACAAAGAACCGTATATAGATGATACGGTGTCGATAATATTTCTTAAAGACGAAGCTGACTGTTGCGTTATTTTCGGAAGACTAAACAATGTTGAAATATTATTCATATAAATTAAACATTCGTTATCATACACTTTTTTCAGGCTGATCATAGCCTTTTCATAATTGCTCTCGGTGACTTGGTAGGCCTTAATAGTTCCCAAAGCTTCACCAGAAAGACAAGAAATTAAGTGATTGAATTTTTCTATGACGGGAATGCTGTCGTCTTGATGAACAAGAGTTTCGAAAAGGCTAATGAAATTCTTAAACTCCGAATATTTGCCGCTGAATTTCGGCAATGCCAAATTCGGAAGTCGAGCTCGAGTTGGGGCTACAGAAGCTGATCCAATTATTTTGGTTTCGCTTGCCGTCTTCAAGGCTGAGATAAGCGACATTATTTTTGCCTTGGTAATTATTGAAAGCTCTTCCAACTCTTCTCCGAACTCATCGCCATCATCTAAATCTTCGATCTGTTCTTGTATTTGAGTTGCCTTAATAATAGAAGCATTTAAAATCTCTAGCCGACAAGTTAGTTCTACTTCTTGGATCGCAATCTGGCCGGCTTCTATTCGATCATTTAATCGGCGGATGCTCATCACTGGTTTTTTGAGCTTATTTTTAAGATCCGCAAGAAGTTCAAGAGATTTTGGCTTATCTGGACTCATTTTAATTTATTTTTTATTTTTTTTTTTATACATAAACCACGAAATAAATAAATATATATATAAATAAATTATTTATCCAAGAATAATAATTAATAAAATAAATAAGTTTTAAAAGAGGATAATTGTTCAATTAGAATGACGACAAAATGTTAAATAAATTTTCGAAACAAAATACTAAGAGTAATAACAATTTAATTTAATTATTAAATTTGTTCGAAAAAATTATTATAATAATTATCCACAACGAAAACGACGAAAAAAAATATTAAATTGAATATCGAGCCACGAGGTATCAAAATTAACAGTGGTTGCAATGACGGCAAAAATCAGTATACCCGTCCGAATGCAGGGTAGCGCGTCACTTTGATCTTCAGCGCGCCAAACCAAAAGTCCAACAACAATTACAACGATGCTAACGGCAGACAAGCGAAGCGAAAAAGGAAAACGAAAAAGTTAACCGCTGCAGCTGCTTGTATATGAGGACTTATGTATTGGTTATATATAGCGGCTGGGATAATTTTACGAACTATTAATTTTCGAGTTTCAATAAATAAATTGGGGGCGACAGTGATTGCAATAATATAACACAATTATGTAAATGTTGCGTCCAACGGAGGTTCAAATAGGTTATAATGTGTATGTGTATATGTATGTGTATATGTATGTGTATATGTATGTGTATATGTATGTGTATATGTATGTGTATATGTATGTGTATATGTATGTGTATATGTATGTGTATATGTATGTGTATATGTATGTGTATATAATAAATTTTAATATAATTTTTTATTTTTATTTATTATAAATAAATGCATGCACAACTAGCTCTACTATATCGATACGTCTGTGCCAAGAATTGAAAGCGAGGTGCAATTTTTCAGCACAAGACAATAAACAATTAAATTGTTTTTCTTATAAACTCAAGCTTTCAATTTTTTGCACAAATACCTCAGGTTCTGCGTTAGGGTCTTTCAATCCAGCTGCCACTTTCCTTTTGCACATTGAGCAGTCGCAGGGCATCCCTCTGGCAGCAGTTCTTTTTGGCGAACAGAGTATTTCGCGACCGGCACGATATTTTAAGCAGGAGCTGCTGTGTATTTTCTATCCACACCGACACGCCGCGGGCAACAAAATCACGGTGTATGTATGTAATTGAGTGCTTTGAACTCCACTTGCACTTGCACTTTATATTTTTGGTTTATGTGTCACTGTCACTAGTTTCCAAATAAATTAATAACTTTAACGTCCACCCGGGAGCGCCATGAAAAATTAGAGAGTTTTCTAATTATTAATTTCCGAAAAAAAACTTGGCGGTGGCTAAAATTATTAATAGCGATAAACGAAAACGAAAGAAAAGGTGTCGACGGCTCAAATCAATTTCAACGAATACTTCTATATTTTTCGACAAAGTACTTAGAGCCTAGCTTAACGAAGGTTGGCGAAGACGGGGCGACTTCGCCGAGAGCGAGAGAAAACTTTATTGTGCTCCCGCCTTCGCCCTAAACTAACTTACACTAAACTTCAAGTTTTTTAACAATTTCATTAAAAATTCAAATTTGCGCAATTTGATTTTATTGAATATTTTTTCCCGGAGCACAATAAATACACGTCTGCATGCGACGTCGGTTTAATAACAAATAAGCGGTCTGGGTCAGAAAAAACAAGGCCGATTGGATTCTTTCCAGCCAATGCTTCTTGCTGACCAATCTTTCACACACCAAGTTTTTTGGTCGTGCCTGATAACGTGATCGACTTTGGTGCTTTGCACCAGTAAAGAAGCAAGTGGATAAATGGTTAGCCGAAGGAATAATACGTAAGTCATCATCAAACGTAGCCAGCAGAATCGTCGTAGTCAAAAAGAAAGACGGCTTCGAATTTGTATTGACTATAGAAAACTAAATAGCATGGTATTGGCAGATCGTTTTCCAGTGCCCTTGATGGAAGACGTACTGGAAAGATAAGCAAAACTACGATATCTTTCAACATTCTATGCTCTATTTGAAAATCATACAAGAGAGAACGCTATAGTCGAGTGCCTCGACTATTAGATACCCGTTACTCAGCTAAACAACTTTAGATTTTGCATTAACATAATGTGAATTAGTGTGACCACAGGAAAAAAGGACAAAAAGTTCAAATTATCAATTTGAATTCGGCGATCTCTTAAGCTGGCAGCTTTACAGCACGAGCATCAGCACCAGCACTGCTTTAGCGCAGGCAACTTTTGTCCTGCACCAGCATACACACATACGCCATTGTTTGACTCAGACCTCCAATTTGGCTAACTTGATTTGATTTGCATAGCTCTTGGGATATAGTTCGGTATTGACAAATGAAAACCATCGCAATTTCCTTTAATAGAAATCCTTATCGAGAATTAACGTTGACTCTGTTGAGCACCTTGGCCAGCAGTTAGAAAGTCATCCGTTAGATGGCGCCATGAAAAGCGGAAATGTAGGCGGTAGTCAGGCTTAAGCGTTTAATGGGTTTTTGGGCGTAAGAGTGGGCGTGGCAAACTTTTATTAGGCCAATCGATAGGTATTGACGAAACAAATACATATCAATTAAAATTTTCATAATAGCATCAAAGCTGTGACCACAGCTTGTGGCTTGTGGGCGTCAGAGGGGGCGTGGCACCATTTTGAAACAAACTTGCGCTGCGTAGGAACTCCTAAAATATACATGCAAAATGTTAATCTTCTAGCTTTTATAGTTTCCGAGATCTCAGCGTTCATACGGACAGACAGACAGACAGACAGACGGACAGACGGACAGACGGACATGGCTAGATCGACTCGGCTAGTGATCCTGAACAAGAATATATATACTTTATAGGGTCGAAAACGCTTTCTTCTACCAGTTACATACTTTTGCACGAATACAATATACCCTTTAACTCTTCATTTCCAAATTCAAACGTCCTATCTTTCCTCAGTAAATCATATAATGGTTTCGCCATTGCTCGTTCTGAAAAAACAAGAGAGAACGCTATAGTCGGTTGCCCCGACTATCAGATACCCGTTACTCAGGTAAAGGGAGTGCGAGGGAGATGGAGATAGAAACTTTGATCACGCATAACTTTTTAACGAATGGTCCGATTTGAAAAATTTCTTCTACATTTCGATAGGTATTGATAAACACAATAAAACTGCATTTTTACTTTTCCGAAATATTTAAATTTTTAAAATCGTATATAAGCGATTGTGGACGTTAAAGGGGGCGTGGCACCATTTTGAAACAAACTTGCGCTGCGTAGGAACTTCTAAAATCTACATGCAAAATGCCAATCTTCTAGCTTTTATAGTTTCCGAGATCTCAGCGTTCATACGGACAGACAGACAGACAGACGGACAGACAGACGGACAGACAGACGGACAGACGGACAGACGGACATGGCTAGATCGACTCGGCTAGTGATCCTGAATAAGAATATATATACTTTATAGGGTCGAAAACGCTTTCTTCTACCAGTTACATACTTTTGCACGAATACAATATACCCTTTAACTCTTCATTTCCAAATTCAAACGTCCTATCTTTCCTCAGTAAATCATATAATGGTTTCGCCATTGCTCGTTCTGCTGAAACGCATTTTCGCCTCCTCTGCCTCCGTTATTTCGGTTGCCACCAGCGCTGTTGATCTGGTAGTTTAAGCTCTCTAGAATTTTCTGAGCCCTCGAAATTTCGGCTCGCAAATTTTCCAAAGTCTCAGCGTCAACTTCCAGCTCACTGCGATTCTCGTCAACATTTTCCAATTCAGCTTGCTCCACAAGGTTCTCGGGCGCCCTTCCGCGAATTTCTTCCGGAACGCTGCAAAGCCGAGCAAAAAAGTTCCGATTTGGTGCCCTACGTCGACAGATTTAGAAGCTCCAACCACCTTTTTAATTGGATAACTGTCACTTCCGATATGTTTATATCCATATTTTTATTTATTATTATAGGCGTTTTCAGTTGAATGAATCCCACTTCTGAGATTGTATCAGGAATAGTTTGTCTCTTTATTTTAATTTATTTATCTCTCACACACGAGACTGAGCTTCGCTGCACGCAGGCAGCTCTCTCTGGCGTTCTCTTGAGAGAGAGGGATAGCACCTCTCTTGAAAGAGATAGCCACTGCTCTAATAGTGTGACCAGCTTATCTATATTATACTTGGCCTGTTACATGTTGTACTTTAATATGCTTATAAAATAATTTATATGAAATTAGCCGTTTCGCGTGAAAAAATTCATGAAAACAGTCCTTTTATTGGCCGAATTAACCATACCCCCCCTTAAGTTTTACCGCTATCCTATAATCTTGGGTCCTTCGGAACATATGTTGGCTAAGCATTATGTTATACTTTAATATGCTTATAAAATAATTGATATGAAATTAGCCGTATCGCGTGAAAAAATTCATGAAAACAGTCCTTTTATTGGCCGAATTAACCATACCCCCCCTTAAGTTTTACCTCTATCCTATAATCTTGGGTCCTTCGGAACATATGTTGGCTAAGCATTATGGTCTTCCCCTACATATATCTTTGAGAGTCATGAGCCATTGAAGACTAGAATGATCGGTAATAAGTGTAAAGGGTAAGAGTTTTATATATGGACGAAATCTAGACACTGTTATAGTATAATTCAACTGAGCTCTTCGGAGCTTCCGAGAATAAAATGCTATCGGTCTCTCGTTTCCGTCCACATCTTTTTGGTATGGCAAGCGTCGCTCGAAGAATCTGCTCCGAAAATCTGGATGTATCAGCACAGGAGCTGAGGTAAGAGCTGTTTTTAGTTTATTAAAAGTCTCTTCTGCTACAGGTTTCTACCTGAACTTGGAGGAGTGCCGTTACATCTGAAAAATCTCTAATAAACCGTCGGTACCACCCTACTGTTCTTAGGAAGCTCCTCAACTGCCTTACGTTCTTTGTCACTGGAATTTTGACAGTTGCCTACATTTTGTCTGGAACTGTCCTCAAGGATCCCTCCCCTATCACCAAACTCATATACTTCAGGCATCTGCAGCAGAACAAAGATTTGTGTAGTCCGATTTTGGCGATTTTGGCAGGCGTAAGAACACTAATATCATCTGGGTTTTCTGAAATAGGACAGAGCGGCCGTGAGTTTAAAATTGCGGAAATTTCACAAACTAAAGTACGCAGTTCATGAAATGTGAGAATCGATTTTCCAACAACACGGATGAAATGATATTTTGCGGATTTGACCGCGGCCTCCCACAGGCCACCAAAGTGCGGGGAACGACGTAAGGGAATTCCATAGTTCAATGTTTTGAGGATCGCTCAGAAACAGCTGCCGAAGCTCAACAAGCTCGTTTTTGGCTCCCACGAAGTTCGTTGCGTTGTCAGACCAAATCGTTTGAGGCTTTCCCCTCAGGCTTATAAAACGCTTCAGGGCTGCTATGAAAGATTGCGTTGAAAGGTCTTCGACAACTTCCAAGTGTGTAGCCTTGCTGACGAAGCAAACAAATATGGCTATGTAGCATTTCGTAGGGGGCCTGTTTCTGACCTCTGACTTCGAATAAAAGGGGCCACAAAAGTCCACTCCAGAGATGACGAATGGGCGATTCGGTTGCACTCGGTCCTCCGGAAGCGGCGCCATGATGTGTTCGACTAGCTTGGGCTTTAATCTGAAACATTGAATGCACTTGTTGATGACAGCAGAAACCGTTTTTCGCCCTCCAATGGGCCAGAATCTCTGTCGTAAAGCTGCTAACAAGCTCTGTGCTCCTGCATGAAGGAACTTGCGATGAAAATGATCAATGATAGCTGATGTTATGTGATGAGACTTGGGAAGAATTATAGGGTGCTTGGCATCGAAATCCAGCTGCGAATTATGAAGGCGTCCGCCGACGCGCATTAGACCTCCTGCATCTATAAATGGGTTTAAGGATAGAAGTTTACTCCTCGGCGACAGCTTAATCTTCATGGTTAGTGCCTTACGATCTTCGGCGAAATGCACGCACTGAATCCCTTTAATGAGTAGATGAGTACCACCTTTGATTTCCTCGACTGTAAGCTCTCCTTTATGCCGTACTCGATCCTTGCTGACCCTTTGAAGGAACCGATATATATATCCGAAGACTCTCTGCATTCTCCCAAACGAGTTTCCAAACTTGCAACTTTGCGAGATGTCTATTTCCTGCGACAGCACCAATGCGCTGCGTCGACGCTCAGGAAGTTCCTTGACAGGGGGTGCGTCATCGGGCCATGTGGAAGAATCAGTGAGTAAGAACTGCGGTCCTTCACTCCAAAGCTTTGATCCCACCAGCTCAATAGGGGTACATCTACGAGATAAGATATCTGCCGGATTCTGTCGTGACGGTACGTGCCTCCAAGTCATTCCCTTAGTTCTCTCCTGTATCTGCGAAATCCTGTTCGAAACGAAAATGTTAAAGTCCGAAGGAGGTTGACGGATCCAAGCCAAAACTATTGTCGAATCTGACCAACAATGAAAAGAGCAAGATCGAGGTGCAATTTGTGCCACTTGAGAGACAAGTTCGGACAGTAAAAGAGCGGCAGATAACTCCAACTTCGGAATCGTGAGGGTCTTCAAAGGTGCGACTCTTGACTTTGAGCAAAGTAGGTTCGAAGAAACTATGCCTTGGTTCTCTGATCGAACGTAAATGCAAGCTCCGTAAGCTGCCATGCTTGCATCGCAAAATCCATGTATTTCGCACGATGAGTTATGCTGTAGGACAAAGCGTGGAAATTTCAAGCAAGCAACTGTGGCGATCTGCGACATGTGCTCCAACCAAGCGGAATGTAAAGATTGCGGCAGAGACTCATCCCAGTCGAGTTTATCCTTCCATAAGACCTGCATGAAAATTTTAAGTTTGGTTATGATCGGTGCTATTAATCCAAGGGGATCATAAAACCTAGCGATAGCCGACAGAATGCTGCGCTTAGTTGCGGGTTTTTCAGTCCATTCGTTTGAGAAGCTGAAAAGCAAGCTATCCGATAGCGTGTCCCAAGATAAACCTAACGCCTTTGTAACGTCAGTTCCGTCGTGGAACTTTAAAGTTTTCTCCCGATCCGAGTCATCCACTCCTTCTAGCGCCGCAGGTTCGTTGGAACACCATTTGCGAATTGGGAAATGTCCTCTTTCCAAGAGCGCCTTGATTTGTTGACGAATTTCAACGACCTCCTCAATGGTGTCTCCTCCTGCGATTAAATCATCGACGTAGAAATTTGTGCGTATGATTTTAGCTGCTACTGGAAACTCCGCTTCTTCATCGTAAGACAGCTGCTGCATTGCACGAATTGCCAAAAAAGCAGCAGGCTTCGTGCCATAGGTTACGGTGTCGAGCGAGTAAACTTGTACCTCGTCTTCTGGCCGATCTCGCCACAAAATACATTGTAGAAACTGATGGGGATGTGTAACCCGAACGCAGCGATACATTTTGCAAATATCTCCACACAAAGCAACCTTGAAAAATCGAAAACGAAGCAGGGTAGTGAAGATTTTTGGTTGAATGGAAGGGCCAGCGTACAACAAATCGTTTAACGAATATCCCGAAGTGGACTTCGCGGAGCCGTCGAAAACAACTCGCAGTTTTGTCGTTGTACTTTCCAACTTTGGACGCAGTGGTGGGGTAGGTAATATTGATGAGCTGCAGCATTTTTAGTTGCTAGAGACATGTGGCTAAGGTTTAGATACTCGTCTATAAAGGCTTTATATTGCGACTTCAGCTCTAAATTTCTAGCTAATTTGGCCTCGAGTACTTTAAAACGAAGAAGCGCACGATCGAATGAATCTCCTAGAACATCGAAACTAGTTTTGGCAGGAAGTAGTACCGAATATTGGCCAGATTCAAGCCGAGTGTATTCCTGCTGAAATAGCTGCTCGCATAGAGCTTCCTCTTTCGAAATGGTTTTTGTAGAATCTGCGCAATTGTCGATTTCCCAAAATTTCTTTAGTATCTCAGAGATCGACTCCGACTCCGAATGAGTGCTGGGCTCTTGAGATATGGAAACTAAAGATGAGCGAACGGAAGATCCTACTGTCAGACACCCTGAGACGATCCAGCCAAGTCTGGTTTTCTGCAGAGTGGGTAAATTGCTGCCTAATCGAATTTGTCCAATACAAAGCAGCTCGAAGAATATGCTTGCTCCAATAAGCAAGTCGATGCGTTGACTTTGTAGAAGAGCGGGTCGGCGAGCTCGAGATTTTCCGGTATTTTCCATTCAGACGCGTTAAGATCGAAATGCGGGTGATAATTGGTTATTGACTGGGTGACAGCAGCTGAGAGCGAAGTGCTATACTTTGCGTTACTCGACTGCGCGAAATATAAACCGATTTATCCGAAGCGAGCGAGGATTCACCGATTCCTGATATGGAGATGACTGACCGATGGACCTTGAGCTGAAGCTGATTGCCGAAACGAGAGGTGACGAAATTGATTTGAGAAGCCGAATCGAGCAGGGCTCTGCATGGCACGAACACGCCAGAGCGATTTTTTTACGTAGACTATGGCGGTAGCAAGCAGCACGTATTCGGATCTAGTCGGCGATGAAGCTAAAGGCTGTATTTTGGACAAGGCTAGAGAGACGTGAGATGATCCTTGCGGAAGTATTTCTGGAGCAGGCTGGGGCAGGGTTGCAACGGGATTTGGTTCCAAGTGAAGAATACTATGATGCCTCTGGCGGCAGTGTCTACAGTTGCCAGACTTGCATTGCTGTAGGCTGTGTCCCTTTCGTAGGCAGTTAAGGCAAAGATGTAGCCTTTTTGACTCTCTATACCGCTGATTGGGGTTCAATCCTAAGAATTGTGGACATTTTGTCAAATAATGTTCCCTAGACTCGCACAGGGTACATGCTGGCATAGTTGATGATGAAGCAATGAGGGTGCTACGACAGAATTTGCTAGCTACTTTTCCAACCTGTTTGCTAGGTGCTTGGTTTACCATAGCGTATTCCAAATTTTCCATCACGCGGCATCTAAGATCCAAAAACGATGAGAATTTATCCCAATTTGGCAGCTCCTTGGAAGGCAACCCTTCTTCCCACCTCTCCTGGGTCTGAATGTCCAGTTTTGAAACGATGAGATGGATTAAAAGGCCGTCATAGATTTCCTTCGTAGACGCCATAGTAGCCAGGGCGCGCAAATGAGAATTTGCCTTGTCGCTCAACTGCCGCAGGCTACTTGCGGATCCCTTCTCCACCCCTGGTAGCTTGAATAAAGACCGAACATGAGCCTGAAAGTGCAATAATTTATTATCAAATCTCGAGGTTAATAATTCCAAAGCCCTGTCGTAATTATTTTCCGTGGGCTCTAGAGAGCGAATTGCATCCAGCGCTATGCCGTCCAAACATGCACGAAGATGCTGGAATTTTTCCACCTTTGTTAGGTCTTCGTTCTTTCCCACTACCGTGTTGAACATGGCGAAGAAATCCGGCCAATCGATGTATGCTCCGCCAAATCGCGGAAGCTGAAATTCCGGTAGCCTGGTGGGCCGCGAGTTGCACTTGAAGGCGGCAGTGTGGCCACCGAGGATGCCATGCAGCTCAGTTGAATTTGCCAACGACTTTCTCTTTTCACTATTGAGATGGCGGCAGATCCTTCCTTTCGTCTCACAATATGCCGTGGTAAAGGTTAAGCGCGCATCCGACTCCAGCTCCTCGATCACAAGCCGTTCGAGGTTAAGTCGAGAGCTATCGAAATCAGAGTACATGCGCTCGATTAAATCCAACCGCACCTGCAACTCACTTTCGTCGAATTTGGCCAACTGCTCCTCTGTTAGAAATAAATTTTGGGCAGCCAGCTGGCGTACCACAGAATTTGCCTTTGCCCGATAAAATTCCTCGCCGTCTGGAGCGTGAGGCGCGAGCTCAGGTTTTTTCGTATGTTTGGTTGACATTTTGAGTTTTTATTTAAAGTCTGTAGGGTATTCGAAAGTCACCGCACGAAATTTGCACTGCACCTGCACTTGGGCCAGCGAAAACCAAAGACCGAATTTGAGGGTAATGACGGAATCGAAAAACAAAGGGCAACGACCTCTGCCTTGCGCGCGAAGTTGTGTAACACTTGCCGTTATGCAAAAGGTTCAGACTGTACAGCAGCCGATTCTAACTGTACACTGTATGTATGTATGTCGGTATATGCGAATACCGTGCGAAGCGATGCGAAAAGGTTTGTGTGTGTGTGTGGCCCTGCCGCGGCACGTGCAAGGGGCGCTTAGAATTATTAAAACGATATTTAATAATTGCTTCACTTTAACACAAGTTCACGATCACGTCGGGGTCACCAATGTTTAGAGGAGGCATTAATTTATGCCACCTTTTTTGCGAATGTTTAACGAATTTTAAACTATGCGGTGTGTGAACGGTGTTAAAAGAAAAAGCCGAGAGTATGGTTCGATTTCAAATAAAAATGTTTTATTGCTGGAAGCGAGAGCGAACGAACTGCTTCGTACCAGCGAACAAAAGCGAAGGCAAAAATGAGAGTGCGCAGGTCCGAGAGATCAGCGAGCGCAGTCGCTTATCTCGGCTTATCTCACCCACGCATGCAGATAGATAAAATAGAAAACAATAAATGGTTTTGAAATGATTTTAAATTGATTTCTGCGGCTGCTCCCGACACGGTGTACGGTTTATTTTTTCCTGAAATGACATGGCAACTTAAACTAAATCGAATGCATCTTTAGGGTATTTTCTTAAATATTATAATGAAGATTATGTTTGGGTTGGGTAGAGACCGCAAGCGTCAAATGCCACCATACCCTTGCAAATTTTGGCCTGTAGTCGTGTGATTTAAGCCTCATTATATTTTGTCCGTTTTCCCAAGTCTAAATTATCCGATTGATGATAGTAACTACTTTTAGTAAGTAGGTTCAGTAGGAATCCCAAAAATGAAAGTATGTGTGGACATCTAGAGAAGGCAATTAGACCCACCCCACCTCCGAAAGAGCTAAGGCACCAGAGGATTCCACACGCCGTTTCTTCTAACTGAATAGAAGTTTGAGAGACCGAATGATCAGTTGCCTGGTTTATCGTGTACCCCTGAATCCTTTTGCTCGATATCTCGGAATCTCATCCTTAGTCAACATGGGACCATTACATAACTTCTGTCATCCCTACGACGTGCAACCATTACAGCTGCCAGAGGCAATGTATGATGTATTTGAGCCAAAAATTTTAAGCTTGAGTTTATAAGCAAAACAATTTAATTATTTGTCTTGTGCTGAAAAATTGCACATCGCTTTCAATTGTTGGCACAGATGTATCGATATATTAGTGCTAAATGTGCAGGCATTTATTTATAAAAATTCCCGGCAACATACTTAAACAAAACAACTCCCTTAAGTTGGAAATCTTAATAGGAACGAGATTTTAGAATTTCCAAAACCGTGCTGATGAATTCATCCTTCTGCTGGGCGACCTTGATGCGAGCGAAAATTTCCGAAGTGATCGTGTAAACATCTTGAGGATAGCGGCTGAGTCCGTCAAAATGTTTCATCCTATCTGCTGAGCGATGTTCGACTTGAATTTTTAAGTCTTGTAGATGCAGTATCCATTGCAAATTAGTTTAGGGCGACGGCGGGACCACAATAAAGTTCTCTCTCGCTCTCGCTTCTCCATAACCTTCGTTAAGCTAGGCTCTAAGTAATTTGTCTAAATGTAGAATGTCATTCGGTGGAATCGAATTAAGCCGTCGAGAGCAGCTCCTGCTCAAATTATCGTGCCGGTCGCGCAACACCCTGTTCGCCACGACAAAGTACAGCTGTGTAATGGTCGTCACTTATAACTTATAAGTACCAGTATTAATAAAAGCACTTCAGTCAAACTTTTTCAACTAGATAACTGATTAAGTAAAGGTCAAAAACAAATTCCACAAACTTATCTAGTCCCTTATTAGTGTATACTTTAAGGAGGCGATCGGTTATCTAAGCTTAGCTTTATTGTATCAGCTGCTTTGTTAAGCCCAACCAACTTAAGTCGGTGAAGTTGTTCTCTTCTCAGCAAAAAAGCTTATTGCACTGGAAATTTTCGGTATATAAACGCCCACGCGGCTGCAATCGCTCTTCTTTTCAACCAACAAAAGTAATATTTATCTCACGTATAAGTACTCGGCACAACGGCAGAGGTTAAGTTCGAAGAGCCGTAAATTAAATTTTTACCCTCGCTGATCGTGTGAAATTTAATAAATCAAAGAAAACAAAACCAAATTTGTGTCCCAAAGTGCATTGGCCAAAGATTAGTTAGTGGTTGGCCAAACCCTAGTTGCCATTTGTGTTTCTCAATAAGAGTTATAAAAAAAAAATAAAAATGTTCTTGTATTAAGAATTTGGTGACTGCTTGTACATTTATACTGATTAGTTTTGGCAATTCAAAGTAAAGAAAAAATGGACAAATTTAAATTAATTAAAACTATGAACCGAAAAAAAAAAAAATATTCTAAATAAAAAACTAGCTACCGCCCACTTTTGTCTAGCAACAACCACACCCAATACGAATAAGATATACTTTCACGAAATTAGTATTATAAACGCGATTTTCTAATTTTGTAACATGGAAAAGTAACTAGTTTCTTGGAATTTCTTTATTAAAGTTAATTATGTTTAGGCTCATTTCAATAAATTAAGACCATATTTCCGAATAATATTTAGTACTTCAAGCCTTTTGGTTAAATAAAAAAAAATGAAATCAATTATTTGAAAGAAAATATGAACGGTGTACGGTTTACTTTTTCCTGAAATGACATGGCAACTTAAACTAAATCGAATGCATCTTTAGGGTATTTTCTTAAATATTATAATGAAGATTATGTTTGGGTTGGGTAGAGACCGCAAGCGTCAAATGCCACCATACCCTTGCAAATTTTGGCGTGTGATTTAAGCCTCATTATATTTTGTCCGTTTTCCCAAGTCTAAATTATCCGATTGATGATAGTAACTACTTTTAGTAAGTAGGTTCAGTAGGAATCCCAAAAATGAAAGTATGTGTGGACATCTAGAGAAGGCAATTAAACCCACCCCACCTCCGAAAGAGCTAAGGCACCAGAGGATTCCACACGCCGTTTCTTCTAACTGAATAGAAGTTTGAGAGACCGAATGATCAGTTGCCTGGTTTATCGTGTACCCCTGAATCCTTTGCTCGATATCTCGGAATCTCATCCTTAGTCAACATGGGACCATTACATAACTTCTGTCATCCCTACGACGTGCAACCATTACAGCTGCCAGAGGCAATGTATGATGTATTTGAGCCAAAAATTTTAAGCTTGAGTTTATAAGCAAAACAATTTAATTATTTGTCTTGTGCTGAAAAATTGCACATCGCTTTCAATTGTTGGCACAGATGTATCGATATATTAGTGCTAAATGTGCATGCATTTATTTATAAAAATTCCCGGCAACATACTTAAACAAAACAACTCCCTTAAGTTGGAATTCTTAATAGGAACGAGATTTTAGAATTTCCAAAACCGTGCTGATGAATTCATCCTTCTGCTGGGCGACCTTGATGCGAGCGAAAATTTCCGAAGTGATCGTGTAAACATCTTGAGGATAGCGGCTGAGTCCGTCAAAATGTTTCATCCTATCTGCTGAGCGATGTTCGACTTCGCGCGGTACATCGGTGACCAGTTTAAAAGGCGTTCACAAGAGGTAGTGATGAAATTTATTAACAGCGAGATTTGCGGCTTTTACCTCCAGTATATAGCTGTGGCGTTTCTCATCTGCTTCTGAAGTCGTTTTGCTCAAATAGGCGACTGGATGAAGTTTCTCGTCAACACGCTGGATGAGCACAGCCCCAAATCCATCTTTTGAAGCATCTGTGTTCTGTAGCTGCCTATCTGCTTTTTTTCACGAGTCTGAAAGTTGAACTCAGCGCCTTTCTTTAACAGCTCCGTCAAAAGTCGAGCTATGGTATCCTTTAATAAATTTTCGGAAGAAACCTGTGAGTCCCAAGAACGATTTAACGCCCTTAATGTTCTTTGGTTAGGTGAAACTCACTCGTGTGTCTTCTCTTGGCCGGGCCATATTTGACCGTTCTGAACTGTGTGTCCCAAGAAAAGTATCTTGCTCTGAAGAAAGTGACACTGCTCCCACTTGCTTTTCAAATCGTACTTGGCAGCTTCGTGTAGCACTGCCTTCAGCTTGGCAATGCATTCATCGTTGGTTGATGTTGATGTCGTCGACATGCATCAACTTCGTTTCACCTGCTAGGCGATACACCTTGCCGGCTCCGGTAGGGAAGCTCGCATAACATCCAAGGTTTTGTTGGAGCCGTCCCGATCTCAGTCACCCGGAGCAGCAAGCCGAAGCAACGCAATAGCAGGCCAGGAGCGACGCAGCTGCACACCAGGAGCAACGCAGCAGAAGAAAGCGACAACGGGTAACAAAACAGTAGCAATAAGGCTATATCTTGAGAAACAATAAACCAGCAACAACCTAATCTTTTCTCGCGTTATCCTTTGGTCACGGGCAGTCACTTAATATAAATTTGGTGGAACGAACTCACAACCTCTCTGAGCTAGACGCACGTTTACGTAGCGAGCAGAAAATAAAGAAACAAGTCGTTACCGAATATATAAAAAATATATAATAACAAATTAGGGATTTAACACTTTGAAAAAAATATAATTTTTATTTATCAAAATAGTGTAAACGCGAACTGGGAGAGATAGGTCTGCTGCTTACAAGATTCAACTTAAAACTCAAACTTAAAAACTAAGCTGGCGCTTATCAAACCTTCGATTGGGAGAAAGAACATTATTGATAAATTGAGAGTGTCCAAAATGAGAGCACTGAGCAAGAGAGCGATCTAAGTTTGAGCTGCGTCTGCGATTTTACAGTATTGGGGGATAAAAGCTTTTTGGAGTTTGGGGACATTTGTTTATAATGCAAGAGGATGTTTACATTAATTGGTCAGTCGTGGGATCCGACAATTTGGGGTTCTTTCATTTGTTTATAACTCAAGAGGATGTTTATATTAATTGGCGACTCTTGGGAGCCGATGATTTTGGGTGTGACAAATGCGTAATGTAAATATGTTTATGTTGTAGATATGTGGGTGTGTGTATGTTACTTTATGTGGTAGATATGTGGGTGTGGGTATGTTACTTCCCCATCCATTAGAAAAGAGCCTGTCCTCAGGCGGATATATTAGGGTATATGTGAGTGGGTATATTAGTTTGTGTAGTATTTTCGTTTAATTGTAGGGTATTTTCATTTGGTGCAATATTGTTTAATTCTGTTTGATTTTCTGGGTTCTTAGTATTGATTTTGTTTTGATTTTTATATTTAATTACAATGTTTCTCGGAATACTCTTAAATATACTCTAAATTAAATTAAATTTATAGATGAAGTAAAGAATTAAAATTATAATTATTACAATTAAAATAGTAAGTATTATAATTTGAAATGTGTTATTTTTTCTTGTATGTACTCTTATTATATCTTTTGCTTCAATTATTGACAGTGGTTCTATCATTGTTACATTATTGTTAACATAAATAGTTTGTGTGTAATCCATTATAGTATTTGTTATTAAGATTTCTTCGATTTGTACAGAACAATTAAATGCTTTTACGATTTTATTTCCTTCGACAACTATTGCTTGATTTATACATGTTTGGTTTAAAATAGTTTTCGGTAAGTTCCAAGTAATTATAATATTTGGCTCTATATAATTTTCATATTTTTATACACTTTGTGTATTTACATTCGGCATTGGCTTGGTTTAATATTCCTATAATCCATTTATTTGTAACTCTTTCTTTTGTGTTAAATTAAAATATTTGATTATTTTGAAAATAATATTTGTCTTCTAAAGGTTCTGTTAATATGTCATTAATTTCATTTGGGTAAGGCAAAATTTTGAATATTGAAGTTTTTATAATGTCTTTTGGGATATGAGAAATTATCAATATTTGATTAGTATTGGTTTGTAAAATGTATTAAAATTAATAAGATGTTGATAGTGTTGATCAACAAGTTAGGTTTGGTTTTCATTTGGCTTGCATCTTGAATTATCGTATTTATTTTCGTTAATTTTCTTTGTTTTCTTATATTTAGACTTATAATGTATTATTTTTCTTCCTCTGTTAACTTCTTCGTAATGATTATCATCTAATTTTGTTATTTTTCCTTTTTTTTAAACGATTAGTGGTTTTTGATTTTACTAGTGGAGCTTGTCGATATCTAGTATCAAATTCAAATTTATTTCGTGATTCATTTAATTTTTCTATTTTATTGATTTTATTTGACTGTGTATTATATTTTGGAGTTCCAGCGAAAATAAAAATATCTGCAGGAGTTCTGCCTGTCGTGTTATGTTTTGTTTTATGATTATAGTCATAAAGAATAGTTTCAAATTTTGTTAGCTTATTTTCTATGTCTGTTTCACTGTTTATGATTCTTAACTTTTCATTTACCGTTTTATGAAATCTCTCAACGTCAGAAATTCCATTTTTGCTTGTTGTTATATCAATAACAACATCTTCAGATTTTAACCAAAGTTGCAATGCAGCACACATGAAAGCTGAAACTTTGTCTGCTTTGATTTGGTTTGGTTTACCCATTTCATTGAAAACTTTAGTTAATGCTCTTTTTGCTTCTAACCAATCTCGACTGTTGACTTCTATTAAGGTGGCAAATTTTGAATAAATGTCTATACAAGATAAAAATTGTTTATTATCTATCATATAAAAATCAATGACATATTTTTCTCTGGGATTAAAAATTTCTGGGGTTATTTCGAATTCTAATTTAGTGTTTCTGTGTTCTGTTTTTGCAATGTTGCATACTTCGCATTCATTAATAAAATTTTGAATTAATTTTTGGTGATCGGGAAAATAATATTTTTCTTTAAAAAGTGCTGTTTGTTTTTCTATTCCTGGATGTAATAGTTCTCTGTGTGTTTTAATAATAATTTCTTTGAATTCTGCGTAAGTGTTAATATCTATTAATTTACTATTAGTTTTCATTGTTTTAGTTAAGTTATCTGGGGAAATAATTTCAACGTATGCCTTTTGAAAATTTAAAAAGTCTGTTTCAATTGGAAAGTATATTACGCTTTTCTTATTAGAAAAGTATTCAATTATTAATTGTTTTGCGTATTCTATTGTCATCTCTTTATATGTTATTATAATTTTTATAAGTTTTATGAAAATAATTTATTACTTCGACTTCATTTAAGTCTCCTCTTATAAATTCTAGTTGTCTGTTATAATAATTCAGAGGTCTTTCTGTTATTGAAATGTGGTTTTGGTTATGTTCTGGTGCACTATGCACTGTAGCTACTGTTGTTTTTGTATTTGAATTACTGGAAGTCTCTCCTAAATAGGCCTCCTATATTCTTATTCTAGATAAGGCGTCTGCCACATGGTTTTCTTTACCGGGCAAATATTTTATTTCATAATCAAACTCGTTTAGTTTGATTTTCCAGCGTTGTAATTTCATATTAGGTTCTTTAATATTATTGAGCCATACTAGAGGCCTGTGATCACTTAGGATCAGAAATTTTCTGCCAAAAAGATAGGACCTGAAATATTTGGTGGCCCAGACAATAGCTAAAAGTTCTTTTTCTATTGCCGAATAATTAATTTCGTGTTCATTTAGAGTTCTGCAGATTGGTTTATGATTTTGCGATAATACTGCTCCTATAGCAATATTACTTGCATCTGTTGTTAATGAAAATGGTTTTTCGAAATTTGGGTATATAAGTATTGGATCGGACATTATTAAAAGTTTAAGTTTTTCAAACGCTTGTACATAATCATTATCTTTTATATTTAAAGTTAAGCCTTTTTTAAGCTTTGCTGTCATTGGTTTTGCTATTTTAGCAAAGTTTGGGATAAATTTCCTATAAAATCCACAAAGACATAAAAGGATTTTATTTGTTTCGGGGTTTTGGGTATAGGGAAATTTTGTATTGCCTCTATTTTGAGAGGATTTGGTTTTATACCAGTTGTTGTTATAATCTGTCCAAGGAATTCTGTTTCCTTTTTCATAAACTCGCATTTGTCGAGTTGAAGCTTGAGATTAACTTCTCGTAATTTTTCAAATACCTTTCGCATATATAATACATGTTCCTCCAATGAAGTGGAGTACACGATAATATCGTCCATGTAGACCAAACAATCCTTGTAGATCAAATCTTCTAAGAGATTGTTCATGCACCTTTGAAAGGTAGCAGGGGCATTTTTCAATCCAAAGGGCATTCGAGTATATTCATAATGGCCATTTTTGGTGGAAAAAGCTGTCTTTGGAATAGAATTTTCATCCATTTGTATTTGGTTAAAACCTTTTGCAAGGTCAATAGTGGTAAAATATTGGCATCTACCAAGTTTGTCCAATATTTCATCCATTACCGGGATAGGGTATTTGTCATCTACCGTAATTTCATTTAAATTACGATAGTCAATTACGATACGGAACTTTTTTGTTCCAGATGCATCACCTTTCTTAGGTACTATCCAAATGGGCAATAAGGGAAATTTGACTTTCGAATTATTCCCTGTTTTATCATATCTCTCATTTGCGAATCGACTTCTTGGTCGTAAGCTTGAGGATATTTGTATGGTTTTTTGTAAACCGGTTGCTCATTTTTTGTATGAATGACATGCCTGATAGTACTATTGAAAGTCAAATTGTCACTTTCTTTGTACTGTATGTCGCTAAATTCATATAAAATTTTCTTAAGATTATCTTTTTCCTCGTTATTAAGGTGTTCTAATCTAAACTTATTGGTTTCTTGCAAGTCGTTATTTATTGCAAAATTAAAAAGTGTATCTGTTGAAAATGGGGGATCGCAGCAATCAATTTCTGCTTCTCCTTGTTTATATTCGAAATCGTTATATTTAAATCTCATTCCGAATTGAAAACCGTTTAAATTAACTGTTTTTAATTTATAATTAATAATTGCGTTACAAGCTTCGAGATATTCTCTTCCTATGAGCATATCATATCTATCGGAAAAATTATGGACCCAAAATGTTTGTTTGGTCGGACAAAGCTTAGTTGCATGGTAGGACACGGATTTATCTAACTGAATATTACCATTTATGGTATGAACTTTAAGAGGTGTATTTTTGGTTGGAAAATGAAAGTAATTTTTATACCCTTGCAGAGGGTATTATAATTTTGGTCAAAAGTGTGCAACGCAGTGAAGGAGACATCTCCGACCCTATAACGTATATATATTCTTGATCAGGATCACCTCCTGAGTTGATATAGCCATGTCCGTCTGTCTGTTTCTACGCAAACTAGTCTCTCAGTTTTAAAGATTTAAAGATTTGGACTCAATGTCCTCAACAAACTTACGTATACACCCAGGAAAGGGGGTGTTATACAGACGTCTTAGTAGTTCTTCGCAGGGCGTCTGGGTTTTATATTCGTTGATGAGGGCGTTCCTTAAATCCCTCCAGCATCTGGCTGTTGACAGTTGAGATATCCTCTGGGCATCTCCGTGAAGCTGCATTTCAATCGCACTGAAGAATACGCTCGACTGGCGTATACATGTTGTGGGGTACAACTCCAGGATAAAATCTATCCTCCTGATGAACGGGCTGAGTTCGAGCTGGTTGCCTCCAAATTGCGGCACTTGCCTGATTTGGTTCAGGGCTTGATTTAGATGGTTTTCTGACAATAATAGCACTGGTTCTGCCATTTTTGTTTTTTTTTTTTTTGTTTTATTTAGTTTAATAAATTTTTCACAATTTTAAAAGTTTTGTATTATGAATTTGATTTAAAATTGTTATACCTTGTCTCTTACCACTGGTGGGGGAGAACTAAGGTGTTTTATTTTTAGTAACCCTTGTGTTACGAACAAAGGCACTAACTTTTACAATAAAACGGGTTTTGCAAAAAATTTGTTTTAGTTACTTGACAGTCACACGGGTCAAGATTTATGTTTTAAAAAACCTCGCAACCTGAGCTTCGATAGCGTGTTGCAAAAATTGAGATTTCCGTTCGTGCTTTCGCGATTTCTTTTTATTGGTCGATTAGGAGCATTAGCCCCATTTTGTTGTGATTGATAATTTATAGGATTCCTAACCTGATTATAATTTAATTTTTGTTGGAAATCTTGTTTTGTTGCTTGATATAATGGGTGGTTTTCATAAAAGGTTTCGCTGTTATTTTTATTATAATTAGGCTTATGTTGGCCTTGAGATGTACTAGCCTGTTGCTTATATTGATTTGGGGAAATATTATTCTGCTGTCTGTATTGGTTTTGGGAATTATAGTTTTGTTGTTTATTAGTATTTTGTTGGGGTTGATAATTTCTCTTATCTTGGTTTTGACTTTGTGAATTTTTTTTTCGAGCTGAATAAAATGTTTCATAACAACCTTCTTGTTGTGCTACACATTTTAGTTTATTAGCATTAGTAATATCATACCTAGCCAATGTCATAAAAAGACTGTCTGGCAATTTTTTCATAATAACATCTTTAACTGTATTATTAAGAGCATTTGTGTATTAAATTGTATTTGAAGCGTTATTTTCTAAGGCCAATTTATTTAATATTACAAAAGATTTATACTCAATGTCCTCAACGAACTTACGTATACACCCAGGAAAGGAGGTGTTATACAGACGTCTTAGTAGTTCTTCACAGGGCGTCTGGGTTTTATATTCGTTGATGAGGGCGTTCCTTAAATCCCTCCAGCATCTGGCTATTGACAGTTGAGATATCCTCTGGGCATCTCCGTGAAGCTGCATTTCAATCGCACTAAAGAATACGCTCGACTGGCGTATACATGTTGTGGGGTACAACTCCAGGATAAAATCTATCCTCCTGATGAACGAGCTGACACGTGAACATCGAAGCCGGATAGTCGTACTTGGAGAAAACGAGATAAGTCGCAATTAGGCAGACCACGTGGTTTTAGTCGGTAAGCAAAACGGTACAGTCGTGCAGAATTTTACTGGTGCAGCGAGAACTCGATTAGATCGTAAAATTGTAGAACGAAGATTGGTGAACTCATGTGAACAAGACGAATAGGCGAAAGAAGCCAACAGTGAATAAAGACTAAATTAATAAATTATAATTCGACAACGTGTGTATATTCTTTTTTCCTGACCTTCGACCCGCTTCAATTAAGCCCGTTGAATAAATAATTTAATTATAACAAGTGATAATAACCCGAACCTGAGAATCGATCAAACGTAACGGAATCGTAACCCCGACGCGTAATTAACTAACATATCGGCCGTTAATAGGGTAGTATCGTAGTTATTATTAAAACCCTGGGTCCGCCCGAGTTTTACTGTAGTTATTATTAAAGCCCTGGGTCCGCCCGAGTTTTACTGTAGTTATTATTAAAGCCCTGGGTCCGCCCGAGTTTTACCGTAATTAGTTTTAAAACCCTGGGTCCGCCCGAGTTTTACCGTAGTTATTATTAAAGCCCTGGGTCCGCCCGAGTTTTACCGTAATTAGTAATAAAACCCTGGGTCCGCCCGAGTTTTACCGTAGTTATTATTAAAGCCCTGGGTCCGCCCGAGTTTTACTGTAGTTATTATTAAAGCCCTGGGTCCGCCCGAGTTTTACTATAGTTATTATTAAAGCCCTGGGTCCGCCCGAGTTTTACCGTAGTTATTATTAAAGCCCTGGGTCCGCCCGAGTTTTATCGTAGTACTTATTAAAAACCTGAGTCTGCCCGAATTATATCGTAGTAATTATTAAAAATCCAAGGGGGCTACCCAAGTTTTACTGTAACCAAACCCTGCCTCGACCAAATTTATGGTAGCCACCGATAAAGCCTATCACTGACATAGGTTCCTACGATAACTGTTTCCTAAGTCCAGGGTCTGCCCGGGCTCAGTAGCCAGTCTTAGGTACAGCCCCGTACCTTTTGTCGCGGTTTCTTCTCCTAATTATAAGACCACACGCCTAAAAACTCACTCGATTAACCCACATCGTCCACTGTAAATTTATAAATATTTTGTGGAGGCCCTAACCAACCCCTGAGCATATCCATTTGGAGCGGGTTGCCTCCAAATTGCGGCACTTGCCTGATTTGGTTCAGGGCTTGATTTAGATGGTTTTCTGACAATAATAGCACTGGTTCTGCCATTTTTGGTTTTTTTATTTAGTTTTATAAATTTTTCACAATTTTAAAAGTTTTGTATTATGAATTTGATTTAAAATTGTTATACCTTGTCTCTTACCACTGGTGGGGGAGAACTAAGGTGTTTTATTTTTTAGTAACCCTTGTGTTACGAACAAAGGCACTAGCTTTTACAATAAAACTGGTTTTTGCAAAAAAATTTGTTTTTATTATTTGATTTTTAATTATTTAATTACTTGACAGTCACACGGGTCAAGATTTATGTTTTGTTAAAAAAAACCTCGCAACCTGAGCTTCGATAGCGTGTTGCAAAAATTGAGGTTTCCGTTCGTATATTAGCGACACAAACCGACACTGCGATAGCTGGTTTATAATTGCAATGGGACGAACGACGTTTGGGTTCTTTAAGGATATAACCGTATAAAAGTTATATCCTACCGGCTGCGCCAATAACAAATTCGGGATTTAACACTTTGAAAAAAATATAATTTTTATTTATCAAAATAGTGTAAACGCGAACTGGGAGAGATAGGTCTGCTCCTTACAAGATTCAACTTAAAACTCAAACTTATAAACTAAGCTGGCGCTTATCAAACCTTCGATTGGGAGAAAGAACTTTATTGATAAATTGAGAGTGTCCAAAATGAGAGCACTGAGCAAGAGAGCGATCTAGGTTTGAGCTGCGTCTGCAATTTTACAGTATTGGGGGATAAAAGCTTTTTGGAGTTTGGGGACATTTGTTTATAATGCAAGAGGATGTTTACATTAATAGGTCAGTCGTGGGAGCCGACAATTTGGGGTTCTTTCATTTGTTTATAACTCAAGAGGATGTTTATATTAATTGGCGACTCTTGGGAGCCGATGATTTTGGGTGTGACAAAAGCGTAATGTAAATATGTTTATGTGGTAGATAAATATGTGGGTGTGTGTGTATGTTACTTTATGTGGTAGATATGTGGGTGTGGGTATGTTACTATATATACAAGTAATCAAAAAGGACAGGTTTTCCTAGTTTGACTGTTATACAAACAAATAAGTTAGAAGACGAATTCAGTAGGCTATCGAGTAGTAAGAGGTTAAAATCAGCTAGAAACAAGCGGAGTGCGAGGCAGTATTCATTCGTTCGAGCGCGCCTAGGAAAATGACCGGTCAAGGTGTATCTCTGTGTATTTGTTTTCTTCTAACGAAGGCATGTCACATAGAGATAGTATCTGACCTAACGCGTTTATCGCTGCATTGAAGGGCTTCTTCGCTCGAAGTGGCCTTAAAACGGATCTATTTTGTGATAACGCTTTAAATTTTTTAGGGCCCTCACGTGAGATGGACAAAACATTTGATCTTGCCAGCCAGAGCTTAATCGGAGACACCTTCAGTCAGAGCGGAATCAAATGCATCGTTTTCTAGGACTATGGGAGAGCGCTGGGAAGGTCGCTAAAAAACTACTGGTCAAAAGCCCAAATACCACCGCCCTCAACTTAGAAGACCTTTCAATACCCGTAGCACAGATGGAAGTAGTCATGAATTCTAGGCCAATGTATTCCTTATCATCAGATCCTAATGATCTGGAGGCATCTGGTCATTTCTTGGTGGGACGACCACTGAATGCTTAAAATATGCTTAACTGGAACCTTTCGACGAGGACTTAATCAAATTGTCCATGACAAGCCATTGGTATCACATATTAGCAGTTCACAAGATGTTCTGGAAGCAATGGAAGACGGAATATTTAAAGTGGTCAACCTTTACCAACAACGTTCAACTGGGTACCTTGGCACTTATTGCCAAGGACAATTCGCCAGGAGAAGACGGCATAGTGCGTTTAGTTACGCTCAAAACGATGACGGGATATCTGAAGCGAAATGTTCATGAAATCTGCCCAATACCATTGGAATTAATTCTTTTAATTTTTTTATTTGCTGATCTGATGTGCATTTTTTCTGCTATTTTTGCAATTTTCATTTCAAGTAAAAATAGGTCCTGCCGAAAATTGTTCGCAGCTGTTTGCCTCACTCTCCAGACAGCATGAAACGAAATGCTGTATTTCAAACAGGGAAATGTCTTGGCGAGAAAGTTCGAACTGTGGGGAATTGCCTGGGGAAGATACAGGAATAGGTCATAATTTTTCGGAATTTTTTTTTTGAAAGGTTAAAGTCTTTCTGGGCAACAAGGGAACAAGTCGCGCGGGAAACTCGAATGGGCTTTCATCAATGGCGGGAAGAAAGGTCAAATTTGAGGAGCCTGTCTGGCATACACATGGCTAACAGTTAAAAGAATAATTTAATGCGGTAATAGTTATTAGCAACTGCTATATAGATAGAACATTTTCTTCACATAATATTTTCCTCTTGCAATAATGTATAATTTAAACCTTTATAATCTTTTTTTTTTATAGAAATATTGTTTCATGTTTTGTATTTAAAGAATGGTAGTATATATATAGGTCGAGAAGTACTGTACCCTGGATTTAATGTTATAATATCACTAGGAAAAATCGAAATTATTGGATCAAAAACTATAAACTATTGTTCAAATGATGAGAAATTTTGTGAAAATAGAGATAAATTTACAAGATTTATTGGAAAATTATTCAAAATCACGCAAGTCGCAGAATGTTGTTGTTAAAAAAGACAGCACTCATCGTGTGAGAGGAGCGGTATATATAATAATTTAGGCATTTTCTATTAACACACGTCCACTTCATTCAAACCATATACCAAGAAAGATTAACATTGGGCTTTCTTAAAGATAATGTTATCCTTAATTTCAGCTTAACATCAACAATCGATAGTTTATCGGGCGTAAGGTGGCCTACCACAATCGTTTGTGTGTTGATTACCGTGAATTAATTTCTAATACAGTCCAAGTCCCTTGCCATTTATATCAGACCAGATAGCACGACTTTTTGGAGCGAAATATTTTACATGTTTAGACATGGCAAGTGGGTATTATCAAATTCCCATGCACAAAGAATCGGGTGCCCCGACTATCAGATACCCGTTACTCAGGTAAAGGGAGTGCGAGGGAGATGGAGATTGAAATTTTGATCACGCATAACTTTTTAACGAATGGTTCGATTTGAAAAATTTCTTCTACATTTCGATAGGTATTGATAAACACAATAAAACTGCATTTTTACTTTTCCGAAATATTTAAATTTTTAAAATCGTATATAAGCGATTGTGGGCGTTAAAGGGGGCGTGGCACCCTTTTGAAACAAACTTGCGCTGCGTAGGAACTCCTAGAATCTGCATGCAAAATGCCAATCTTCTAGCTTTTATAGTTTCCGAGATCTCAGCGTTCATACGGACAGACAGACAGACGGACAGACGGACATGGCTATATCGACTCGGCTAGTGACCCTGATCAAGAATATATTATACTTTATAGGGTCGGAAAAGCTTCCTTCTAGCTGTTACATACTTTTGCACGAATACAATTTACCCTTTTACTCTACGAGTAATGGGTATAAAAACACGTTGGCATACCATTCTTGTCGATATAACTGGAAAGTTGAGTGACAAGTCTGATCAGAAAGAGTATGTCATGGTTCAAGTGGACGCCTTTACAAAATTTGTTTATTTAACCCAACCGCTTAAAATTGATGCTGAAAATTGCATAAATGCTGTCACCAAATCGCACCATAGCGGATCAGGGAAGATGCTTCGCCAGCACTAGATTTAGTGAGTTTTGTTCACAACAAAAATTAATTTCCATTTAATTGGCAGGTGCAAGTAGAGCAAACGGACAAGTTGAACGTATTATGAGCACCTTAACGAACTTATTAACTGCCGTTGAAACTAGCAATCCATCTTGGCAAGATGCATTTGAAGAAGTTCAATTAACTTTGAACTGTACGTTTAGTAGAGTGACAAAGACAAGCCCTATAGAATTGTTTATTGGCAAAGTTGCCCGCCCGTTGGTTTTGCTTCCACCCTGCGATATGGTAGAAGAGGTCGACTTGGCAGAAGTGAGACCACGAGCTGGTCAAAATATTTCAGATGCAGCAGCATTTAACAAGAAGCAATTTGATAAAAACAAGGCTATAGTTGTCGGATGCAGAGTTGGAGATTTCGTATTGTTAAAAAATGAAGAGAGGCATCAAACAAAGTTAAGTCCAAAGTTTAGGGGGCAGTTTCAAATAACTGAATTGTTAGAGGGGGTAGATATATGCTCAGGTCTTGATAAATAATAGAAAATATAAATATGCTCACGATGACATAAGAAAAATGCCAAATGGGCAAATACCAGTTGAGTTTGAAGGTTGTGATAAGGATTTAAATAATGAAAAAATTTAAAGAGAAACTGTTGAAAGAGGACTGTTGGGTCAGTGAGCTTTTTCACTAACGCTAACCTTTGATGGTTTTGAGCGAGTACAAAATCGAAACTGAACTTAAGAAGATGCTTGCTGTGGACAAAGGGCCAGGCAGCGATCGGCGAGGGAATTCAAAAGAAGTAGCAATTACACTAATTGAAAGAGATGCCACGCAGGCAAATAGAAAAGGGAAAAACAAACATCGAGAATTCAATTTACGTTAAGATTAGAATCTTTAAGAATTTATTTAGGCTGCGGCATGGCCGAACAATGCTTTTAACTATTTTTTATAGAAATTGGGGGTTTTTTGCCACTGGAAGAAAATGGGGGCATGTTTGTGGCCAAAATAAATCTTAGCAAATCAGTTTAGTGTTATAAGAATTGAATGGTAAAAAATTTTAATAGGGTCATTGTAACACTCCAGTAATAACGCGTGCTTTTCGGTTTAAAATATTTATTTGTTCAGTCGTTGACCGCTCGGTCTCGTTGCGTATATTCGACTCCTCCTTGAACTCAATATACGATGCAATCCACCTCGAATTCCGAAACCCTGGTACGGGTTCCCACATCTCTCCTTTTTTTCCAGACGCAGTTTTAGTCCTTCCTGTGGCGTCTGTGAGGTGGGCTCCGCATCAATTTGTTTGGCTGAGGCTGATTCATCAGTCCCTTTCGGGGATTGACCCTCCTCCGATTCAACTGCAGCAGAGTATTCGAGGTCTGCTGGATTCTCTGAAAGAGGTAGTAAAGGTCGTGAGTTGATAATTGCTGCAATGTGGCAAACGAGTGTACGCAATTCATCGAGTGATAATAAGAGATGGGCCAACCGAACGATAAAAATGAAATTTGGCCGTTTTTACTGCGGCCTCCCAGAGCCCTCCAAAGTGAGGCGAACGTGGGGGAATAAAACGCCACTCAATTGAATCTTCTAGGCAGAATTCCTCTATAGCTCGAATGTGTGGGCCATACAGGAATAGATTCTTCAGCTCAGCCAGTTCGTTTTTAGCTCCAACGAAGTTCGTAGGGCAGGTTTGCCTCTGGTGAGAATAAACCGCTTCAATGCTCCAAGAACGCTTGTGTTGAAAGATCCTGAACGAGCTCCAGGAGCGATCCGCTTTCGTCGCGAAACAGATGAAAACGCAGACGTACGTTTTCACTGGCACATTGCTTCGAACTCCGGTTATGTAGCAAAATGGCCCGCAGAAATCCAGTCCAGTAACCATGAACGTTGATGTTGCATTTACACGATACTTAGGTAGGTCAGCCATTAAATGCTGAGATAATTGTGGTTTAGCTCGGAAGCATATGACGCACTTGGACGTTGCAGATGATACTGTTTTTCGACCACCTATCGGCCAAAATTGAAGACGCATGTTAGCGAGCAGCGCTCGCGGACCAGAATGCAAGTTTTTCCGATGCAAGTCCAGTATGATAGCACTTGTAACTGGATGCTGGCGTGGTAGTATGACAGGATGCTGCGCATTGTAATCCAAGGACGAATTTTGTAGTCTGCCACCAACTCGCATCAGCCCAAAGCTATCGATGAATGGAGAAAGTGAGGCCAACGGGCTGGATGATGTAATTTGTCGCTTAGAATGCAGCCTCCAGTAGTCATCAGCCAGGCTGCTCATTTGGATGCATCTGATATCTGATACATCTTCGACATCGAGACCAGGACGTCTTATGCGGCGAACAAATTTGTATACGTATCCAAAAGTGTGGGTGATCTTTGAAGATAGGTCCACTTCTTTAGCGACGCCGACCAAAATGCGCTTTCTGAGGTCGGGAAGAGTCTTCACTGGCAGACAAGATTTAGGCCAACCGCGCTGATCCTTAAGAAGAAATTCTGGGCCTCTGAACCAAAGGGCAGATTCCAGAAGCTCGCTCGGGAAGCACCTCTTGACAAGATGTCGGCTGGATGGCAGTCGGTCGGTACATAGCGCCAATTCATGCCACTGGATAGCTCTTGAATTAAAGATATTCGATTAGCAATAAAAACTTGAAAACGTGAAGGTTCATCGCTTATCCATGATAAAGGTACAGCAGAATATGACCAGCAAAAAAACGGGCAGTCGAAGAGTTTCATGTTGCGTACGTCCCGCATCAGTTGAGCCAGTAAGAAAGCAGCGCACAACTCTAATTTGGGAACAGTGAGAGTCTTCAAAGGTGCCACACGAGATTTTGAGCAAAACAGATGCACTTCTCGTTTGCCATCAGCTATTGAAACGAGATAGATACATCCTCCATATGCGTCGATGCTAGCGTCACAGAATCCGTGGATCTCAATAGCACCATTTGGATGCAGCGCACGTCGAGGCAACTTCATTTGCTGAGTATGACCCATGTCAGATGACAGCTTCAGCCATGATGTGTTGAGTGCCTCAGGAAAGCTCTCGTCCCACTCCAACTTCTCTCTCCAGACTTGTTGCAGGAAGATCTTGGCCTTGGCAACCATAGGACCAATGAGACCAAGCGGATCATACACGCGAGTAATTGTGGAAAGCACCAGCCGTTTACATGGCTTTGGAGAGACCTGTATGGGAGAAAAAGAAAAACGAAAGACATCCGCTGCAGGATCCCAAGTAAGACCCAGTGTCTTGGTAAAGTCGCTGCCAAGGACATCGCGCTCGTTGGAACACAATTTCCTGAGCTTAAAGCCACCTCGTGCAAGCAAGTTTGTTGTTTGAGACATGATTTCGAGGACTTCCTGTGTTGATTGGCCTCCTGTGATCAGATCATCAACGTAAAAGTCCCGCAAAATGATTTTAGAACCGATTAGAAATGTGTTCTTCTCATCATTCGCCAGAACGGATCGCGCGAACGGATAAAAAGTCTGCAAGGCTGGGCACGATCGACATGTGCTTCAAATGCAAATATTCACGAATGAATGCCGAATATTGGACCTTGACTTCTGGCTTGCGCTCTAGCTTGCTCTCCAAATTGAGAAATCGACGATAAGCTTGATTGTACGATTCACCCAGTAATTCTGGAGTGTTCTTCGCAGGTAATCGTTCGGAATAGATAGATAGAAGATCCACCACCTGTTACGATGCAACCAAGCCTTGTTTTCTGCAATACGGGTAACCCAGCAGCCAACTTAATCTGCCCTACGGAGAATAGCTCAAAGAACATGCTTGCGCCAATGCGGAGATCTATTCGCCGAGATCTGTAGAAATCCGGATCGGCTAGCTGAATATTCGAAGTAATTTTCCAACCATCGGGTTTAACGGTCAAACTGGGTTGATTGCCGGTAATCGCTGGAGCAACAAGAGGCATGCGAAGTAATCAGAAGTATGCGACTTTAACTTAACGCAAACGGAAACTCCTTCAGAGTCAAATCGAGCATCTCCAAGACCTGCAACTGATACGGTAGACTTCGTTTTATGCAACTGCAAATGGTGAGCGAGTCGGGAAGTCACAATGTGGACTTGAGATCCCGAGTCTAGCAGCGCACGGCATGGGAACCAAGCACCTGATCGACTTTGAACGCTTATAACTGCAGTTGCAAGAAAGATAATGTCAGAATCCACATTCTGAGCCAGCAAAGAGGTAGAAGGACTTTAAGTAATTGCAATTAGCGTACTTTGTTCTGCAGCTGGAGCTCGCATAACCTGGGTCGAAGACTGAGTGCCAAGGTGCAAAAGGGTGTGATGCTTGGACCTGCAAGTTCGACAGCGGCCTGACTTACAATTGCGCATTTGATGGCCCTTCTTTAAGCAATTAAGACAGAGCGCTAATTCCTTCACCTTTCGAATACGCTCTTGCACTGACAAATTGGCGAATTGACCACAGCTAAAAATTGAATGGCCACTGTTGTCGCACACAACACATCCATTTCCAAAAGTGTTAGTGGCAATTAAAATGCTTTTGTTGCGGCTTCTTCCTGATTGTGAACTATATAAGTACTATGCTGCAGTATGCTCTACATTTTCCAATTTTCAATCAATCAATCGAAGGAATTTCATCAATAGCCGCAGATTCTTTCCAATTGGCCTGAGTTTTGCTATCTAATTTTTGGAGTAAAACATGAACCAGAATGCAATTTGAGATTTGCTCAACCGAGCCCATTGACTGAAGAGCACGTAGATTAGTATTTATTTTATCAGATATATCTCTCAGGTTCGCAGCGGACCGCATTTCCACTTTAGGGAGACCCAAAATTGCAGTTATATGGGATTGGAAAATTAGACGCTCGTTATTGAAACGGGTATTCAATAACTCCAAGGCTACAGCATAGTTGCTGTCACAAATTTCCTGTATCCAAGGCGGAACCCTTCAGGCTAGACTTTAAGAGCTGCAGCTTTTCAATGTTAGTGATCTCCACGTCATTGTCGATGATAGCTTTGAACTTGGATTGAAAGTCGACAAATTCAGTATAGCCACCAGAAAATTCAGGCAATCTCAATTCAGGCAAATGAGATCTTTTAGCCGGCACAGAATGGAAATCCAGAGATGGCTCTGGCCTTGCCGTAGAACTTCGAAGTGCTGGACGTTGACGCTTACCCAATTCTCGATTTAGCAAGATTTGTATTGATATGATGAGCTCTTCAAAATCATCGTGAACCTGGCTGCCGATTTAGTTAAAATCCAGTTCCTCAAGACGGTCATGGACCTGGGCAAATGCAGCCTTATTCTCCTCTGAGAGCTTAACACGAAGCTCTAATTCTTCATCACTCATCGCCTGGAGCTTCTCAACAGTCAAGTCCTTCTCAGAGGATTTCGCCTTAGAAAAAAAAAAACAAAAAGCATTGATTAAGCCTTCAATTTGAGATGCTTCACTCCCTGAACTGAAGCAGATAAAGTTGTTTCGGTTGACATTTTAATAAATTTATTGTATTATTTTCAGCTTTTATCACCCGCAAAATAAATAAATTCCACTGTGCAGTGCAACGAACTCGCGAACAAAAACGTTTGGTCGACGCTGTAAAACGTTTCAAAGCGGGAACCAAGGCACAAAGAGGAAACCAAAATGTTCTCTATGATGCGCGGGGCAGGTGCGATGTGAGCTTTTAGCGGTTTTTATGTATTACCGCTTGCGCTTGCATATGTACATAGAACTTGCAGGTTATGTATATGCGCGATCAATCAAACGAACGAAAATTAAATTATTTGTTTGGTTGCACTTTAGTTTTCTTTGTTTTTAGATCACGTCGGGGGTCAGCAAAATGTTGGGTCAGTGAGCTTTTTCACTAACGCTAACCTTTGATGGTGCCCAATTAAAATAAAACCGCACAAGATTTCAATTAAATATGCACTAATTTTATTCTAAATGACACCAAGGCCTTAATTAAAAAGTTTAATGTTTATGTTTAAGATTATTTAGTTGGGCAGGCAGACCGATTTGTCTGTGCCTTTTAACAGCGAAAGTATCAACGAAGAGAATGGGCAGGCGATCTGCGACCGTGCCTTCAGCGAGCGAGTACAAAATCGAAACTGAACTTAAGTATATGCTTGCCGTGGACAAAGGGCCAGGCACCGATCGGCGAAGGAATTCAAAAGGAGTAGCAATTACAGTAACTGAAAGAGATGCCACGCAGGGCAAATAGAAAAGGCAAAAACAAACATCGAGAATTCAATTTACGTTAAGATTAGAAACTTTAAGAATTTATTTAGGCTGCGGCATGACCGAACAATAGTTATTACGTGGTAATGTTTTATTATTGAGTATCCATTTACAGTGGAGACTCTTTTGTATATGGAGAGTTCACTTTTGTTTGAATAGATCCCCTTTTTTATATAGCAGGATGTTGCTCCTGTGTCAATCAATATTTTTAATTTTTGCTTTGATTGCCTATCTATCCTCGTCAAGTAGGGTAACCCTACTTTTGTTCCTGGTCTAAAAAATGATTCTCTTCGATGTTGTTAAATCGCATGGTTTTATTTTGGGGCTGATTTATAGTGTTAGTTGGGTGATGTGAGTTTCTAGCGGTGTTTATGTGTTACCGCTTGCGCTTGCATATGTACTTAGAACTTGCAGGTTATGTATATGCGCGATCAATTAAATTATTTGTTTGGTTGCACTTTAGTTTTTATTGTTTTTAAATCACGTCGGGGTCTCCAAAATGTTGGGTCAGTGAGCTTTTTCACTAACGCTAACCTTTGATGGTGCCCAGTTAAAGTAAAACCGCACAAGATTTCAATTTCAATATGCACTTATTTTATCCTAAAAGACACCATGGCCTTAATTACAAAGTTTAATATTTATGTTTAAGATTATTTGGTTGGGCAGGCAGACCGATTTGTCTGTGTCTTTTAACAGCGAAAGTATAAACGAAGAGAATGGGCAGGCGATCTGCGACCGTGCCTTCAGCGAGCGAGTACAAAATCGAAACTGAACTTAAATAGATGCTTGCTGTGGACAAAGGGCCAGGCAGCGATCGGCGAGGGAATTCAAAAGGAGTAGCAATTGCACTAATTGAAAGAGATGCCACGCAGGGCAAATAGAAAAGGCAAAAACAAACATCGAGACTTCAATTTACGTTAAGATTAGAAACTTTAAGAATTTATTTAGGCTGCGGCATGACCGAACAGAGACATAAATGAAATAGTTGAAAAAGACACTGTTGAAAGAGACAGTAATGAAAGCATGTAAAAAGAAACTGTTGAAAGAGATAGTAGAGGTGCCTTAAGGGCTAATAATAATATTTATAATAACAATGTAAGCACAAGTGCATAACAATTGTTTTGATCATGGCATGTGGCGCAATGGATAACATAATCTTAAACCTGAATGGTTAATGATAATGCAAAAATACACATCTCAATTTCAATTAAAACAAGAAAGGATAGCTAACTTCGGGCGGAGCCGAAGTTGATATACCCTTGCAGAATACTCTGTAAATTATATTCTCCAAAATTATTCATATGATGCATTCTTAATACTCATAAAAAGTCCCAACTTCCTAACTTTAAAAACCCCAAAGTTATGACATTTTCAATCGTTCAGTTATCGTAACATTTGGGTGTGTCAATGAGGGGGTCTTGTTTACTTCTTCTTCAGGAAGGGGCTGACGATGGCCGGGGCCGAGTAGGTAGTGATGGGAGCGGCGTAGGCGGCACCGGGAGCGGCATAGGTGGCCACAGGAGCGGTGTAGGCCGAAGCACTGTACACCGAGGCGGTGTAGGCGGGAGCGGCAGCGGAGTAGGTGGAGTAGGCAGGGGCAGCAGCGGCATAGGTGGAGTAGGCAGGAGCGGCGGCGGCGTAGGAGAGTAGGCAGGAGCGGCGGCAGCATAGGTTGTCACGGGTGCACTGTAGGCCACAGCCGGAGCAGCGGCGTAGGTGGCGGCATAGGTGGCCACCGGAGAGGCAATGTAGCCAGCCTGGGCGGCGGCGATGCAGAGAGCCAAGCAGATGAGGAACTTCATGTTGATTTGGTTGTTTGGGTTGGTTGGTTTGTCAGTGACTGATGCTTTTGACTAAAATTCTCTAGCATTTTATAGGCCAATTGTCGCCGCATTGCCAAAAACGGGTTTCCGACTTAGGCAGCACAAATACAAAAAATCTAAATCAGAACACAATTGCGTCCGCAACGATATTTCTGCCTGGTAACGTTCAATGAACGCGGATGCCGCGCCTTTACGCCCTCAGATGTTTGTCGGGAATTAATAGCCAACGGCGTGTCAAATGGATGACTCTTTTCCAGCAACGAGCATTCGACAACTCTCAAATAGGATTCCCTTTTAAGCTACACCGTTTAAATCTGCTCACTCAGTATTATTGTCCTAAATATTTAACTATAGATTGGCTCGAGTATTTGTGAAAACTTAATTAATAGTTAAACATTAGGTAGTTATTTGGTAATGACTAGACATATTTATAAAATTCAAGTTTGTTGTGCACTAAGCAGGAATGTTTACAGAAGTCAAGCTTTACAATAAATTGTTTTATGTTTTTCGGAAGTTGTGCTTTACCAGACTTGAGTTAATAAAAAGTAATAAATCTTAGCCTACAACTTTGGTTCAAGGCACTTTGAATTATCGTTTAAAAAAACCCTACGCTGGTCTTTCTGTCAAAGAGGATTTCTGTAGTAGCACAGAAAGCGGCTTTTTGCGCTTTACATCGATCTCGTAGAGCGCCAGTCCCAGTTGATGGACGAAAGAGCTAAATTGCTTGTTCAGGTAGGCAAAGCTCAGCGCTGGCGGCTGCTCCACGGCACATGGGCCCCGGAGATCGTCGTGCGCCCAGTGGGGGGCATGCACTGGGCAGCTATAGGATATAGTAGGCCGATCCTTATGAAATTTGATAGGTAGGATTGATTGGCCAAATATAAAACCCATACAAAATCCCAACTTCCTAACTTTACAAATAAAAAAGTTATGGCCTTTCCGATCGTTCAGTTATATGGCAGCTAAATGATATAGTCGCTCGATCCGGGCTCGTTCCGACTTATATACTACCTGCAATAGAAAGACAACTTTTGGGAAAGTTTCAAGCAGATAGCTTTAAAACTGAGGGACTAGTTTGCGTAGAAAACGGACGGACGGACAGACGGACGGACAGACGGACTGACGGACATTGCTAGACCGACTCTCCTGGTGATGCTGATCAAGAATACATTATATATACTTTATAGGGTCGGAAATGTCTCCTTCACTGCGTTGCAAACTTTTGACTGAAATTATAATACCCTTTGCAAGGGTATAAAAACATGTTGTATTAGTTAAAAACAGAAAACATGAAGATGTAAATTATAATGGATGTAAATTGTTAAGTTGGAAAATTGTTGGAAAACTGTTTGAATAAACTTAATTAGTGTGTTAATTGGTAACAAAGCATATTTGGTAAAATTGCACGACGTCGTGTAATGGTCAGGACGGCAGCGGCGGCGCACACTAAGAGTGTGTGGATGTTGGTATGAGTGTAATTGTAATGTGTTTGGTTGTCTGCATGTTGTCGCGTAGTGTCGTGGTTGATGACTCCTCCTCCACATCAGCTCTTATTTTTTTTTGTGTACTCCTTATTCTGCGTGGCGTATCGACGAATGATTCTGTCTTATGCCCGACGCTGAAACAGTCTGCTTGGTTTTTGGTCCCTGTGCATCCTTTCTTTTCCCTTGTCCTGGTAGGTGTATTTCCTGTCTTATAGGGCGTTTGACAGCCGGGGTTGTCGTACTTGTGTGAGGAATGCTGGGTAGCATCCATTCGATTCGGATATGCTTGAGCTTACTTGTAGCATAATTAATAACCAAGTCTCGAAACACTTTCTTTGGCCATTTCCTGCGAACTGAACTATCATTTTCTTGATTGTTCTGTTTGCCTGTTCTGTAGGATTTTCTTGCGGCGTGTTACGGGCATTGAATTGTAGTCCTATCCCCATTTCGATTATAAATATTTAAACAAACGGGGGTACATGGGCTTTTGCGTTCCTGTGCATATGTGCCCGCCAGGGCTGCCAGCCGAGATAGCATGCCCCTGCTGGTGGGGCATTATAACTTTTTATACCCTTGCAGAGGGTATTATAATTTTGGTCAGAAGTTTGTAACGCAGTGAAGGAGACGTTCCGACCCTATAAAGTATATATATTCTTGATCAGGATCAATAGGGGAGTCGATATAGCCATGTCCGTCAGTCCGTCTGTTTCAATACCGTTTGCGAGCTCAGTTTAAAAGCTAGCTATCTGAAACTTTCACACTTTCCTAAAACATGTGTACGCAGATCAAGTTTGAAAATCGCCCCGATCGGACATCTATATCCTATAGCTCCCATAGGAACAATCGGATATATCTTGCAAGAATTGATGATATTTCGCGGAGTATAAAAGCTATTGACATGAATCTTTCCAAATCGTATTTTTTTATGCATACCTTGATCAGGGTGAAAGCGCGTGGCGATCGGACGTCTATATCCTATAGCTCCCATAGGAACAATAGGGTAAAATCGGTCCAAATTTGATGTTTTTCAGAATATTTCGCGCTGTGTAAAAGCTATTGCTATAAATTTTTTCAAATCGTATTTTTTTTATGCATTCCTTCATCAAGGTAAAATCGCGTGCTGATCGGACGTCTATATCCTATAGCTCCCATACGAACAATCGGATTTAACTTGCAAGAATGGAAAATATTTCGCGCAGTGTAAACGCTATTGACATAAAACTTTCCAAATCTTATTTTTTTATGCGTACCTTGATCAGGGTAAAAGCCCGTGACGATCGGACGTCTATATCCTATATGGGAGCGGCGTAGGCGGCACCGGGAGCGGCATAGGTGGCCACAGGAGCGGTGTAGGCCGAAGCACTGTACACCGAGGCGGTGTAGGCGGGAGCGGCAGCGGCGTAGGTGGAGTAGGCAGGGGCAGCAGCGGCATAGGTGGAGTAGGCAGGAGCGGCGGCGGCGTAGGAGAGTAGGCAGGAGCGGCGGCAGCATAGGTTGTCACGGGTGCACTGTAGGCCACAGCCGGAGCAGCGGCGTAGGTGGCGGCATAGGTGGCCACCGGAGAGGCAATGTAGCCAGCCTGGGCGGCGGCGATGCAGAGAGCCAAGCAGATGAGGAACTTCATGTTGATTTGGTTGTTTGGGTTGGTTGGTTTGTCAGTGACTGATGCTTTTGACTAAAATTCTCTAGCATTTTATAGGCCAATTGTCGCCGCATTGCCAAAAACGGGTTTCCGACTTAGGCAGCACAAATTCAAAAAATCTAAATCAGAACACAACTGCGTCCGCAACGATATTTCTGCCTGGTAACGTTCAATGAACGCGGATGCCGCGCCTTTACGCCCTCAGATGTTTGTCGGGAATTAACAGCCAACGACGTGTCAAATGGATTACTCTATTCCAGCAACGAGCATTCGACAACTCTCAAAGAGGATTCCCTTTTAAGCTACACCGTTTAACTCTGCTCTATTATTGTCCTAAATATTTAACTATAGATTGGCTCGAGTATTTGTGAAAACTTAATTAATAGTTAAACATTAGGTAGTTATTTGGTAATGACTAGACATATTTATAAAATTCAAGTTTGTTGTGCACTAAGCAGGAATGTTTACAGAAGTCAAGCTTTACAATAAATAGTTTTATGTTTACGGAAGTTGTGCTTTACCAGACTTGAGTTAATAAAAAGTAATAAATCTTAGCCTACAACTTTGGTTCAAGGCACTTTGAATTATCGTTTAAAAAAACCCTACGCTGGTCTTTCTGTCAAAGAGGATTTCTGTAGTAGCACAGAAAGCGGCTTTTTGCGCATTACATCGATCTCGTAGAGCGCCAGTCGCAGTTGATGGACGAAAGAGCTAAATTGCTTGTTCAGGTAGGCAAAGCTCAGCGCTGGCGGCTGCTCCACGGCACATGTGCCCCGGAGATCGTCGTGCGCCCAGTGGGGGGCATCCACTGGGCAGCTATAGGATATAGTAGGCCGATCCTTATGAAATTTGATAGGTCGGATTGATTGGCCAAATATAAAACCCATACAAAATCCCAACTTCCTAACTTTACAAATACCAAAGTTATGGCCTTTCCGATCGTTCAGTTATATGGCAGCTAAATGATATAGTCGCTCGATCCGGGCTCGTCCGACTTATATACTACCTGCAATAGAAAGACAACTTTTGGGAAAGTTTCAAGCAGATAGCTTTAAAACTGAGGGACTAGTTTGCGTAGAAACGGACGGACGGACAGACGGACGGACAGACGGACTGACGGACATTGCTAGACCGACCTCTCCTGGTGATGCTGATCAAGAATACATTATATATACTTTATAGGGTCGGAAATGTCTCCTTCACTGCGTTTGCAAACTTTTGACTGAAATTATAATACCCTTTGCAAGGGTATAAAAACATGTTGTATTAGTTAAAAACAGAAAACATGAAGATGTAAATTATAATGGATGTAAATTGTTAAGTTGGAAAATTATAATTTATGTTTGAATAAACTTAATTAGTGTGTTAATTGGTAACAAGCATATTTGGTAAAATTGCACGACGTCGTGTAATGGTCAGGACGGCAGCGGCGGCGCACACTAAGAGTGTGTGGATGTTGGTATGAGTGTAATTGTACTGTGTTTGGTTGTCTGCATGTTGTCGCGTAGTGTCGTGGTTGATGACTCCTCCTCCACATCAGCTCTTTTTTTTTTTTGTGTACTCCTTATTCTGCGTGGCGTATCGACGAATGATTCTGGCTTATGCCCGACGCTGAAACAGTCTGCTTGGTTTTTGGTCCCTGTGCATCCTTTCTTTCCCTTGTCCTGGTAGGTGTATTTCCTGTATTATAGGGCGTTTGACAGCCGGGGTTGTCGTACTTGTGTGAGGAATGCTGGGTAGCATCCATTCGATTCGGATATGCTTGAGCTAACTTGTAGCATAATTAATAACCAAGTCTCGAAACACTTTCTTTGGCCATTTCCTGCGAACTGAACTATCATTTTCTTGATTGTTCTGTTTGCCTGTTCTGTAGGATTTTCTTGCGGCGTGTTACGGGCATTGAATTGTAGTCCTATCCCCATTTCGATTATAAATATTTAAACGAACGGGGGTACATGGGCTTTTGCGTCCCTGTGCATATGTGCCCGCCAGGGCTGCCAGCCGAGATAGCATGCCCCTGCTGGTGGGGCATTATAACTTTTTATACCCTTGCAGAGGGTATTATAATTTTGGTCAGAAGTTTGTAACGCAGTGAAGGAGACGTTTCCGACCCTATAAAGTATATATATTCTTGATCAGGATCAATAGGGGAGCCGATATAGCCATGTCCGTCAGTCCGTCTGTTTCAATACCGTTTGCGAGCTCAGTTTAAAAGCTAGCGATCTGAAACTTTCACACTTTCCTAAAACATGTGTACGCAGATCAAGTTTGAAAATCGCCCCGATCGGACATCTATATCCTATAGCTCCCATAGGAACAATCGGATATATTTTGCAAGAATTGATGATATTTCGCGGAGTATAAAAGCTATTGACATGAATCTTTCCAAATCGTATTTTTTTATGCATACCTTGATCAGGGTGAAAGCGCGTGGCGATCGGACGTCTATATCCTATAGCTCCCATAGGAACAAAAGGGTAAAATCGGTTAAAATTTAATGATTTTTAGGATATTTCGCGCAGTATACAAGCTATTGACATGAATCTTTCCGAATCGTATTTTTTTAAGCATACATTGATCAAGGTGAAAGCGCGTGCCGATCGGACGTCTATATCCTATATCTCCCATAGGAACAATAGGGTGAAATCGGTCCAAATTTGATGATTATCAGAGTATTTCGCGCAGTGTGTAAGCTACTAACATAAATTTTTCCAATTCTTATTTATTAACGCATATCTTGATTAGGGTAAAACGCTTGCCGCTCGGAAGTCTATATCTTAAAGGAGATATTAAAAATTGTTAGTCTTTTTTTTTCTATTTGTATATGACATTTTTGCAGTATAAAAGCAATTGACTTGAAACGATGCAAATCTAGTTTACTTATGTATACGTTATTCCTTTCGCTACTTTTTCACTTTTAGCAATTTCGGCAAAGTCTGCAAGGATATTAAAACTTCGGCTTGCCGAAGTTAGCTTCCGTCCACGTTTTTTTATATTTTTGCACATTTCATACCAATAAGAGTCTCAGGCAAAAGTTGTCTCGATAAGGCGTCTGCCACCAAGTTAGCTGCCCCTTATCTCAAAGCACGGCGCCACCTGGCTGTCCTCCCCGGAAGGCTTTATATGCAGCTTAAGCATTTAAATATCATGATGTCAGATACCTCATTAAAATCAAAGCCTTCCAGGTAAGGCTTCTGCTTCCTAATCGACTTCACGAGTGGCAAGCATTATTTTTGGCTATGAAGTAATTCTTCTTACCACCGTTCAGGTTCCCTGAGGAACATCTCGGACGGGAATTCCAAACACTTTATGGAAATTCAAAAACTGAATGGATCATCCCTGAGCTATATGTGAAATCGAGCGGAAACGTCTTGGGAGGGAAATTCGAAAGGAAGGAAGGATCGGCGCAGTGGTGAGTGCCTAGGAAACTATCTGGAGGATCAAAAGTACTCGAGGTTACAAGGATTTACAAGGATAATTCGTCTTTGACTTTCAAATTTAACGGTCGTGTTTTTTTTTCTGCGCATCGAATTTTGCATTTTGTTTTCGTTTATTCCCATCGGTGGGTTTTATCAAAACAATTTTAATTCTCTTCGGGTTTATTAAAACATAAATTTAAACTCCGTTCGCTTCGCGAGTGCACTTTGTATTTAATACTAATAAATTGTTTTAGTTTTTCGTTATTCTTATCTGTGTTTTCTTTTCTTATATCCCCGCCGTTTCTCTTTTGTGCATGCACTTAACTTATTTACGCTCCCGCTCTCTTGCTCTCTTTGCTTTGAAAGTTCTAAGCGTGCAGTTTCTGAGTCTCTTGCGGTACTTATAACTGCTCGCTTATAAATTTCAATTCGCTTTTTTTTTGGTACAGTGGTAAATAAATAAAAGGAATAATAAAATTTAGTCTGCTTCTGCAAAAAATGCTGCCACGTAATCAGGGCTGACCAGTCTAATATGACTTGCTGGCTGTGTGAAAATATGGTGCACACCAAGTGCGCCGGTGTTACTGGCCGGACAAGTGATGACCTTTCAAAGGGGCCCAACAAACAAGGAGCAAAAGGGGAACACCCCGCAACCGAAATCAAAAGATCAACAGAGCATTCCGGCGGATCAGCAGTTGATTTCAGCAAACCCTCAAATGTTGCTAAGATCGGCAGCTAAAAAGATTTGGTATCCGAACAATCCGTTACAGAATGCATGCAACCAATGACTTCTAAGAATTTCGATTTGTCCGTAGTGGTTTCACAATTAGTGGATCCACCTATCTCTCAGAATGTAGCATCTCCACCACAAGGGACTACTGAGTCCGGACAACCGGCTCAAGTTGGTTTTGCAGAAACAATGTCTGCTCCACCAAAATCCCTTTTAGTGGTTCCACTAAAGAAACACATTTTCGTTTCTCGGCTCTTCCCTGATCAAAAATCTTCTGATGTATTGTCTTATATACAAGACAAAACTAAAGCCGATTGTAATAGTGTAAAGGTGGAAAAGTTTAAGTTTTCTTATGCTAGAGACATTTCATCTTTCAAGATAACTGTCCCTAACGAGCTTTTTGAAGCCATATGCTCGGGCGACTTTTGGCCGGATAATATGGTTGTAAAAGAGTTCGAGGCTAAGATAAAGAAGAAGGGGCCCGTGGGAGAAAAAAAATTCCTAGTCGAGGCCAAACCAGTGTACCAATTTCAAAAAACTAACTTCTAACCTCCTTCTTTCCTATCAGAATGCAAGAGGTTTGCGTAGCAAACTCACTAAATTGTATTCTGATAGCCTTTCCTTTGCATCTCATATTATTGTGTTCACAGAAACCTGGTTAAAGCCGGAGATCTTTAGCTCCGAAGTTTTTCCAGGTAAGTACACAATATATAGGTATGACCGTCCCTCTAGACGGGGAGGTGGAGTCTTAATTGGAGTTGATTCAAACTTCCCGTCTGAGGAGTTATTTTTTGATGAATTCAATACCATTGAATTAATTTGTGTAAAGTTATCGCTTCCTGGTAACTTTATATACATAACTTGCTCATATATTCCGCCGTTGTCTGAACTTCCTGATTATTTAAATCACCTATCCGTTATTATGTCCGTTGCAAATAAGCTTTCCGATAGGGATCAGATAATAGTTCTAGGTGATTTTAATATACCTGGTGTTACTTGGTCCACTGAGGACGGATCGAATGTCTTACTACCTATAGCACAGCATGATTTTATTGATGGCCTGCTTGACATATCTCTATCTCAAGTAAACCATGTTCGAAATTCATTAGGTCGCCTACTTGATTTGTGTTTTGTATCAAATCCTGAAGGTGTGTTTCTGTCCAGAGTAGCACCACTCACGCAACCTGAAGATCCATATCACCCAACAATCGAACTTTCATTTGATACGGGCAGAGTTATAGCAGAAAAATCAGAAAAATCCAAACGAATGCATTGTTTTAGCAAGGCAGACTTTATGAGGCTAAATAATTTTATTTCTGGCTTTAATTGGTCTGATCTTTACTTATGCATTAATATGTCCGATGCAGTTAAGGTTTTTTACACTGCAATAAACTCATTTTTTAATTCCTGTGTTCCGTGGTACTATCCGTCAACTTCCAATAAATCACCTTGGTTTAGCAAAGAGTTGACACACTTAAGAAATGTAAAATCCAGACTTTTTAGGAAATATAAAAATACCGGTTCTCAATCTGTTTTTACTAGATATTTAAGTGCTCGGTCAAGATTTACCGTGCTTACTGCTCAGTGTTATAATAGTTACTTAAACCGTTGTAAGATCCAGTTCTCTCAGGACCCGAAAAAGTTTTATAATTTTGTTAACACCAAGCGTAAATCTAATTCTTTTCCTTCCTCGCTGTCGTTCGAAAACATGACGGCAACCACAGATCAGGCAATAGCCGATTTATTTCCAATTTTTTCAAACGACTTACTCTACTTTAGATTATTCATCACAGCCTTATTCTTACACCATGTCCAAGTCAAACCTCATATTCTGTCCCACTTTAACAGAAAGCTCTCTTCTTTTGGATCTTCTTCGTATTAAGCCTGTTTATTCGCCAGGGCCCGATGGTATTCCTGGGTGCGTGCTTAGGTATTGCGCTAAGGCCCTGTGCAAACCTCTTCACAAGTTGTTTACCTTATCTCTAGAAACCTCCCAATTCACAAATATTTGGAAGGAATCATTTGTTATTCCTCTTTTCAAGAAAGGTAACAAGTTAGAAGCCAGTAACTACAGAGGGATTTCTAAGTTGTGAGCTATTCCTAAGCTTTTTGAAAAAATGATTACTCCTCATTTGCAGCACCTTTGCAGATCAATCATTTCTCCGTGTCAACACGGATTTATAAAACGTAGATCCACAATCACAAACCTTCTAGAGCTCACTTCATTTGTGATAAAAGGCTTCAATAGTAGTTTTCAAACAGACGTCATTTACACTGACTTTAGTAAAGCATTTGACTATGTAAATCACTTACTTCTCATTCAAAAACTTGACCTTTTAGGTTTTCCAGTTGATCTGCTTAAATGGATTTCAAGTTATCTAAATGGCAGGTCACAAAGGGTCCTTTTTAAAAATTCAATTTCTGAAATTCTCCGTGTTACCTCCGGTGTCCCACAAGGGAGCTTTTACATTATTTATTAACGATCAATCACCCTCAATTATAAGTCATTCTCGCGTACTTATGTACGCAGATGATGTTAAGTTGTGCCAGCAGTATAAGGACATTTCCTGCCATTTAAACTTGCAATCCGATCTAGATAATTTTCAAAACTGGTGCCGAGATAATTTACTAAATTTAAACGGTTCCAAGTGCAAGCTGATGACTTTTTATCGGGCCAATCCGATATACGCGACTTACACGTTAAGTGGCAGCTCTTTGGATAGAATAACTCTTGTAAACGATCTTGGCGTTCTCTTGGACCCTAAACTAAAATTTTCTAATCACATTTCGTCCATGGTTAATAAAGCCAAAGAAGTGCTTGGATTTATTAAAAGGTGGTCAAAAGAATTCGATGATCCTTATTTGACTAAAACTTTATTTATTTCGCTAGTCCGTCCGATTCTGGAGTATGGGTCTCCCGTCTGGAGTCCACAATACGGAATACATATTGGTCGTATTGAATCTGTACAAAAAAACTTCCTTCTTTTTGCTTTACGGCGCCTAAACTGGGATGCAAATCTTATCTTACCTTCTTATTCTAGTAGACTTCTTTTGATTAATTTACCATCCCTAGCCAACCGTAGAACAATGCTTGGTACTATCTTTATTTATAACTTTATACATGGTGATATTGACTGCCCCGACTTGTTAAGTCGGCTAAACTTTTCTGTGCCAAGTAGATTAACTAGAAATTATTTTCCCCTAATTTTAAATCATTGTAGATCTAACTATGCCTTGCATGAGCCTTTCAGAGTATCATGTTCTGACTATAATAGACTTTTTCCTGTAATATCAAATCTTGACTCTCTGCCGCTCCTAAAACGATTGATACTTGCTTCATTGGCACAAGATTGATCTAACTATTACTTTTTTCCCCGGACCTTTACCTTTATTTTCCTATCTCGCGTCTATCTTATCGCGAATCGTGCCGTACGATACACGGCTGCGCCCCTCGGTCGGTTGGGCGGGTATGTGGGCCGTGGGACTCCGCGCGAAATTGGATTAGTAATCAAGCAATAAAACCCAAGTAAGCAACACAAATCGAATCAACGTCAAAGCCAAGCAGAGCCTTAACGAGTCAGCTATGGCGAGTGTCGAAACTGAGATTAGGCAACTCTTGTCACAATTTGAGCTTGGCGTACTGCTCGGCGAATCCGGCAGAGTTGAACAAAAAGAGTCGTTAAACAAAGAATCGAGGGCTCGAAAGGAAAGTTGTCTTGAACCAACTGCTTTGCAAAAAGGATTGCCTTGACGAATTCCGGCATCTGGAGAGCAGAGCCAGGACATCGCGCATTGGACTGATGGCACGGTCTGAGAAGACCAGAATTATTTGCAAAAACGACGTCAAGTAGAGGTACCGTTTTCGAAGACTATCTCATCCGAGGTTTATGAAAAGTTTAGGTCCTTCTTTAATATTATCAAATGGTAGGACAATTAGAAATGAAGAGAAAAATATTTTTTATTTTACATATATTTAATCTAGCCCACGAACGGGAGAAGTTGTTTTTCGACGATATGCTTCCAATCGAGTCGGAACTGACGTGTAAATGGTATGGGTGCCAAAAACGAAATATTAAAATCTAAAGAGCGGAGACTGCTTATGTAGGATTCTCCTTGAAGCATTCATGAATGAGTGGGAATAAGAAAACTTTAAGCTAGTAATAATCGCATATATGTATAATATAATATTTGAAGAGGTACAACAGTAGCATCATTTATGTATTAACCCAGAAAATTGCTGTCACTGATAAAATTTTTAACAGCGGTTAACAAAAATGTCTTTTTTTTTGACGAGTTCCACGGCTCACCCACCCAACCGACCGAGGGGCGCAGACGTGTTTCGTACGGTACGATTCGCAAGAAGATAGACGCGAGATTAGAAAATATAGATAAAAATCCGGGGAAATAAGTAATAGTAAGGTCAATTTTGTGCCAATGAAGCTAGTATTAATCGTTTTAGGATCGGCAGATAGTCAAGATTTGAGATTACAGGAAAAAGTCTATTATAGTCAAAACATAATACTCTGAAAGGCGCATGCCATTCAAATCAGGCATAGTTAGATCTACAATGATTTAATATTACTGGAATATAATTTCTAGTTAATCTACTTGGCACAAAAAAGTTTAGACGACCTACCAAGTCAGGGCAGCCAATATCACCATGTATAAGGTTATAAATTAAGACAATACGTCCAATATGTATTCCGTATTGTGGACTCCAGACTGGTGACCCATACTCCAGAATCGGACGGACTAGCGAAATAAATAAAGTTTTAGTTAAACAAGGATCATCGAATTCTTTTGACCACCTTTTAATTAGAAAAGAGAACGCCAACATCGTTTACAAGAGTTATTCTATGCAAAAAGTTGCTATTTAACGTGTCATCAGCTTGCACTTGGAACCGTTTAAATTTAGTAAATTATCTCGGCACCAGTTTTGAAAATTATCTGGCTCCTTTGTGGGACACCGGAGGTAATACGGAGAATTTCAGAAATTGAATTTTTAAAAAGGACCCTTTGTGACATGCCATTCAGATAACTTGAAATCCATTTAAGCAGATCAACTGGAAAACCTCACAGGTCAAGTCTTTGAATAAGAAGTAAGTGATTTACAGAGTCAAATGCTTTACTAAAGTCAGTGTAAATAACGTCTGTTTGAAAACTACTATTGAAGCCTTTTATCACAAATGTAGTGAGCCCTAGAAGATTTGTGATTTGTGACACGGAGAAATGATTGATCCTGATCAAGAATATATATACTTTATAGGGTCGGAAACGTCTCCGTCACTGCGTTACAAACTTCTGAACAAAATTATAATACCCTCTGCAAGGGTATAAAAAGGACCCTTTGCGACCTGCCATTCAGATAGTTGGAAATCGATTTAAGCAGATCAACTGGAAAACCTCAAAGGTCAAGTTTTTGAACAAGAAGTAAGTGATTTACAGAGTCAAATGCTTTACTAAAGTCAGTGTAAATGACGTCTGTTTGAAAACTACTATTCAAGCCTTTTATCACAAATGTAGTGAGCTCTAGAAGGTTTGTGATTGTGGATCTACGTTTAATAAATTCGTGTTGACACGGAGAAATGATTGATCTACAAAGGTGCTGCAAATGGGGAGTAATGATTTTTTCAAAAAGCTTAGAAATAGCTGACAACTTAGAAATACCTCTGTAGTTACTGGCTTCTAACTTGTTACCTTTTTTGAAAAGAGGAATAACAAATGATTCCTTCCAAATATTTGGGAATTGGGAAGTTTCTAGAGATAAGGTATACAACTTATGAAGAATATGATATGATGAATACCTAAGCACGCACCCAGGAATACCATCGGGCCCTGGCGAATAAACAGGCTTAATATGAAGAAGATCCAAAAGAAGAGAGCTTTCTGTTAAAGTGGGACAGAATATGAGGTTTGACTTGGATATGGTGTAAGATGTAGTATGCACATATATTGAATACAGTGGGTATTACCACCGAAAGTACCGAAAGTACTTAAAGTATACGCACTGTAACACTTTGTTGCAGTGTTTACATATTTCAATAAACCCTAAGTGGCCGAAATATGAACCGATCGCTATGGCTTAGCCCGCACACAGAAAGTGCTAGCGTCGGCATAATTGTAACGAACGGAGAGCGTATGCATACCCCTCGCATAGCAATGTATATAAGTACATTCCTTTATACATAAGTATATAGGTACATAGCCGTCTCTCTGCCGCAGCGCAGCTACGAGACTTAGACTTAAAGAATATTGTAAAAGAGCAGAGACACTTCGACTGTTGGAGCGGCACCATTGCTGCTCCAACTAAACCAAATAAACCCAAATAAAACTCAAGAGAAATATAATAATCTAAACAAGACTACAAACAAGACTATTCATTGAACTTGGAAATCATGGAGCAAATTGGAACTACAGAATAATTATATTTCATGGCGACCGTGACTAGAGTCACAAGGAGCAGCGGATCGGGAAGATTGTGGCAATAATACAAGGAGGATATACAAAAACAAACACGTCTGAGTGAGTAGAGTGTGCGTGATGGTACGTGGAATTCAGAAAAATAAAATTAACAAAAGAATAGCCCGCATGGACGACGGCGCAAGATCTTTATAATGAGCTTGAATTTTTAAAGGAAACCATCCAAAATAGAGTACCACAAGGCACAACTCACTCAGCAAACCAAATACAAGTTATAAATCAAAAACTAATAACGAATCCAAATATTCCCAAGCCACTGCCGAAACGACCACAAGTCTGCCCGACCGACTGCCCCGGACCTCTCAACTCTGCGGCATGCAATTCCGCATGCATGAATCCGAAGACCAGTGCGAAGACCAGCACCGGTACCGCCTGAGCCCATAGGCCCAGGACAGCAGCAGCAGATATCAAGCGTGGGAGGCACGACCTGCGCCTTCGAAGGAGCATCAGCGTAGCCAAACCGGCGACGTCCAGCTGACGTAGAAGGAAGAAAGAGAAACCAACCAAGCTGGAAACAATTTTTTTTTACCCATGCACTACGATATTTATATTTATTTTTTTATTATATTTTTTTATATAATATAATATTTTGTAAAATTGAGCGGAACTTTTTCTGTCCGATTAGACGTGTAGCCCGTAAAGCTATGCAAAAAACTAGGTAGGCAATTTGTTATTTTAAATGCGGAGTAATGCGATAAGTAAATGTTCAATAGATCATAATAATTTTAATAAAACTCTTTATACACATAAAATAAAAGTATATGCAAAACCCACCAAAATGACTTTGGACATAAAAACAGTGGATTCCACTGCCAATGTCATCAACAAGGTAGAACCTAGCAACATCGATCTATATTGGGTACATATACTCTTGATAATCATTGTTGTTATCATGTGCGCCACTTTCTTTTACAAAATTTACAAGCTGCATAATAATTGTCTGAAAAAATGTATATGAGCCGGGGAAATGACCTGGATAAAATATAAGCAGCAAAATAAATAAATAAAAAAAAAACAGCTCAAACAACAGTGATTACACATAAATATATTTCATAAATGTTAACACCTAAAATCTAAGAAAATGAAATAACAAAAAAAAAAATATATAAAAATATTTCAATATATTCTTATTACAAAGTATGGCTAAACTAAAGGCATGGATTGGAACAAATTGTACGGGGAATTATCAAACATTAAAACTAATTTTGACAGATCATACAAGTCACTAACCCAGAATAGACCTTTAACATACCTTTTCTCAATGATCAATCCCAGTTCTAAACTGACACGTATGAGGCTCGAACTAGAAGAATAAGACTTTACAGTCGAATATTTAAAGGGAAAAAATAATTATGTAGCCATCAAAGATCTACAAAATATAACTGGAAATATATTGAAAGTCACTACTAGATATCAAAGTAGATAAAAATTCCGCGCGGAAAATCAAGAACAAGAATTGCCTATGCAATCCCTAAATAAAGCTTCTAAGCCCAACGTATAAGACGTCATAAACAATGATGAAGTACCTAAAGCAGATAAAAAATACGTTATGTTTATTTAAACAAGGCCGAAAAATTACTGCAAGATATGATGTTAGCGATTTATATACTAATGGAGTTATTGACTTACATCAATTTTTCCAAAGGCTTGAAATGCAAGCCGGTATACATAAAATCAGCCAACTCAAAGTGGCACCGTGGTAAAATATCTTTGAACATACTTCAATAGATAATTTCAAATTAATGGGCAATAAAATTTTGAAAACATTAAGAGTAGCGCTACTCAACCCCGTGACCCAAATAACAAATTTAAAGAAAAAGAAGCAATTTTGTCTACATTTCATGATGATCCAATTCAAGGAGGTCATACTGGCATATCAAAAACTTTGGCCAAAGTTAAAAGACACTATTACTGGAAAAGTATGTCTGAAGATATAACTGAGTACGTAAGAAAATGTCAAAAATGCCAGAATGCCAAAATAACTAAACACACAAAGACCCCTTTAACAATTACAGACACACCAATAAATGATTTCGACAGAGTGATAGTGGACACAATTGGTCCACTACCAAAATCAGAAAATGGCAATGCAGTCACTTTAATATGCGATTTAACTAAGTATTTAGTTGCCATACCTGCTCCGAATAAAAATGCTAATACTGTCGCTAAAGCAATGTTTGAATCTTTTATCCTGGAGTGCGGTCCAATGAAGACATTCATTACGGACATGGGAACAGAATATAAGAATTCAATTATAGACGATTTGTGCAAATATTTAAATCTTGAAAATATTACATCCACAGCACACCACCACCAGACACTTGGAACATTAGAAAGAAGTCATAGAACTTTCAATGAGTACATACGATCTTACATATCGGTTGATAAAACTGATTGGGACGTATGGCTTCAATATTTTGTCTTTTGTTTCAACACGACCCCCTCTATGGCACATACTTTTTGTCCATATGAGATAGTATTCGGTAAAACAAGTAATTTACCGAAACATTTTAATAGCATAGATAGTGTAGAAGCATTATATAATATAGGTGACTATGCTAAGGAGAGTAGGTATTGATTAGAAGTAGTCTATAAAAGAGTTATGTTAGAAGCAAATAAGAATAGAAATAAACTACTATACGATCATAAAGTAAGGGATATAGATATATCAGTAGGTGACCAAGTTTTATTAAAAAACGAGACAGGTCATAAGTTAGATCCTAAATATACAGGTCCGTATATAGTAACGGAAATAGGAGATAGAGATAACATAGTAATAACAAATAATAAACATAAGAAACAAACAGTTCATACGGATAGATTAAAAATCTTTATTTCATAAATTGCACTTAGTTGGCCATACAAAGAAACACATACATAGATAAATAAATACACATATTCTTTTAATAATTTCATTTTCTTTGATTCTAATAACATAATACAAAAAAACCAAAAGGTGTATTAATAAAAAATTGTTATTATAAAAATAACTTTATTATATTACGTTATGTTTCAAAAGGAGGGAGCTGTAGTATGCACATATATTGAATACCCACTGTACCGAAACTACTTAAAGTGTACGCACTGTAACACTTTGTTGCAGTGTTTACATATTTCAAAGTCCCGATCATAAACCCTAAGTGGCCGAAATATGAACCGATCGCTATGGCTTAGCTCGCACACAGAAAGAGCTAGCGTCGGTATAATTGTAACGAACGGACAGCATATGCATACCCCTCGCGCCACCACTTGAGAGCGCATAGCAATGTATATAAGTACATTCCTTTATACATAAGTATATAGGTACATAGCCGTCCCTCTGCAGCCGCCTGCGAGCAGCGCAGCTACGAGACTTAGCCTTAATTAGACTTAAAGAATATTGTAAAAGAGCAGAGACACTTCGACCGTTGGAGCGGCACCATTGCTGCTCCAACTAAACCAAATAAACCCAAATAAAACTCAAGAGAAATATAATAATCTAAACAAGACTACAAACAAGACTATTCATTGAACTTGGAAATCATGGAGCAAATTGGAACTACAGAATAATTATATTTCAAAGAATAAGGCTGTGATGAATAATCTAAAGCAGAGCAAGTCGTTTGAAAAAATTGGGCAAGTAAATCGGCTATTGCCTGATCTGTGGTTGCCGTCATCTTTTTGAACGACAGCGAGGCAGGAATAGAAATAGATTTACGCTTGGTGTTAACAAAATTATAAAACTGTTTCGGGTCCTGAGAGAACTGGACCTTACAAGTGTTTAAGTAACTATTATAACACTGAGCATTAAGCACTGTTAATCTTGACCGAGCACTTAAATATCTAGTAAAAACAGATTGAGAACCGGTATTTTTATATTTCCTAAAAAGTCTTGACTTTACATTTCTTAAGTGTCTTAACTAAACCAAGGTGATTTATTGGAAATAGAGGGATAGTACCACGAAACACAGGAATAGAAAAATGAGTTTATGGCAGTGTAAAAAACATTAACTGCATCGGACATTATTGGATAAGTTAAGATCAGACCAATTAAAGCCAGAAATAAAATGATTTAGCCTCAGAAAGTCTGCTTTGCGAAAACAATGTATTCGTTTGGATGATTTTTCTGATTTTTCTTCTATAACTCTACCAGTGTCAAATGAAAGTTCGATTGAAGGGTGATATGGATCTTCAGATTGCGTGAGTGGTGCTACTCTGCTTGGACACAATACAAAAATCAAGAAGGCGACCTAGTGAATTTCGAACATGATTTACTTGAGATAAGGATATGTCAAGCAGGCCGTCAATAAAATCGTGCTGTGCTATAGGTAGTAAGACATTCGATCCATCCTCAGTGGACCAAGTATTCGCTTGGATGATTTTTCTGATTTTTCTTCTATAACTCTACCCGTGTCAAATGAAAGTTCGATTGTAGGGTGATATGGATCTTCAGGTTGCGTGAGTGGTGCTACTCTGGACAGAAACGCACCTTCAGGATTTGATACAAAACACAAATCAAGAAGGCGACCTAGTGAATTTCGAACATGGTTTACTTTAGATAAGGATATGTCAAGCAGGCCGTCAATAAAACCGTGCTGCGCTATAGGTAGTAAGACATTCGATCAATCCTCAGTGGACCAGGTAACCTCAGGTATATTAAAATCACCTAGAACTACCAACTGATCCCTATCGGAAAGCTTATTTGCAACCGAGTTAATAACGGAGAGGTGATTTTAATAATCAGGAAGTTCAGAATTTATGAGCAAGTTATGTTTGAGAGCTACCAGGAAGCGATAACCTTACACATATAAATGAGGAGTAATTTTTTGAGAATACCATTCAAATTTCTCAAAAAATAACTCCGCAGACGGAAGGTTTGAATCAACTCCAATTAAGACTCCACCTCCCCGTCTAGAGGGACGGTCATACCTCTATATTGTGTACTTACCTGGAAAAACTTCGGAGCTTAAAATCTCTGGCATTACCCAGGTTTCTGTAAACACGATAATATGTGATGCAATGGAAAGGCTATCAGAATACAATTTAGTAAGCTTGCTACTCAAACCTGTTGCATTCTAATATAAAAGAAAGATGTTAGAAGTTTGATTTTTGAAATTGGAACACTGGTTTGGCCTCGACTAGGAAGTTTTATTCCCACGGGCTCCTTATTTTTTATCGTAGCCCGGAACTCTTTTACATCATATGGCTTCAAAAATCTCGTTAGGGAAAGTTATCTGGGAAGATGAAATGTCTCTGGCATAAAAAACTAAATGAAGATGTTTGATCAGGGGAAAGCCGAGAAACCAAAATTTGTTTCTTTAGTGGAACCACTGAAAGAGATTTTGGTGGAGCAGACATTGTTTCTGCAAAACCAACTTGAGCCAGTTGTCCGGACTCAGTAGTCCCTTGTGGTGGTGAATCTACATTTTGAGAGATAGGTGGATCCACTAATAGTGAAACTACGGACAAATAGGAATACTTAGAAGTCTCTGTTTGCATGCATTCTATTACGGATTGTTCGGATACCGAATCTTTTTTAGCTGCTGATATTAGCAACATTTGAGGGTTTGCTACAATCAGCTGCTGATCCACGGGATTGCTCTGTTGTTCTTTTGATTTCGGTTGCAGGGGTGTTCCCCATTTCCACGGAACAGAATTACGAAATTAAAACAATTTTTAGTTATTATGACAAAAGTGCACAAAGATTTATAGTTAACTCGCGAAGCGAACGGAATTTAAATGTAAATTTAAATACCTGAATGAAAATGAAAATTGTTTTGATACAATCGATGGTATTAAACGAAAACAAAATTCAAAATCGGAGCGCAGAAAAAAACACGACCATTCACTTTGAAAGTCAAAGCGAAGTCTTGGAAGTTATATTTTAAATTACAATGTTTACAAGTTTATTTTATTTATTTTATCGCAGATTAAAGAATACCGATCGAAAGTTATCGCATGTAAAAGGCATGGGTCCCCACTTCGGGTAATATTTTTCAGCGATGTCATTTTTATCTTGTTCTGGCTTGCTCGGTGAAAAGAATGTCAATATAAATAAAAACAAGCTCTACATACTCTGTATTAGAACTCAATTTTATTCTTTTAAGCAATCATATCTATGGCCTACGTAGCGACCACATCTGCTTGCCCAAGCTGCAGGATTATCTTTTGACCCCCTCTGCTCTCAACCCTTGGTGCACCGTTATTATATTTTGGGTATGCGCGAGTGGCCTAAGTCAAGGCCAATTGTCAAGGAGTACAAAAAACTAGAGAGCAACTATTAAAGTTAGCTCGTACCATTGAATTTTATATTTAACATGAAATGCTTAGAATGTGTGCTTGTATGGCCAGGAACTTACCCTGAACTCGTTAGTTGTTATCAATTTTGCCCACTTCTCCAGCTTAAGACGCATTGTTTTGTTCCAGAAAAACTTAGGTCGATTGTCGACCTACAATATTGATTGCAACTATGACTGATATATTATTTAATTTACTTATCAGTTCCTTCCTTTTCTTGTCTTCTTCATGAATCATTTTAATTTATTTTTTTGTGACTCGTTTTCAACTATATACGATATATGAATTCAATTTATTTAATCCTGGTTTTTCGTATGACAACTAAATCACAAATTCTTCCTAATCTCAAAATAATTTATTATTTTAAGGAAACAATTTTGGTTCGTTTAGGAAAGAATCCTTACATGAATCAAATGATATTTTTTTTTTTTGATCGACTAAGAATTGCAGTATCGTCAGCAGACGTAGACATATTAAGTCGTCCGCTCGTGGGACTGTCGGAAGTATAAAGAAGGTAAAGTGTCGGGATAAAAACACTGCCTTGATGAACTCTAGCTTAGATGTTATAGACAGCAGATATGGTGCTGACTTCAGGAGTTTGTGAGTGCTGCTAGGGAGCATTAAAGTAATTTTATGCATTAGGCCGTTAAGCCATACCCTGGTGAAGGCCTGAGAAACAAACAAAAATATGGCATTACAGTATACCCTGTTATCAAATGCGGATCGAATGGTACGATGTTTTTCGAGAAAGCCGAATTGATGTGCTGGGATTATGTTGTGGTTTCTTAGAAACGATTCAATGCAATCACATGAGGACAGCTTTGGGCAGCCATATCTTGCGGGTGGAAACTCGACATCGTATAAACTTCCCAGGCTTGCCTAGCCAACCTTTGATGGTAAATATTCGGAATACAGAACTTTATTACAATGTTCAATCAGATTATCATGTTCAACTGGACAGCCCTAATTACCTTCATTTATTACACATTCTACTTATTCTGATCACTGTAAAAGGAAATTAATTTGAATGAGCGGAGAAACTGCACGCTTAGAACTGTCGAGACAGGGAGAGAGAGAGGGAGCTTAATTTAGTTAAACTGCATCCAACAGCAACACCAAAAACAGCTCCTTGAAATACAACGGATAATGCACAAAAATAAGAATGGGGATTTACAAGAACCAAAAACACTGAACCAGAATACAAAATTAAAATAGTTTTGTTTTGTATGCGCCCAAAGTATATAAGTTCATTCGCTTAGTTAAATGAGAACTAAGTATGAAAAGAATGTATGCGCAGGAACTCACCCTGAACTCGTTAGTTGTGATCATTTTGGTCCACTTCTCCAGCTTAAGACGCATTGTTTTGGTAAGATAGTTCCAGAAAAACTCAGGGCGATTGTCGACCTAAAATTTTGAATGCAACTATGACTGATCAATTAGTAAATTCACTTACCGGTTCCTTCCTTTTCTTGTCTTCTTCATCCATCATTTTAAAATTATTTTTTTGTGACTAGCTTTTAACTATATACTTTTAACTATATATCAACTTATTGGGAACTTGTTTTACTTATGACAACAAATTCACCAATTCCTTTATCTTTTCAGAAAAATGTCTTATTTAAAGTAAAATTTTGGTTACTTTAGGAAAAACTTAACACATGATTGCAATATTTGCCCTTAACAAATTAAATATATTTTTACTATCAATATTTACATAAACATTGAAATAAAAGGAGTTTTTATTAAGGCCAAATTAAAAAACTATACTCTTGCAGACCTTATTGGAGTTTTAAGATCAGATGACGCTAATTATATTGCGTGGATGTTTTTTGTCACCGCAAAATCTATTAAGTCTGGGACCTTTCTGAGGTCTGCTGGCCAGTATGTGAGGCTAACTGGGGAAACATAGTCCAATTTGTTGCTCAGCTTTATAATTTCATTATATAATTGCCTCTCTTTGGGAGTCACGAGTCGTGATCCCCAGGGGGTATGTTTGGCATTATATTCTCCTGCTGCTATGAAGCGATCTCCATGTAAGTTGTAAAAATCCATGAATTGTCCTTCATTAATTGTGGGATCGAGGCGGGCAGTAGACAGCGGCTATGGAAAGGGGTCCGCTATCTGACTGCACTTTGATAGACGTGGTCTGCAAGTAATTAGTTGCAAACCTTTCGGGAAGGTGGTGTTTGATGCGTTCCCTGATTATGATGCCGGTTCCGCCGTGGGCTTTACCATCTGGATGATCTGTGCGGTACTTCCTCCTTCTGTAGCCTCTTATTTGGAAATTGTATTTGTTTGTGGGGTGCGTATCTATCAGTAGCATAATGTCGATATGATTTTCATTCAGGAACTGTGGTATTTTATGTTTGTGCCGGGAAACGCTATTGGCGTTCGTCATGGTTATTCGTACATTTGCCATCAATTATTTGGACTGCTTTGCTGCAAGCAACTGTAACACCATGTTTTGGTTTTTAATCAGTGTTTGCATGGTCGTTTCATGAAGGACATAATTTCCATCATACTTTCTTGCGTAGTAACCATCATAGCTTCCAGATGGCTTTGTGACTGTCCTGGGACCTCCTGAACGTTTTTCTAGATTAGACTGGAGTGGGTTTTCCGTTCCTGTTCGAAGGGAATCGGCATATGAGAATCCCTTCTGTGTATTTTGCTGACCAAATGAGGATCTTACAGCCGTCCCGAAAAATACCTCCGGTGTCGTTTTTGAGTAAGTGTACACGCTTTGAGTGTTTTGGTGGCACGTTGTTGTCACTCGTCGCAAGCGGTCTTTCAACTCCTTGCAGACCACACAGCCCCTGTAGTTTGCCGTGTGATTTCCTCCGCAGTTTCCACATTTCTTCTTTTGGTAGTCTTCCTTGTGGGCAGGGCCATTGGCGGAATTGTAAAAGTCTCCACAAACTACACATACTGATCGATGTGTGCAGTATGTTCTGGTGTACATACTCTTGACAGTTTGTACATTGCACTGGGCCGTTCCTTTTATGTGGTTCGTTCACCGTAATTCTTCGGTGTAATAGGTTTTGCAGGTTATAGAAGGGGAGCACTTCATTTTTCTTTAAGACTCTGCTGTCTGGCTTTAGCTCTACTTTGGGTTACGTCGAGCTCGATTCCTTTTAGTACAACTTGTAAGCCCTTGCTGCTTTTTAGTTGGTACTACTTTCTTAGCTTTCTCCAGATATTTAGACACAGCTCGGAAATTTTCTTCGGATTTGGTCTGAGGTTTGGTTAGATTCGGTAGTGTGTTGACAATGCAAGCACGAATAGGACTGGGCACATAAAAGCGTGCCCAGCAGTCTTTATTTGATCAACAAGTAATTTATGTTTTTTACAAATATAAATAAAGGCCATACAGGCGGAGACCTATACAGGTTTTACAATATTGGCGTTTATACCGTTTTAGAGGGCCATTTGCAATAAAAAATGCTAGAATTAAAGCTAGAATACTATATCTAGTACAATTTGAATTAGTAGATTTGTTTACAACACCAGTTTTTGTGTGTCGGCTTTAAAATACTAGATAGACAATACTGCAACAGCTGTTTTCTTAAGTGGCAACGCCGCGTTTGTTTGTTTACATTTTCAAATTGGCGTGGGCAGCAGTAAATTAATTTAATTTAATAGTTTCAAGTTTTTTTTTCAGGTATCGCTAGTTTAAGATGAGGGCCAGTGTCACATTAGGTGGATCGGTGGATTAACAGCAGGTAAGTGCCATGGAGTAGAAATTGCAGTTACGCAGCTTTCTGGAAATTTCCATTTTTTAGCGGATGTATTTTTAGTAGTTGCCGTCCTGGCAGCGACGCTCTGGATGGAGATCGGAACTGCAAGAGGCCCGCCTCTCGTCATGGAAGTTATTGGCAGCTACAGCATGCCAGTGTGGCATCAGGTGGATCTGTGGATTATTAGCAGGTAAGTACAATTAATACAATGATTAGCGGCCCAGTAAGTATAGGCCCATCTTATCCGCAGAAGCCAAGCACAACAGTTTGATTGTAGATACAATTAATATGGATTAACAGATTAATTCCTCTTTTATTTCCAGGTATAGGTCGTAACTAGATGGAGGCCGGTGTGTCATCAGGTCGATCAGTGGATTAAGGACAGGTAAGTGCCTTTTGTTATGGTTTGTAGCTTTTGGCTGATTTAGATTTCATTTCATGTGTTGATTTAATTGGCACACGCCGTCCTTTGGTATTCTCTAGGTAGTAACTTAGACCTGTGAGGAGACCCACCAGGTGGATTAAAAGCAGGTAAGTGCCTTTTATTATGGTTTGTAGCTTTTGGCTGAATTAGATTTCCATTTCAGGTGTTTATTTAATTGGTACACGCCTTCCTTTTGGCACGCTCTGGGTAGTAACTCAGTCCTGTGAGGAGGCAATCCTTCATCCGCAGTAATCAGGTGCAACAGCCGTCCCTCAGTTAAGTGGATACTGCATGTATTAGTTTATAGATAATTTTAACAAGTATTAGCGGTTTGATTACTCTTTTTATTTTTTAGGTATTTTTTATAGCAAGATGAAGACCAGTGTGACATCACGTGGAATCACTGAGTTAAAAGCAGGTAAGTGTTATTTATTAGTGTTTATAATTTTTAGTTGATATTAATTTATATTTAATTTAATTGGTACTCGCCGTCCTTTTGGCACGCTCTGGGTAGTAACTCAGTCCTCTGAGAAGGACTTCCTTCATCCGCAGTAATCTGATATTAATTTCCATTTATTAGTTTATAGATAATTTTAACAAGTATTAGCGGTTTGATTACTCTTTTTAATTTTTTTTTTTAAGGTATTTTTTATGGCAGGATGAAGACCAGTGTAATATCAGGTGGATTCAGTGAATTAAAAGCAGGTAAGTGTTATATATTAGTGTTCATAATTTTTAGTTGATATTAATTTATATTTCAGGTGTTTATTTAATTGGTACACGCCGTCCTTTTGGCACGCTCTGGGTAGTAACTCAGTCCTGAGATGGCCCTCCGCAGCAATGGCCTGTATTAGAGTATACGTCCACCATGATGATTTGGTGGCAAAAATCTCATGCTTCGCAAGAAAAAAATAAAATGCTTTGTAATTGACCTGAATAGGTTAGATTTGTTGTAATTGCTGAGTATTTGGCGCCAAAATAATAATTTTTGGCGCAAAGATGCCTGGTTTTGGCGCAAAAGTTTGGTTATGGCACCTTTTTTGGAGCGTATGTATGTACATACTTTGATGTGCAGTTGCATGCGTCAGTATAAAATTAAGTACACTTAACAAACAGTTGCACTATATATGCGCGTCGATTGGGCACGAAACATTTTAACATGTTAAAAGTAGACAGTATCCTATTTCGAGTAGCGTTTTAGGTTTTTTTTATTTTAAGTTTTAGTTATTAGTTTAATTTATTTAGTTTGTTGTTTAATTTAGCTTTGTCATACGGCAGTGCGCCGTAAATGCAAGCATGAACTTTTAGCAGTGTGCCCTCGATACAAGCACGAATAAAACTTTGCACACAAATGTGTTTTTCTTCTTTTTTCGGCAGCGTGTCAAGTACGAATAAGATTCTCACTAAGAGAAATTCGAATAAATTGTGATCCATTTTCTTTTTAGTAATGTGTTGTTAATGCAATCGCGAACAGAACTCTCACTATGAGAAATTTTTTTTTCGTTTTTCTTTTTCGGTAGTGTGTTGACAATGCAAGCATTTTTTTTTTCGGTAGTGTGTTGACAATGCAAGCACGAATAGGACTGAGCACATAAAAGCGTGCCCAGCAGTCTTTATTTGATCAACAAGTAATTTATGTTTTTTACAAATATAAATAAAGGCCATACAGGCGGAGACCTATACAGGTTTTACAATATTGGCGTTTATACCGTTTTAGAGGGCCAGGGGCAATAAAAATGCTAGAATTAAAGCAAGAATACTATATCTAGAACAATTTGAATTAGTGGATTTGTTTACAACACCAGTTCTTGTGTGTCGGCTTTAAAATACTAAATAGTACTGACAATACTGCAACAGCTGTTTTCTTAAGTGGCAACGCCGCGTTTGTTTGTTTACATTTTCAAATTGGCGTGGCAGCAGTAAATTAATTACAAGATTCAATAAAAATGTAATAGTTTTAAGTTTCTTTTCAGGTATCGCTAGTTCAAGATAAGGGCCAGTGTCACATTAGGTGGATCGGTGGATTAATAGCAGGTAAGTGCCATGGAGTAGAAATTGCAGTTACGCAGCTTTCTGGAAATTTCCATTTTATAGCTGATGTAATTTTAGTAGTTGCCGTCCTTGCAGCGACGCTCTGGATGGAGATTGGAACTGCAAGAGGCCCGCCTCTCGTCATGGAACTCCTTGGCAGCTACAGAATGCCAGTGTGACATCGGGTGGATCTGTGGATTATTAGCAGGAAAGTACAATTAATGCAATGATTAGCGGCCCAGTAAGTATAGGCCCATCTTATCCGCAGAAGCCAAGCACAACAGTTTGCTTGTAGATGAAATTAATAAGGATTAACAGATTAATTCCTCTTTTATTTCCAGGTATAGGTCGTAACTAGATGGAGGCCGGTGTGTCATCAGGTCGATCAGTGGATTAAGAGCAGGTAAGTGCCTTTTGTTATGGTTTGTAGCTTTTGGCTGAATTAGATTTCATTTCAGCATTTCGGCCCGTGCCGTCCTTTGGTACGCGCTAGGTAGTAACTCAGTCCTGTGAGGAGACCCACCAGCTGGATCAGTGGATTAAAAGCAGGTAAGTGCCTTTTATTATGGTTTGTAGCTTTGGCTGAATTAGATTTCCATTTCAGGTGTTTATTTAATTGGTACACGCCGTCCTTTTGGCACGCTCTGGGTAGTATCTCAGTCCTGTGAGGGGGCATTCCTTCATCCGCAGTAATCAGGTGCAACAGCCGTCCCTCAGTTAAGTGGGTACTACATGTATTATATTATAGATGATTTTAACAAGTATTAGCGGTTTGATTACTCTTTTTATTTTTTAGGTATTTTTATAGCAAGATGAAGTCCAGTGTAACATCAGGTGGATTCGGTGGATTAAAAGCAGGTAAGTGTTATTTATTAATGTTTTTTAGCTTTTGGCTGATATTAGTTTTTATTATGGTTTGTAGCTTTTGGCTGAATTAGATTTCCATTTCAGGTATTTATTTAATTGGTAAATGCCGTCCTTTTGACACGCTCTGTGTAGTAACTCAGTCCTGTGAGGAGGCATTCCTTCATCCGCAGTAATCAGGTGCAACAGCCGTCTCTCAGTTAAGTGGGTACTGCATGTATTATTTTATAGATGATTTTAACAAGTATAAGCGGTTTGATTACTCTTTTTATTTTTAGGTATTTTTATAGCAAGATGAAGTCCAGTGTAACATCAGGTGGATTCGGTGGATTAAAAGCAGGTAAGTGTTATTTATTAATGTTTTTTAGCTTTTGGCTGATATTAGTTTTTATTATGGTTTGTAGCTTTTGGCTGAATTAGATTTCCATTTCAGGTATTTAATTAATTGGTAAATGCCGTCCTTTTGGCACGCTCTGTGTAGTAACTCAGTCCTGTGAGGAGGCATTCCTTCATCCGCAGTAATCGGGTGCAACAGCCGTCCCTCAGTTAAGTGGATACTGCATGTATTATTTTATAGATGATTTTAACAAGTATTAGCGGTTTGATTACTCTTTTTATTTTTTAGGTATTTTTTATAGCAAGATGAAGTCCAGTGTAACATCAGGTGGATTCGGTGGATTAAAAGCAGTTAAGTGTTATTTATTAATGTTTTTTAGCTTTTGGCTGATATTAGTTTTTATTATGGTTTGTAGCTTTTGGCTGAATTAGATTTCCATTTCAGGTATTTATTTAATTGGTTCACGCCGTCCTTTTGGCACGCTCTGGGTAGTAACTCAGTCCTGTGAGGAGGCAATCCTTCACAGGCAGTAATCAAGTGCAACAACCGCCCCTCAGTTAAGTGGATACTGCGTTTGATTACATCTTTTTCAGGTGCTGTTTGTATCCGGATGAGAACAAGTGTAATATCAGGTGGATTCGGTTGATTAAAAGCAGGTAAGTGTTATTTACTAATGTTTTTTTAGCTTTTGGCTGATATTAGTTTCCATTTCAGGTGTTGATTTAATTTGTACATGCCGTCCTTTTGGCACGCTCTGGGTAGTAACTCGGTCCTGAGAGAAGGCCTTTCTTTATCCGCAGTAATCAGGTGCAATAGCCGTCCCTCAGTTAAATGGATACTGCATGTATTATTTTATAGATAATTTAACAAGTATTAGCAGTTTGATTACTTTTTTATTTTTTTTTAGGTATTGTTTATAGCAAGATGAAGGCCAGTGTAACATCAGGTGGATTCGGTGGATTAAAAGCAGGTAAGTGTTATTTATTAGTGTTTATAATTTTTAGTTGATATTAATTTATATGTCAGGTTTATTTAATTGTTACTCGCCGTCCTTTTGGCACGCTCGGGGTAGTTACTCAGTCCTCTGAGAAGGCCTTCCTTCATCCGCAGTAATCTAATATTAATTTCCATTTATTAGTTTATAGATAATTTAACAAGTATTAGCGGTTTTATTACTCTTTTTATTTATTTTTTTTTTAAGCTATTTTTTATGTCAAGATGAAGACCAGTGTAATATCAGGTGGATTCAGTGAATTAAAAGCAGGTAAGTGTTATATATTAGTGTTCATAATTTTTAGTTGATATTATTTTATATTTCAGGTGTTTATTTAATTGGTACACGCCGTCCTTTTTGGCACGCTCTGAGTAGTAACTCAGTCCTGAGATGGCCCTCCGCAATGGCCTGTATTAGAGTATACGTCCACCATGATGATTTGGTGGCAAAAATCTCATGCTTCGCAAGAAAAAAATAAAATGCTTTGTAATTGACCTGAATAGGTTAGATTTGTTGTAATTGCTGAGTATTTGGCGCCAAATTTGTACGCTCTGGGTAGTAACTCGGTCCTGAGAGAAGGCCTTCCTTCATCCGCAGTAATCAGGTGCAACAGCCGTCCCTCAGTTAAGTGGATACTGCATGTATTAGTTTATAGATAATTTTAACAAGTATTAGCGGTTTGATTACTCTTTTTATTTTTTAGGTATTTTTTATAGCAAGATGAAGACCAGTGTGACATCACGTGGAATCACTGAGTTACAAGCAGGTAAGTGTTATTTATTAGTGTTTATAATTTTTAGTTGATATTAATTTATATTTAATTTAATTGGTACTCGCCGTCCTTTTGGCACGCTCTGGGTAGTAACTCAGTCCTCTGAGAAGGACTTCCTTCATCCGCAGTGATCTGATATTAATTTCCATTTATTAGTTTATAGATAATTTTAACAAGTATTAGCGGTTTGATTACTCTTTTTAATTCTTTTTTTTAAGGTATTTTTTATGGCAGGATGAAGACCAGTGTAATATCAGGTGGATTCAGTGAATTAAAAGCAGGTAAGTGTTATATATTAGTGTTCATAATTTTTAGTTGATATTAATTTATATTTCAGGTGTTTATTTAATTGGTACACGCCGTCCTTTTGGCACGCTCTGGGTAGTAACTCAGTCCTGAGATGGCCCTCCGCAGCAATGGCCTGTATTAGAGTATACGTCCACCATGATGATTTGGTGGCAAAAATCTCATGCTTCGCAAGAAAAAAATAAAATGCTTTGTAATTGACCTGAATAGGTTAGATTTGTTGTAATTGCTGAGTATTTGGCGCCAAAATAATAATTTTTGGCGCAAAGATGCCTGGTTTTGGCGCAAAAGTTTGGTTATGGCACCTTTTTTGGAGCGTATGTATGTACATACTTTGATGTGCAGTTGCATGCGTCAGTATAAAATTAAGTACACTTAACAAACAGTTGCACTATATATGCGCGTCGATTGGGCACGAAACATTTTTAACATGTTAAAAGTAGACAGTATCCTATTTCGAGTAGCGTTTTAGGTTTTTTTTATTTTAAGTTTTAGTTATTAGTTTAATTTATTTAGTTTGTTGTTTAATTTAGCTTTGTCATACGGCAGTGCGCCGTAAATGCAAGCATGAACTTTTAGCAGTGTGCCCTCGATACAAGCACGAATAAAACTTTGCACACAAATGTGTTTTTCTTCTTTTTTCGGCAGCGTGTCAAGTACGAATAAGATTCTCACTAAGAGAAATTCGAATAAATTGTGATCCATTTTCTTTTAGTAATGTGTTGTTAATGCAATCGCGAACAGAACTCTCACTATGAGAAATTTTTTTTTCGTTTTTCTTTTTCGGTAGTGTGTTGACAATGCAAGCATTTTTTTTTTCGGTAGTGTGTTGACAATGCAAGCACGAATAGGACTGAGCACATAAAAGCGTGCCCAGCAGTCTTTATTTGATCAACAAGTAATTTATGTTTTTTACAAATATAAATAAAGGCCATACAGGCGGAGACCTATACAGGTTTTACAATATTGGCGTTTATACCGTTTTAGAGGGCCAGGGGCAATAAAAATGCTAGAATTAAAGCAAGAATACTATATCTAGAACAATTTGAATTAGTGGATTTGTTTACAACACCAGTTTTTGTGTGTTGGCTTTAAAATACTAAATAGTACTGACAATACTGCAACAGCTGTTTTCTTAAGTGGCAACCGGCGTTTGTTTGTTTACATTTTCAAATTGGCGTGGCAGCAGTAAATTAATTACAAGATTCAATAAAAATGTAATAGTTTTAAGTTTCTTTTCAGGTATCGCTAGTTCAAGATAAGGGCCAGTGTCACATTAGGTGGATCGGTGGATTAATAGCAGGTAAGTGCCATGGAGTAGAAATTGCAGTTACGCAGCTTTCTGGAAATTTCCATTTTATAGCTGATGTAATTTTAGTAGTTGCCGTCCTTGCAGCGACGCTCTGGATGGAGATTGGAACTGCAAGAGGCCCGCCTCTCGTCATGGAACTCCTTGGCAGCTACAGAATGCCAGTGTGACATCGGGTGGATCTGTGGATTATTAGCAGGAAAGTACAATTAATGCAATGATTAGCGGCCCAGTAAGTATAGGCCCATCTTATCCGCAGAAGCCAAGCACAACAGTTTGCTTGTAGATGAAATTAATAAGGATTAACAGATTAATTCCTCTTTTATTTCCAGGTATAGGTCGTAACTAGATGGAGGCCGGTGTGTCATCAGGTCGATCAGTGGATTAAGAGCAGGTAAGTGCCTTTTGTTATGGTTTGTAGCTTTTGGCTGAATTAGATTTCATTTCAGCATTTCGGCACGTGCCGTCCTTTGGTACGCGCTAGGTAGTAACTCAGTCCTGTGAGGAGACCCACCAGCTGGATCAGTGGATTAAAAGCAGGTAAGTGCCTTTTATTATGGTTTGTAGCTTTTGGCTGAATTAGATTTCCATTTCAGGTGTTTATTTAATTGGTACACGCCGTCCTTTTGGCACGCTCTGGGTAGTATCTCAGTCCTGTGAGGGGGCATTCCTTCATCCGCAGTAATCAGGTGCAACAGCCGTCCCTCAGTTAAGTGGGTACTACATGTATTATATTATAGATGATTTTAACAAGTATTAGCGGTTTGATTACTCTTTTTATTTTTTAGGTATTTTTATAGTGTAACATCAGGTGGATTCGGTGGATTAAAAGCAGGTAAGTGTTATTTATTAATGTTTTTTAGCTTTTGGTTGATATTAGTTTTTATTATGGTTTGTAGCTTTTGGCTGAATTAGATTTCCATTTCAGGTATTTATTTAATTGGAAAATGCCGTCCTTTTGGCACGCTCTGTGTAGTAACTCAGTCCTGTGAGGAGGCATTCCTTCATCCGCAGTAATCAGGTGCAACAGCCGTCCCTCAGTTAAGTGGGTACTGCATGTATTATTTTATAGATGATTTTAACAAGTATAAGCGGTTTGATTACTCTTTTTATTTTTAGGTATTTTTATAGCAAGATGAAGTCCAGTGTAACATCAGGTGGATTCGGTGGATTAAAAGCAGGTAAGTGTTATTTATTAATGTTCTTTAGCTTTTGGCTGATATTAGTTTTTATTATGGTTTGTAGCTTTTGGCTGAATTAGATTTCCATTTCAGGTATTTAATTAATTGGTAAATGCCGTCCTTTTGGCACGCTCTGTGTAGTAACTCAGTCCTGTGAGGAGGCATTCCTTCATCCGCAGTAATCTGGTGCAACAGCCGTCCCTCAGTTAAGTGGGTACTGCATGTATTATTTTATAGATGATTTTAACAAGTATTAGCGGTTTGATTACTCTTTTTATTTTTTAGGTATTTTTTATAGCAAGATGAAGTCCAGTGTAACATCAGGTGGATTCGGTGGATTAAAAGCAGTTAAGTGTTATTTATTAATGTTTTTTAGCTTTTGGCTGATATTAGTTTTTATTATGGTTTGTAGCTTTTGGCTGAATTAGATTTCCATTTCAGGTATTTATTTAATTGGTTCACGCCGTCCTTTTGGCACGCTCTGGGTAGTAACTCAGTCCTGTGAGGAGGCAATCCTTCACAGGCAGTAATCAAGTGCAACAACCGCCCCTCAGTTAAGTGGATACTGCGTTTGATTACTTCTTTTTCAGGTGCTGTTTGTATCCGGATGAGAACAAGTGTAATATCAGGTGGATTCGGTTGATTAAAAGCAGGTAAGTGTTATTTACTAATGTTTTTTAGCTTTTGGCTGATATTAGTTTCCATTTCAGGTGTTGATTTAATTTGTACATGCCGTCCTTTTGGCACGCTCTGGGTAGTAACTCGGTCCTGAGAGAAGGCCTTTCTTTATCCGCAGTAATCAGGTGCAATAGCCGTCCCTCAGTTAAATGGATACTGCATGTATTATTTTATAGATAATTTAACAAGTATTAGCAGTTTGATTACTTTTTTTATTTTTTTTAGGTATTGTTTATAGCAAAATGAAGGCCAGTGTAACATCAGGTGGATTCGGTGGATTAAAAGCAGGTAAGTGTTATTTATTAGTGTTTATAATTTTTAGTTGATATTAATTTATATGTCAGGTTTATTTAATTGTTACTCGCCGTCCTTTTGGCACGCTCGGGGTAGTTACTCAGTCCTCTGAAAAGGCCTTCCTTCATCCGCAGTAATCTAATATTAATTTTCATTTATTAGTTTATAGATAATTTTAACAAGTATTAGCGGTTTTTATTACTCTTTTATTTATTTTTTTTTTAAGCTATTTTTTATGTCAAGATGAAGACCAGTGTAATATCAGGTGGATTCAGTGAATTAAAAGCAGGTAAGTGTTATATATTAGTGTTCATAATTTTTAGTTGATATTATTTTATATTTCAGGTGTTTATTTAATTGGTACACGCCGTCCTTTTTGGCACGCTCTGAGTAGTAACTCAGTCCTGAGATGGCCCTCCGCAGCAATGGCCTGTATTAGAGTATACGTCCACCATGATGATTTGGTGGCAAAAATCTCATGCTTCGCAAGAAAAAATAAAATGCTTTGTAATTGACCTGAATAGGTTAGATTTGTTGTAATTGCTGAGTATTTGGCGCCAAAATAATAATTTTTGGCGCAAAGATGCCTGGTTTTGGCGCAAAAGTTTGGTTATGGCGCCTTTTTTGGAGAGATGTATGTACATACTTTGATGTGCAGTTGCATGCGTCAGTATAAAATTAAGTACACTTAACAAACAGTTGCACTATATATGCGCGTCGATTGGGCACGAAACATTTTTAACATGTTAAAAGTAGACAGTATTCTATTTCGAGTAGCGTTTTAGGTTTTTTTTATTTTTAGTTTTAGGTTTTAGTTTAATTTATTTAGTTTGTTGTTTAATTTAGCTTTGTCTTACGGCAGTGCGCCGTAAATGCAAGCATGAACTTTTAGCAGTGTGCCCTCGATTCAAGCACGAATAAAACTTTGCACACAAATGTGTTTTTCTTCTTTTTTCGGCAGCGTGTCAAGTACGAATAAGATTCTCACTAAGAGAAATTCGAATAATTGTGATCCATTTTCTTGTCGGTAGTGTGTTGTCAATGCAAGCACGAATATGACTGAGCACAACAAAGTGTGGCCAGCAGTTATTTATTTGAGCAACAAGTATCTTATGTTTTATACAAATACAAATAAAGGCCGTATAGGCGGAGACCTCACAGGTTTTACAATACTGGTGTTTAACCATTTAAAAAAAAAGCCAAGGGCACTAGAATATACTAGAATTAACACTAAAATACTAGATCTAATACATTTTAAATTAGTGGATTTGTTTTTTTATGTGCCCGTTTAGAAAAAATACAAGATAGTAATGACAATTTTGTAACAGCTGTTTACTATAAGTGGCAGCGCTATGTTTGTTTGTTTACAAATTCTAATTGAAATTGACGTGAAAATTTTAAATTATTTGCAAAAATAGTAATAATTAATAGTTTTTAAATTTCTTTTAAGTATCGCTTAACCAAGCCAAGGGCCAGTGTCACATCTGGTAGATCGGTGGATTAACAGGAGGCAGGTGTCTTGGAATACAAATTGCAGTTTCGTGGCTGATAACATTTCATTTATAGCTGATGGACGCGACGCTCTGGTGGCAATTGGAACAGGAAAAAGACCCTTCTCGCCGTGGGAGTAATTTCCAGCAACCTGTCCTGTGAGGAGGCACTCCGTCATTTCCGTTTTGATTACTTCTTTTCAGGTGTTGTTTCCAGTACGATGAGGGCAAGAGTATCATCAGGTGGATTCGGTGGATTAGGTGGATTAAAAGCAGGTAAGTGTTACTTATAAGTGTTTTTTTTTTTTTATTTTTTTTTTTATTTAAATTCTGCCTAATATTTATTTCCATTTCAGGTGTTGAGTTAATTAGTACACGCCGTCCTTTTGGCACGCTCTGGATTGTAGCTCGGTTCTGTGAGGAGGTCCTCTTTCATACACAGTAATCAAGTGCAACAGCCACCCGTCAGTTAAGTGGATACTGTGCGCATTAATTTGATTACTTATTTTCAGGTGTTGTTTGTACCAAGATGAGGACAAGTGGAACATCAGTTGGATTCAGTGGATTAAAACAGGTAAGTGTTATTTATTAATGTTTTTAGATTTTGGCTAATATCTATTTCATTTCAGGTGTTGAGTTAATTAGTACACGCCGTCCTTTTGGCACGCTCTGGATTGTAGCTCGGTTCTGTGAGGAGGTCCTCTTTCATACACAGTAATCAAGTGCGACAGCTACCCCTCAGTTAAGTGGATACTATGCGCATTAATTTAATAAATATTAACGTTTGATTATTTATTTTCAGGTATTGTTTGTACCAAGTTGAGGACAAGTGGAACATCAGTTGGATTCAGTGGATTAAAGCAGGTAAGTGTTATTTATTAATGTTTTTAAATTTTGGCTAATAGTTATTTCATTTCAGGTGTTGAGTTAATAAGTACACGCCGTCCTTTTGGCACGCTCTGGATTGTAGCTCAGTTCTGTGAGGAGGTCCTCTTTCATACACAGTAATCAAGTGCGACAGCTACCCCTCAGTTATGTGGATACTATGCGCATTAATTTAATAAATATTAACGTTTGATTACTTATTTTCAGGTGTTGTTTGTACCAAGATGAGGACAAGTGGAATTTGTACTAAGAAGTAAAATCAAAACTCTGCATTTTATATTTATTTTTATTGAAGAATTAATTAGTTATAACATGCGTTTGGTTCGGCGCTCTTTTCGTCAATGCTGAGTTAAAAGCAGGTAAGTGTTATTTATTAGTGTTTATAATTTTTAGTTGATATTAATTTATATTTCAGGTTTATTTAATTGGTACTCGCCGTCCTTTTGGCACGCTCTGGGTAGTAACTCAGTCCTGTGAGAAGGCCTTCCTTCATCCGCAGTAATCAGGTGCAACAGCCGTCCCTCAGTTAAATGGATACTGCATGTATTATTTTATAGATAATTTAACAAGTATTAGCAGTTTGATTACTTTTTTTATTTTTTTTAGGTATTGTTTATAGCAAGATGAAGGCCAGTGTAACATCAGGTGAATTCGGTGGATTAAAAGCAGGTAAGTGTTGTTTATTAGTGTTTATAATTTTTAGTTGATATTAATTTATATTTCAGGTTTATTTAATTGGTACTCGCCGTCCTTTTGGCACGCTCTGGGTAGTAACTCAGTCCTGTCAGAAGGCCTTCCTTCATCTGCAGTAATCAGGTGCAACAGCCGTCCCTCAGTTAAGTGGATACTGCATATATTAGTTTATAGATAATTTAACAAGTATTAGCAGTTTGATTACTTTTTGTTTATTTTTTAGGTATTGTTTATAGCAAGATGAAGGCCAGTATAACATCAGGTGGATTCGGTGGATTAAAAGCAGGTAAGTGTTATTTATTAACTTTTTTTAACTTCTGTCTGATATTAATTTCCATTTTAGATGTTTATTTAATTGGTTAACGCCGTCCTTTTGGCACGCTCTGGGTAGTAACTCAGTCGTGTGGGAAGGCCTTCCTTCATCCGCAGTAATCAAGTGCAACAGCCGTCCCTGAGTTATGTGGATACTGCATGTATTAGTTTATAGATAATTTTAACAAGTATTAGCGGTTTGATTAGTCTTTTTAATTTTTTTAAGATATTTTTTATAGCAAGATAAAGACCAGTGTAATATCAGGTGGATTCGGTGAATTAAAAGCAGGTAAGTGTTATATATTAGTGTTTATGATTTTTAGTTGATATTAATTTATTTTTCAGGTGCTATTTAATTGGTACTCGCCGTCCTTTTGGCACGCTCGGGGTAGTTACTCAGTCCTCTGAGAAGGCCTTCCTTCATCCGCAGTAATCTAATATTAATTTCCATTTATTAGTTTATAGATAATTTTAACAAGTATTAGCGGTTTTATTACTCTTTTTATTTATTGTTTTTTTAAGCTATTTTTTATGTCAAGATGAAGACCAGTGTAATATCAGGTGGATTCAGTGAATTAAAAGCAGGTAAGTGTTATATATTAGTGTTCATAATTTTTAGTTGATATTATTTTATATTTCAGGTGTTTATTTAATTGGTACACGCCGTCCTTTTTGGCACGCTCTGAGTAGTAACTCAGTCCTGAGATGGCCCTCCGCAGCAATGGCCTGTATTAGAGTATACGTCCACCATGATGATTTGGTGGCAAAAATCTCATGCTTCGCAAGAAAAAAATAAAATGCTTTGTAATTGACCTGAATAGGTTAGATTTGTTGTAATTGCTGAGTATTTGGCGCCAAAATAATAATTTTTGGCGCAAAGATGCCTGGTTTTGGCGCAAAAGTTTGGTTATGGCGCCTTTTTTGGAGAGATGTATGTACATACTTTGATGTGCAGTTGCATGCGTCAGTATAAAATTAAGTACACTTAACAAACAGTTGCACTATATATGCGCGTCGATTGGGCACGAAACATTTTTAACATGTTAAAAGTAGACAGTATTCTATTTCGAGTAGCGTTTTAGGTTTTTTTTATTTTTAGTTTTAGTTATTAGTTTAATTTATTTAGTTTGTTGTTTAATTTAGCTTTGTCATACGGCAGTGCGCCGTAAATGCAAGCATGAACTTTTAGCAGTGTGCCCTCGATTCAAGCACGAATAAAACTTTGCACACAAATGTGTTTTTCTTCTTTTTTCGGCAGCGTGTCAAGTACGAATAAGATTCTCACTAAGAGAAATTCGAATAAATTGTGATCCATTTTCTTGTCGGTAGTGTGTTGTCAATGCAAGCACGAATATGACTGAGCACAACAAAGTGTGGCCAGCAGTTATTTATTTGAGCAACAAGTATCTTATGTTTTATACAAATACAAATAAAGGCCGTATAGGCGGAGACCTCACAGGTTTTACAATACTGGTGTTTAACCATTTAAAAAAAAAGCCAAGGGCACTAGAATATACTAGAATTAACACTAAAATACTAGATCTAATACATTTTAAATTAGTGGATTTGTTTTTTATGTGCCCGTTTAGAAATAATACAAGATAGTAATGACAATTTTGTAACAGCTGTTTACTATAAGTGGCAGCGCTATGTTTGTTTGTTTACAAATTCTAATTGAAATTGACGAGAAAATTTTAAATTATTTGCAAAAATAGTAATAATTAATAGTTTTTAAATTTCTTTTAAGTATCGCTTAACCAAGACAAGGGCCAGTGTCACATCAGGAAGATCGGTGGATTAACAGGAGGCAGGTGTCTTGGAATACAAATTGCAGTTTCGTGGCTGATAACATTTCATTTATAGATGATGGACGCGACGCTCTGGTGGCAATTGGAACAGGAAAAAGACCCTTCTCGCCGTGGGAGTAATTGCCAGCAACCTGTCCTGTGAGGAGGCACTCCGTCATTTCCGTTTTGATTACTTCTTTTCAGGTGTTGTTTCCAGTACGATGAGGGCAAGAGTATCATCAGGTGGATTCGGTGGATTAGGTGGATTAAAAGCAGGTAAGTGTTACTTATAAGTGTTTTTTTTTTTTTTATTTTTTTTTTTATTTAAATTCTGCCTAATATTTATTTCCATTTCAGGTGTTGAGTTAATTAGTACACGCCGTCCTTTTGGCACGCTCTGGATTGTAGCTCGGTTCTGTGAGGAGGTCCTCTTTCATACACAGTAATCAAGTGCAACAGCCACCCGTCAGTTAAGTGGATACTGTGCGCATTAATTTGATTACTTATTTTCAGGTGTTGTTTGTACCAAGATGAGGACAAGTGGAATATCAGTTGGATTCAGTGGATTAAAGCAGGTAAGTGTTATTTATTAATGTTTTTAGATTTTGGCTAATATCTATTTCATTTCAGGTGTTGAGTTAATTAGTACACGCCGTCCTTTTGGCACGCTCTGGATTGTAGCTCGGTTCTGTGAGGAGGTCCTCTTTCATACACAGTAATCAAGTGCGACAGCTACCCCTCAGTTAAGTGGATACTATGCGCATTAATTTAATAAATATTAACGTTTGATTATTTATTTTCAGGTACTGTTTGTACCAAGTTGAGGACAAGTGGAACATCAGTTGGATTCAGTGGATTAAAGCAGATAAGTGTTATTTATTAATGTTTTTAAATTTTGGCTAATAGTTATTTCATTTCAGGTGTTGAGTTAATAAGTACACGCCGTCCTTTTGGCACGCTCTGGATTGTAGCTCAGTTCTGTGAGGAGGTCCTCTTTCATACACAGTAATCAAGTGCGACAGCTACCCCTCAGTTATGTGGATACTATGCGCATTAATTTAATAAATATTAACGTTTGATTACTTATTTTCAGGTGTTGTTTGTACCAAGATGAGGACAAGTGGAATTTGTACTAAGAAGTAAAATCAAAACTCTGCATTTTATATTTATTTTTATTGAAGAATTAATTAGTTATAACATGCGTTTGGTTTGGGGCTCTTTTCGTCAATGCTCCCGCTTTTCTTAAGAATAGTTGGCTTGGCTTAGAAATCACATAGCTGCGCGAGCAGCGCTGCGTCCAAAGCTTATATATCTAAATATCTATATAAATGTATATTTGCCACTGCAGAGCAGCGGTCAATGCTTATGCATAAGTGTATATATAAGCGGCGCAAGTAGTAGCCGCCCATGAGGGAGAGGGTGTTATGCTCACACGGTAACCGAATGGACGGCCGCGCATGCAGACATGCCCAGCGTATTGCAGCTAGTTCCTGTTCGGTAGTGCATTTATTACTTTCACCCTTGGTAAAGGCTCTTGATGCATATGCAATGGGGAGTTGGAGACCGTTATGGTTTTGAGTTAAAACCGCTCCACATGCTTGCTTACTTGCATCAGTAATTATACAAAATTCTTTACTGAAATCGGGATATTGTAGCAAGGTAGGTTCCATAAGTTTTGTTTTTAAATATTCGAATGCGTTTTGGCATTCAGCTGTCCATTCAAAAGGAACATTCTTTTTACATAATCGTGTTATGTGCCGTGAATAGTCGGCGAAATTTTTTATAAATCGTCTGTAGTAATTGCAGAATGCTACAAAACGTCTTGCGCTGTCTGCATCATGTGGGACTGGATAATTCAGTATGACGTCAAATTTCTTGTCGTCTGGTAGTATTCCTTTATCTGTGCACTTAAGTCCTAGAAAAGTCACTTCATGCATAAAGAATGAACATTTTTGTGGATGTAACTTCAGGTTGTATTTCCTACATTTCTCAAAAACATCTGTTAAGTTTTTAAGCATATGTTTTTCGGAACAACCAATGACTATTAGATCATCCATGTAAAGGAATGCTTGAGAAGGCTCTAGTCCAGAGAATGCAATAGTCATCACTCTCTGAAATGAATTTGGCGCTATTTTTAAACCAAAAGGTAATCTCGTGAAGCGATACGAGCCATTGCTCGTTGAAAAGGAAGTTATATCTCTTGAGCTTTTTTCAAGTTCTATTTGGTGAAATCCTGACATTAAATCAAGACATGAGAAGTATTTTGCTCGACCTAGCTGATCTAAAATATCATCAATTCTAGGGAGTGGAAATTTTGTTTGTAGAAATTATTCGTGCTAATTGGTTCTGTTTCTAATCCGAATATGTCATTATAATTTTTACATAAGTTTGAGAGTTGTGATTTAAATTGTGGGGGGAAATTTTTTGACAATTGGGATAATACAGACTTTTCTCTAGTTTCTTTGTTTCCTTCGACGAAGTACGTAGTTCAAAAGTGATTCATATGATAAATTATTCGCACTGACCACTTTATCTAAGTCTGTTGTATTCAGTAGTCTTATGAAAGCGTTTTGTGTTGTAGCTATGGTACTTGCTATATAAATTCCATGCTCAATTTCTTGAGTTGGAATTAATACACTGTCCTCTTTTGAATTTAATTTTATTTTTCTAATGACTTGTGATCTTGCTAGCAAAAGAATTGAGTTATTGCCAGAACTGTATGCTATTGGAACAAAATTGGAAATTTTAAATTGTTTGGTCTTATTATAAGCCAATCTTCAGATGGCTGAAAGTCTAGTTGTCAGTTGTATTTTTTAATGAAATCAATTCCTAAAATGCCATCACAAGGGACAGTCTACGATATGAAAATCGTGTGGGATTATGTACTTGGTAGTCTGTATTTCAATTGATGTTAAGCCTTTGGATTTAGTAATTTCTTGGCTTATTCCCCGAATATCTATTATGTTATTATGTTTTGAAATATATCGGAATTTTCTTTTACTAAAGAGATTTCGGCACCTGTGTCTACCAAAAATACAAGTTCTTTTCCGGTAGCCACATGAGTGAATGAGACAAATATATTCTGACTGAGATTAATAGGATGCACTGTTACGTTCTCTACTGTTGAGTATTTAAAGGGGCTTGGGGGTTTTCCGAAGTGTCATTGGCTACTCTTACATTATTTGTATTATTGTTATTGTAGCCTCTGCTCGAGTTGCCACGGCCCCTTGAGTTTCCTCTGTAGTTGCCGGAACCATTATTATGGTTGGTATTGTTGTAGTAACTATAATTGTTACTACGACCTCTGAAATTACCTCTATAACTTCCGCGTCCGCGGTTTCCGCCGCGCTGTGTATAGTTATTGTAGTAAAGGACCGAGTTTGGTTGTCCAGTTGCTTCTGTGCAACTGTTTACGAATTTTGAAACGGCGTCATTCATTGTGTTGAAATTGCCGGCTTGCATGATAAGTTTTACCTTATCAATCGTGCAGTTTTTAGTCATTGCTTTCACTGCATGCTGTGTGGAATAACTTGCTAGTTCTAGTATTAAACCGTCTGTTATGTACGCACTTTCTAAAGCCTTCGTCATCTGCTCAATCTCTGATGTGTATTGATTTGCAGTTTTATTGCGTTGCTGTAGATTCATCAGCTTTGCTGACAATACTTCTACAGTCTCGCCTTTGACGTTACTTTTTAATTTGGCAAATACTTCACCTACCGTTGTTTCGTTTCCAATCAGATTTATGGCTACACCCTTTAGCTTTGTCTTTATTATAGAGACTGCTAGGTTTTCGTGTTCGCCTTTTACTGACTTTTATATGAAATACATCAATGAAACTGGTTAAGTTTTCTGCTTTACCATCGAAAACTGGTATAAGCTTTGATGCGGTGTTAATGAAGTCAATATTTGTTTGTGCCATTTTAAAGTTGTTTTCAGTTATGCTTGCGCTTGAGTCTGAGTCTGTTGTATTATCTATGTTTGATAATAAAACGGCTGGGATAGTAAGATTATTTAAATCTTCTTCCTTTATTTTCGCGTTCAACTCTTCTGACTCTGTCTGATCGACGCCAGTTGACTCTTCCAATGTTAATTCTTCATCGGTTTCAACTGTTATTGCGGTATTAAGAGTGGTCGGTACAGAGATATCTAAGTTGCATTTTTCTTTTATCGATATTAGATTTTCTCTGAGCCTTTTCAAAAATTTTGATACTTTTGACCAATGATCATCATTTCATTTTTCTCGTCGCCCATGAATTAAATTTCGCGCCTCGTTAAAGCAGTTTACTAGTATTTCTGCATGTTTCTTTATTGTGCTTCCTTGAATTGGTCTATTTTGATTAAGAGATTTGTAGGATTTATCGAATTCTGTTTTTATTTTATTCAATTTCGCATACAAATCGTTCCATTCCATGGTAATCTTATCTATGTAATTTTACCATAAGGATCGTGGTTTCACACGGTAACCGAATGGACGGCCGCGCATGCAGACATGCCCAGCGTATTGCAGCTAGTTCCTGTTCGGTAGTGCATTTATTACTTTCACCCTTGGTAAAGGCTCTTGATGCATATGCAATGGGGAGTTGGAGACCGTTATGGTTTTGAGTTAAAACCGCTCCACATGCTTGCTTACTTGCATCAGTAATTATACAAAATTCTTTACTGAAATCGGGATATTGTAGCAAGGTAGGTTCCATAAGTTTTGTTTTTAAATATTCGAATGCGTTTTGGCATTCAGCTGTCCATTCAAAAGGAACATTCTTTTTACATAATCGTGTTATGTGCCGTGAATAGTCGGCGAAATTTTTTATAAATCGTCTGTAGTAATTGCAGAATGCTACAAAACGTCTTGCGCTGTCTGCATCATGTGGGACTGGATAATTCAGTATGACGTCAAATTTCTTGTCGTCTGGTAGTATTCCTTTATCTGTGCACTTAAGTCCTAGAAAAGTCACTTCATGCATAAAGAATGAACATTTTTGTGGATGTAACTTCAGGTTGTATTTCCTACATTTCTCAAAAACATCTGTTAAGTTTTTAAGCATATGTTTTTCGGAACAACCAATGACTATTAGATCATCCATGTAAAGGAATGCTTGAGAAGGCTCTAGTCCAGAGAATGCAATAGTCATCATTCTCTGAAATGAATTTGGCGCTATTTTTAAACCAAAAGGTAATCTCGTGAAGCGATACGAGCCATTGCTCGTTGAAAAGGAAGTTATATCTCTTGAGCTTTTTTCAAGTTCTATTTGGTGAAATCCTGACATTAAATCAAGACATGAGAAGTATTTTGCTCGACCTAGCTGATCTAAAATATCATCAATTCTAGGGAGTGGAAATTTTGTTTGTAGAAATTATTCGTGCTAATTGGTTCTGTTTCTAATCCGAATATGTCATTATAATTTTTACATAAGTTTGAGAGTTGTGATTTAAATTGTGGGGGGAAATTTTTTGACAATTGGGATAATACAGACTTTTCTCTAGTTTCTTTGTTTCCTTCGACGAAGTACGTAGTTCAAAAGTGATTCATATGATAAATTATTCGCACTGACCACTTTATCTAAGTCTGTTGTATTCAGTAGTCTTATGAAAGCGTTTTGTGTTGTAGCTATGGTACTTGCTATATAAATTCCATGCTCAATTTCTTGAGTTGGAATTAATACACTGTCCTCTTTTGAATTTAATTTTATTTTTCTAATGACTTGTGATCTTGCTAGCAAAAAATTGAGTTATTGCCAGAACTGTATGCTATTGGAACAAAATTGGAAATTTTAAATTGTTTGGTCTTATTATAAGCCAATCTTCAGATGGCTGAAAGTCTAGTTGTCAGTTGTATTTTTTAATGAAATCAATTCCTAAAATGCCATCACAAGGGACAGTCTACGATATGAAAATCGTGTGGGATTATGTACTTGGTAGTCTGTATTTCAATTGATGTTAAGCCTTTGGATTTAGTAATTTCTTGGCTTATTCCCCGAATATCTATTATGTTATTATGTTTTGAAATATATCGGAATTTTCTTTTACTAAAGAGATTTCGGCACCTGTGTCTACCAAAAATACAAGTTCTTTTCCGGTAGCCACATGAGTGAATGAGACAAATATATTCTGACTGAGATTAATAGGATGCACTGTTACGTTCTCTACTGTTGAGTATTTAAAGGGGCTTGGGGGTTTTCCGAAGTGTCATTGGCTACTCTTACATTATTTGTATTATTGTTATTGTAGCCTCTGCTCGAGTTGCCACGGCCCCTTGAGTTTCCTCTGTAGTTGCCGGAACCATTATTATGGTTGGTATTGTTGTAGTAACTATAATTGTTACTACGACCTCTGAAATTACCTCTATAACTTCCGCGTCCGCGGTTTCCGCCGCGCTGTGTATAGTTATTGTAGTAAAGGACCGAGTTTGGTTGTCCAGTTGCTTCTGTGCAACTGTTTACGAATTTTGAAACGGCGTCATTCATTGTGTTGAAATTGCCGGCTTGCATGATAAGTTTTACCTTATCAATCGTGCAGTTTTTAGTCATTGCTTTCACTGCATGCTGTGTGGAATAACTTGCTAGTTCTAGTATTAAACCGTCTGTTATGTACGCACTTTCTAAAGCCTTCGTCATCTGCTCAATCTCTGATGTGTATTGATTTGCAGTTTTATTGCGTTGCTGTAGATTCATCAGCTTTGCTGACAATACTTCTACAGTCTCGCCTTTGACGTTACTTTTTAATTTGGCAAATACTTCACCTACCGTTGTTTCGTTTCCAATCAGATTTATGGCTACACCCTTTAGCTTTGTCTTTATTATAGAGACTGCTAGGTTTTCGTGTTCGCCTTTTACTGACTTTTATATGAAATACATCAATGAAACTGGTTAAGTTTTCTGCTTTACCATCGAAAACTGGTATAAGCTTTGATGCGGTGTTAATGAAGTCAATATTTGTTTGTGCCATTTTTAAAGTTGTTTTCAGTTATGCTTGCGCTTGAGTCTGAGTCTGTTGTATTATCTATGTTTGATAATAAAACGGCTGGGATAGTAAGATTATTTAAATCTTCTTCCTTTATTTTCGCGTTCAACTCTTCTGACTCTGTCTGATCGACAGAATTGAATTTTGAATTTTTCTTTTATCGATATTAGATTTTCTCTGAGCCTTTTCAAAAATTTTGATACTTTTGACCAATGATCATCATTTAATTTTTCTCGTCGCCCATGAATTAAATTTCGCGCCTCGTCGTTAAAGCAGTTTACTAGTATTTCTGCATGTTTCTTTATTGTGCTTCCTAGAATTGGTCTATTTTGATTAAGAGATTTGTAGGATTTATCGAATTCTGTTTTTATTTTATTCAATTTCGCATACAATTCGTCCATTCCATGGTAATCTTATCTATGTAATTTTACCATAAGGATCGTGGTTTCACCGAGTACAAGATGGTAATCCACGACCGCCTTTACTGAGACGTATGGCAAAGTATTTAGGATTAAAACCTTTATTTTTTTATTGCAACCAAACAAAGGGCTGAATTCCAAATTGTACTTTTCCATATAGTCTTATTCAAATTCAGTAATGGGAATGAAGGTTTTATGACAATGAAGAATGTTTAATGCACGCATTATAAATTGTGAGTCTTTAATAATTATTTCAGTAAGACATCTATTTAATTCTATAGTATTGGATGCCATAATTTGATTTAGGTATTTCAATGGTTCTTAGAGATATCTTTTATTTAATAAATGGGTATTGAATATGGGTATAATTGAACACTCTATCCTTTCTCCTTTTTTTTTTTTTTTTATTCTTAGATCTTATCTAGATCGTTTGCTCTGCTCAAATACCTCTTCTTTATACATTTATTATGCAACTTGTACATTTTGTAAAAAAGATTTGCGCTCATTATTACAACGATTATTATTAAGAGTACTTGTACCCAATATAGGTCAATATTGTTTGGTTCTACTTTGTTAATAACGTTAGCAGTGGAGTCCACTGATTTAACGTCTACAATTCCCATTTTGGGTAGATATACTCCTAATATATAAGTATTATTATAATTACTATGGTTTTCTGTAGAGAATTTATTTATTTTATTGTTATTCATTCATTTAAAGAAACTTTAAATAGATTTCTGTAAATATTCCTGTTTTCCATATTTCCCTGCGTAGCTTGATTTTAGGGCCACTGAGAAACAATCAGCAAAATAAAGTCAAAAAAAAAAAAATTTTGCATTTATAACAAAAATTTACGAATTGAAATTTGATTAATTAAATAAATGTAATAAAGTGTCTGCTGGCATAATCGCATAAATTTCCTTTCGATAATAAGAGTGAAAAAAATTTTTTTTTTTTGTTAGTTTTCATATAACTGATTTACAATATTTTGCTGTATATAAATCAATATCAGTTGTATGTTTTTAGTATATAGCCTAACAGTGATTAGTATTTTTTGAGCAGCGCTTTCGCGCATCGACTCGGGTTAGAAGTTTAAAATTAAAGGCAACTTAGGCATTGGCATAAATGCAGCCCTTGTTGCGTTACTTTGCTCGTTTACAAAGTATTTTGTCCAGTTCTTTAATATTTTTGTCATGCCCTTCCTTCTCCTGTGAGGTCGTTGCTATATTCCTGTAGTCCTTTAGCAGTCTTCTTTGCTGGAGGAGTTTTACCCTTTTTCCACTTCTTTTCCGTTTGTGGATGGGTTTGCTGGACTCCTGTCGTGCCCTGTACTCAGCTATTGTGAGGGGGGAGGTCCATCGTTGGGACACAACTCTAGGGCCTCTTGTAGGCTTGGTGCGTCCCTTTGCTCGACAGGAACAGGTGTCTCCCACGATGGTGCAGAGGGCGGATTACCTTGCGCACTCATATGCCTCCTGCGTTGGTGTAGTCGGCAGTTTGCCTACCACACTTTGTTTTCCTGCGTTGGCGTAGAAGGATTTGTCATTCCTTCCACACTTTTCCGGTTCTGCTGCTGGTTGTTTTATTTTTGTACTTTTTTTTTTTTTGTTGTCCGGGCCTTTTGGACTCAGGCGGCGCCGGCTCTGGTCATCGCACAGGCTGATTGTTTTTAGTTTTGTATTATTTTTTTTGTGTTGTTTTTTTTTTGTGTCCAGGCCTTTTGGACTCAGGCGGCGCCGGTGCTGGTCATCGCACAGGCTGATAAATTTTTTTTTTTTAAATTGTCTTTCATTTACAGTTTTTATATATATATTTTTTTTTTAAATTTCACATCACTTTATCATATTTTCTTTTTTTTTTTCTATTGTTTTTCGGTTTATTTAAATACAATTTTTATGTTTTTATTCGAAGATTGCACTTATTCACTGTCACGGTCGCCATGTACTAAGAAGTAAAATCAAAACTCTGCATTTTATATTTATTTTTATTGAAGAATTAATTAGTTATAACATGCGTTTGGTTCGGGGCTCTTTTCGTCAATGCTCCCGCTTTTCTTAAGAATAGTTGGCTTGGCTTAGAATTCACATAGCTGCGCGAGCAGCGCCGCGTCCAAAGCTTATATATCTAAATATCTATATAAATGTATATGTGCCACTGCCAGAGCAGCGGTCAATGCTTATGCATAAGTGTATATATAAGAGGCGCAAGTAGTAGCCGCCCATGAGGGAGAGGGTGTTATGCTCACACGGTAACCGAATGGACGGCCGCGCATGCAGACATGCCGGCTCAGCATTTAGGATGTTCATAACATTGTTGTGTGGGTCGAATTACTCCGCACTTGAAGTGCTGGGAATATTAAGACCTAAATAAATGCCACAATGTTGCAGTGATATAAGTGGTACAGTGTGTACCCGATATGTGAGCATACTACATCTCCCTCCCTTTGAGAAATAACGTAATTTATGGAGTTATTTGTATTTATGTTGTATGTGTAATATATATATGTATGTTTATAAAAATTAGAAAATTAGAATATAAAATTTTTTTTTTGTTTGTGGTTAATATTGTAAATATTAAAAGAGTTAGTAAATCAAAACTTGAAAATTTATGCGACTATTTCTTATTATTTATTATTATTTTATATTTTTTCGTATATGAATTCCTATATTCATTATTATGGTGAAGAGATTAAATTTGATGTAATTTTATTTTTCTTTTATGAATGGCAATCCTACAAAATATATTCTAAAAAAGTTTTTTTAATCTATCCTTGTGAACTATCTGAGTTTTGTTTTTTGTATTTAAAATTGTTATATTATTATTAGGTTTTATCTTCTTTACCGTATAGGGTCCTGTATATTTAAAGTCTAGCTTATGGCCAGTTTCATTTTTTAATAAAACCTTGTCTCCTATTTCTAATTCAAAATCTATGCTATCTTTGTTGTATCTATCTTTTCGTTTTTGCTTACTAGTTTCTAGCATAATTCTGGATCTTTAATATGCCTGTTCTAATCTAAATTTAGATTCCTTAGCATAATCTGCTATATTATATAATGGTTCTATTCTATCTATGCTATTGAAATGGTTTGGTAAGTTCGAAGATTTCCCGAATACTAATTCGTATGGACAATAATCATGTGCCATAGAGGGAGTTGTGTTAAAGCAGTATACGAAGTATTGTAGCCATACAGTAGGTAGTGCATTTTATACTTTCCCAATCTGTTTTATCAACTGAGATATATGAGCGTATGAACTCGTTAAGTGTTCTGTGGCTTCGCTCCACTGTTCCGACAGTCTGGTGATGGTGTGCAGTAGAATTTATGTTTTTGATATTTAAATTTTTACATAAATCTTCAATTATTGAATTCTTATATTCTGTTCCCATGTCCGTAATGAACGTCTTCATTGGACCGTACTTCAGAATAAAACCTTCAAATATAGCTTTGGCTATTGTTTTTGCACTTTTATTTGGAATTGATATTGCTACAAGGTATTTTGTTAAATCGCAGATTAAAGTAACTGCGTATTCATTCCCTTGTTTAGACTTAGGCAGTGGACCGATCGTGTCCACGATTACCCTGTCGAAAGCTGTTTGTGGTGTTTCAGTAATGGTTAATGGTGTTTTTGTGTGCGTGGTTATTTTCGCATTTTGGCATTTTAGACATTTTCGTATGTACTCTTTAATATATCGAGTCACACCTTTCCAAAAGTAATGTCTTTTGACCTTGGCCAAGGTTTGGTAATGCCAGTGTGACCTCCCTGAATTGGTTCATCATGGTATGTAGACATAATAGCTTCTTTTTTCTTTCTCAGAATTTATTAGGGTCACCGGGTTGAGTAGCGCTACTCTCAATGATTTTAATGTTTTATTGCCCATTTTCTTGAAATTATCTATTGAAACGGTGCCACTTTGAGATGGCTGATTTATGTATACCGGCTTGCGTTTCAAGCCTTTGGAAAAAACTGACCTAAGTCGAGGACTCCATTGGTATATAAATCGCTAACATCATATCTTGCAGTAATTATTTGTCCATGTTTAAATAAACATAGCATATTTTTTTACATGCAAGGTCACTATTTTACGTACTTCGTCATTGTTTGTGACTCTGTATACGTTGGGCTCTGAAGCTTTTTCTATAGATTGCCTAGGCAAGTCTATTTCTTTTTCTCCTGCGCAGGATTTCTGTCTACTTTGGGATCTTGTAGTGACTTTATTTATATTTCCGGTTATATTTTGTAGTTCTTTGATGGTTATTCTTGATAACGCATCGGCTACGTAATTGTCTTTCCACTTCAAATATTCAACTGTGAAGTTGTATTCTTCTAATTCTAGCCTCATACGTGTCAGTTTGGAGCTTGTGTTAGTCATTGAGAACAAGTATGTTAAAGGTCTGTGATCTGTTTCGATAGTGAAATGTTGCCATAAATGTATGGTCGAAAATGTAATATTGCCCAGCGTATTGCAGCTAGTTCCTGTTCGGTAGTGCATTTATTACTTTCACCCTTGATAAAGGCTCTTGATGCATATGCAATGGGGAGTTGGAGACCGTTATGGTTTAGAGTTAAAACCGCTCCACATGCTTGCTTACTTGCATCAGTAATTATACAAAATTCTTTACTGAAATCGGGATATTGTAGCAAGGTAGGTTCCATAAGTTTTGTTTTTAAATATTCGAATGCGTTTTGGCATTCAGCTGTCCATTCAAAAGGAACATTCTTTTTACATAATCGTGTTATGTGCCGTGAATAGTCGTCGAAATTTTTTATAAATCGTCTGTAGTAATTGCAGAATGCTACAAAACGTCTTGCGCAGTCTGCATCATGTGGGACTGGATAATTAAGTATGACGTCAAATTTCTTGTCGTCTGGTAGTATTCCTTTATCTGTGCACTTAAGTCCTAGAAAAGTCACTTCATGCATAAAGAATGAACATTTTTGTGGATGTAACTTCAGGTTGTATTTCCTACATTTCTCAAAAACATCTGTTAAGTTTTTAAGCATATGTTTTTCGGAACAACCAATGACTATTCACATAGCTGCGCGAGCAGCGCCGCGTCCAAAGCTTATATATCTAAATATCTATATAAATGTATATGTGCCACTGCAGAGCAGCGGTCAATGCTTATGCATAAGTGTATATATAAGCGGCGCAAGTAGTAGCCGCCCATGAGGGAGAGGGTGTTATGCTCACACGGTAACCGAATGGACGGCCGCGCATGCAGACATGCCGGCTCAGCATTTAGGATGTTCATAACATTGTTGTGTGGGTCGAATTACTCCGCACTTGAAGTGCTGGGAATATTAAGACCTAAATAAATGCCACAATGTTGCAGTGATATAAGTGGTACAGTGTGTACCCGATATGTGAGCATACTACAGATTAAAGCAGGTAAGTGTTATTTATTAATGTTTTTAAATTTTGGCTAATATCTATTTCATTTCAGGTGTTGAGTTAATTAGTACACGCCGTCCTTTTGGCACGCTCTGGATTGTAGCTCGGTTCTGTGAGGAGGTCCTCTTTCATACACAGTAATCAAGTGCGACAGCCACCCCTCAGTTAAGTGGATACTGTGCGCATTAATTTAATAGGTATTACCGTTTGATTACTTTTTTTTCAGGTGTTGTTTGTGGATTAAAGCAGGAAAGTGTTATTTATTAATGTTTTTAAATTCTGGCTAATATTTATTTCATTTCAGGTGTTGAGTTAATTAGTACACGCCGTCCTTTTGTCACGCTCTGGATTGTAGCTCGGTTCTGTTAGGAGGTCCTCTTTCATACACAGTAATCAAGTGCGACAGCTACCCCTCAGTTAAGTCGATACTATGCGCATTAATTTAATAAATATTAACGTTTGATTATTTATTTTCAGGTGTTGTTTGTACCAAGATGAGGACAAGTGGAACATCAGTTGGATTCAGTGGATTAAAGCAGGTAAGTGTTATTTATTAATGTTTTTAAATTTTGGCTAATATCTATTTCATTTCAGGTGTTGAGTTAATTAGTACACGCCGTCCTTTTGGCACGCTCTGGATTGTAGCTCGGTTCTGTGAGGAGGTCCTCTTTCATACACAGTAATCAAGTGCGACAGCTACCCCTCAGTTAAGTGGATACTATGCGCATTAATTTAATAAATATTAACGTTTGATTATTTATTTTCAGGTATTGTTTGTACCAAGTTGAGGACAAGTGGAAAATCAGTTGGATTCAGTGGATTAAAGCAGGCAAGTGTTATTTATTAATGTTTTTAAATTTTGGCTAATATTTATTTCATTTCAGGTGTTGAGTTAATTAGTACACGCCGTCCTTTTGGCACGCTCTGGATTGTAGCTCGGTTCTGTGAGGAGGTCCTCTTTCATACACAGTAATCAAGTGCGACAGCTACCCCTCAGTTAAGTGGATACTGTGCGCATTAATTTAATAGGTATTAACGTTTGATTACTTATTTTCAGGTGTGGTTTGTACCAAGATGAGGACAAGTGGAACATCAGTTGGATTCAGTGGATTAAAGCAGGTAAGTGTTATTTATTAATGTTTTTAAATTCTGGCTAATATTTATTTCATTTCAGGTGTTGAGTTAATTAGTACACGCCGTCCTTTTGGCACGCTCTGGATTGTAGCTCGGTTCTGTGAGGAGGTCCTCTTTCATACACAGTAATCAAGTGCGACAGCTACCCCTCAGTTAAGTGGATACTATGCGCATTAATTTAATAATTATTAACGTTTGATTATTTATTTTCAGGTATTGTTTGTACCAAGTTGAGGACAAGTGGAACATCAGTTGGATTCTGTGGATTAAAGCAGGTAAGTGTTATTTATTAATGTTTATAAATTTTGGCTAATATTTATTTAATTTCAGGAGTTGGGTTAATTAGTACACGCCGTCCTTTTGGCACGCTCTGGATTGTAGCTCAGTTCTGTGAGGAGGTCCTCTTTCATACACAGTAATCAAGTGCGACAGCTACCCCTCAGTTAAGTGGATACTATGCGCATTAATTTAATAAATATTAACGTTTGATTATTTATTTTCAGGTGTTGTTTGTACCAAGATGAGGACAAGTGGAACATCGGTTGGATTCAGTGGATTAAAGCAGGTAAGTGTTATTTATTAATGTTGTGACGCTGCGCGCACAATAGAAGCATTTAATGTCAAATTCAAACCGAGAACGCGCGCGCGCCAACGATCGCGCATGTAGGGGCACACTAGACCGAGAGAGAGACGGTCACACTTAGCCCAGCAAATCCCACAGACGACGGGCACACTAAATCTCGCCGAGCCCTATATAAGACGGGCCACGGGCCATGGAAAGGCACTTAGCAGCCAACCGTCTAAGGGTGAAGGATCAACTCCCCAGAGGTGGTAAGCAGCGAAGTCATTTTTTGGTGAACTGGATCATTCGATCCAAGTCCGCTTATACATAGTAGTTAGCTCCTTAGCTTAGTAGTAGTCCCTTCTCCTGGAGGTATCCCTAGGAGACGTCTGATTTTAGGATCACACCTCCTTACGGCACGGTTCACCGGCTGATCTCTCTATCTTGTGGCTGACTTCAGGGTCCCCAAGCACTTCTCTCTCTCTCTTGTGGCTGACTTCAGGGTCCCCAAGCACTTCTCTCTCTCTCTTGCGGCTGACTTCAGGGTCCCCAAGCACTTCTCTCTCTCTCTTGTGGCTGACTTCATGGTCCCCAAGCACTTCTCTCTCTCTCTTGCGGCTGACTTCAGGGTCCCCAAGCACTTCTCTCTCTCTCTTGTGGCTGACTTCAGGGTCCCCAAGCAACAAACTCTCTCTCTCTTGTGGCTGACTTCAGGGTCCCCAAGCAACAAACTCTCTCTCTCTTGTGGCTGACTTCAGGGTCCCCAAGCAACAAACTCTCTCTCTCTTGCGGCTGACTTCAGGGTCCCCAAGCAACAAACTCTCTCTCTCTTGTGGCTGACTTCAGGGTCCCCAAGCAACAAACTCTCTCTCTCTTGTGGCTGACTTCAGGGTCCCCAAGCAACAAACTCTCTCGCTCGTGGCTGACTTCAGGGTCCCCAAGCACCCTATTCTCATTTCAGGCAACACATCCCGCATTGGTCCTCTCGAACAGCGGAACGGCCCCCGATACCAGGTATTCTAAGTGGACGAAGGAAGCAAAGGCAGCAAGGGCGGCACCCCGCGTCAAATCGGAGAACTCGTTAGTTGTTAATCAAAAGTCAAGATATTTACTGAAAAAAACCTAGTCCTAATCAATTACTAAGTAATTTCCCACGTCTTCTACTCTGGGCTGGGTCGGAACTCTCTTTCAGCAACCACGCCTGACACAAACAAATTCTTGTGACAAACCCTGGCCCTGTGACAAACCCTGTGAGGAGGTCCTCTTTCATACACAGTAAACATGTGCGACAGCCACCCCTCAGTTAAGTGGATACTGTGCGCATTAATTTAATAGGTATTAACGTTTGATTACTTTTTTTTCAGGTGTTGTTTGTGGATTAAAGCAGGTAAGTGTTATTTATTAATGTTTTTTAAATTTTGGCTAATATTTATTTCATTTCATGTGTTGAGTTAATTTGTACACGCCGTCCTTTTGGCACGCTCTGGGTTGTAACTTGGTCCTGTAAGGAGGCACTCCTTCATCCGCAGTAAAGAATTTTTGCATGCATTTGTTTTTATATGTTTTTAATAGATATTAACAGTTTGTTTACTCTTTTTCAGGTGTAATTTGCAGCAAGTTGAAGGCCGGAGTAATATAAGGTGAATCAGTGGATTAAAGACAGGTGATTGCCATCTATTAGAGTTTGTAATTTTGGCTGACATTTAAATTTCCATTTCAGGTGTTGTTTTAAATGGTACATGCAGTCCTTTTGGCACGCTCTGGGTAGAAGCTCGGTCCTGCGAGAAGGCCTCCCTTTATCTATAGTGTTCAGACACAACAGCCGCCCACAGTTGAGCAGACACTGCATGTGTTAGATATAAGTAAATATATATATATATAAATAAGTAAGTTGACGCCCTTCCGCCGTGGTAGGAGGGGTTTTCCATTTGAGTTATCTCACTGTTTGTATCCCACAGAGCAGCTACAGGGGTACTCAGGAGAGGATGTCCTGGATTGATATGTTGCCTGTAGTAGTTATCTGGAGAGATCTGGAATTGCGATATAAAAGAATTAGGTAAAGAAGGTATAGTTTTTCTGATTTCTTTTGACATCTCGGTTTCAGTTGTCTCATCTATTTCTTTTTGTAATTGCAGCTTTAGTTTTTCAAGGCTAGCCTCCAAGATCTGCTCTTGCGTTGGCGGTGGAATCTCATGTGGCTCTAGTGGAGTCATAATGATGCGCTGGATATATTCAGGCTCAAATCGGATTTTCTGTGCCATTTCATAGCGTGATGTGAGTCCTTTCCTGAGTCTCTGCGTCATTCTATTGACCCATGTGATGGGTGGCCGTTCCTGTGGTATACCAAGTGCTACAGCTCGTTCTTGTTTCAGACGATCACTTTCATCACGTTGTTCCTGTGCCTGCCGTTCACGAAGTAACTTATACTGTTCCTCTTGGTATTGTTCCTGTTGTATTAGCGTTTGAAGTGGTTGCTGTGGCTGGACAGCCTGCTGTAAAAGTTTTTGTCTCAGAGGTAGGAAGTGTTTTTCGATCAAGTCCTTGTTCCTTGTCAAAGTCGAATCCTGTGGAATAAAAAGCTGTGTTATTAGTTGCTTAGCTTCCATATTTGTGTGATTGACTAAGGAGGTGGCAAGTCTGTTACTAGCTTCATCAAGTACTTCTTTGGCTGTTTTGATGTTGTGAAGTTCTCGGATATACTGATTTTTGACATATCTGCCAGCTTTGACAGCCTTACGAATTATCTTGTTTTGAGTGAATTCAACTTGGTTGAGTTGGGTATTAGAAACTAGAGCACCCCAAATAGGAAGGGCATAATGCCATATAGGCGCTATTAGCTGTTTGTAAAGTACTACTTTGCTACTTGTAGGAAGTTTACTCTGTTTTCCAATAATCCAGTTGAGTTGTTTGGTTGTAGTACGCAGTCTGTTTACAAGTTGCTTGCTATGGTGGTGGAGTAGAAGTTTCCTGTCCAAGGTAAGTCCAAGATATCGGTGTTTAAATTCGTTTTTAATTTGTATGCCATTTATTTTAGGTGCTGGTGATCCATGAAAGTAAGGACGAGAGCGCCTGTGAAATAGTACATGCACCGTTTTGCTGGGATTTAGGGTGATACCCCAGGTTTCAGCCCAACTCGTAACAGCTGTGAGATACCAGTGGTTTGTGCTAATAGCAGTATCCGCTTGCTTGTTTGAACATAATATAATTGTGTCATCTGCGTAGGTGGATAATAGCATATTATCATATCTTCCATCATCGAAGACATATCTTTGTCCATATATTTTTGGTAGTGGTATATCAGATGTGTAGATTGTGTATAGGATGGGGCCTAGGACACTACCTTGCGGAACCCCAGCAGTAATCTTTCAAATTTTAGATAATAGTCCATTTGCTCCATTGACAAAAAAAGTTCGATTTGAGAGATAGCTTTCAAGTACCTTGTATAAACAATAGGGTAGTAACTTGGCAAGTTTTAATAAAAGCCCTTGATGCCATACTCGATCAAATGCTTCACTCACGTCAATAAATACTGGAGAGCAGAAATTATTTTGCTGGAAAGCAGACAGAATATACTGAGTTACTCGAAATAATTGTTGTTCAGTGCTGTGGTTTTTTCTAAAACCAAATTGGTGGGAAGGAATAGCTAGTTCAAAGTCTTTGTAATGAAACATTCTTTTCATCAGTAGAGTTTCAAATATTTTGGAGAAACCTGACAGAAGACTGATGGGTCTATATGACGACAGTTTTGGTTTTTGCCCGGTTTCTTTATCTTAGAAATACCAGCGCATTTCCATTGTTTCGGAAAATATCCAAATCTAAATATACAGTTATAAAGAATCCCTTTGTGCGGTAATAACTTGATAACTCTATTATCAATTAGGTCAAGCCCAGGAGCCTTTCTATTCTGTAACAGCTTGATTTCGGCGTTCAGCTCAGCCGGTGTAATTGGTTTGAAAGGAACCTCAACTCCCGTACTATGTCCTCCAAAAGCTTCTCTGTGTAACCAGTTTGGTACAGTAATTAATCTTTTCTGTCTAATAATTTCTTCTGTTTGGTTTTGTACCTCGTTTCTAAATTCTGTTGTGTTGTTTAGTTTGGGGGTGAACCTCTCTTGTAAATGATTTACAAAGGCTTCTGTTTTCTCTTCATTGGTTTTTGTCCAGGTGAAGCTCTCCCTACTGCTACTGGTGCTACTGTTAGATGGGATTTTTAGAGGCCAGTTGGGCTCAGGCTGTCTTTTAAAGCGATTTATAATTCTCCATAATTTTTGCATGCGGTATCGATCTAGAGGATCTATTCTATTTAGAATCTTATTTGTTTGTTTTATTTTTGCCTCCCGCAGGGCCTTGGAGAATTTTTTATTTAGGTCTTGGAAAATCCTGCGTACTTCAGGGGTAGGCCTGATGATGAGATTGCGTTTCATGAGTTTTTTAGCCTCCAGGAGTTTGCGCAATTTCCGATCTAGTAGAATTTTCCCTGGTCGACTTTTTGGGAAGAGAGACAATGTGTTTAGAGGCGATAGCAGCTGCATGATATATGTTTCGAGTGAGTTTGTCAATAGCAAACTCAATGTCTTCCCCAGATTTTATTTCAGTGTTTAGTAAAATCAGATTAGACAAGATCTGCTGGAATTTCTTAACATTTGATCCTGTTGGTAAGAGCTTATGTTTTGGCTTATTGTTTTTAACATGGCCAGAAACTGAAAGCTCGATGAATATAGGAGTAGACTGCAAAGTCAATCGCTGATGGTCGTTTTCTTTGATCATATGGATAGTGTGTTGCTCCGCCTCCGGTGTGGTGCAGAGTACATGATATACCCATCTATTTTAAAGGGTGTACCAGTAGTAGATTTGGGACTTCGGGTATCAATAACTAGCATGATGTGTGACGATCCCGCCTGACGGCTAGGTCGCCACAATATATTTAAGCAATAGTTATCTAAGTTTCACATTATTACGATTAGTATGTAAGAGATATAAATGCAGTATTATAATTTAGTAATGGTTAAGCGATCTTATGGATTTTTGGGTATAAAACCAAAATAGGTCTAGTTTGGTTACGCACCACCCGCCCGAGGTGGCAACCATAGAGAAAAATACTCGAAAATAGAGAGAATACACACAAACCTTCCTGGGTGAGAAAGGTCCAAAAGGATGAGAGGGTCACACGGCGGTTTCCGGCACTCTCTCGGCTCTTGGACTTGGAAGCGATCGGTCGCGCACGCGGACAAAGTAAATAAAGAAAACACGTGTGAAAGAGAACGCGGTCGGTAGGAAATAAGGTTAGTGAATCAGTGTAATCGGCGCAGTGAAACACAGGGACGTTTTAAAAACAAAGAATTAAAACTGAGTGAACACGTACGAAAAGAAACGTCAAGCCGTATTGTTATGCATTTTATTTTTACCCCGTACCCCTTTGTTCCCCGAGTGATTCAGGCCGTTGGCGATTTATGACCCAATTGGAAGCGGTAAATTATTTGCACCATATACATACACGTTATCCTGATCTACTGAATTTCATCCACTAACCTGCCTGCGTAGTGAGGCGGAAGATCCCCTCATTCTCCTACTTAGTTCCCCCCACCCCCCGCGAAGTGGCAGATCCCTTCGGTCCCTACTAACCCCCGCGGCGAGACGGAAGATCCTCTCACGCATCCCCCTCTAATATCCTACCGCGAAGTGGCAGATCCCTTCGTGTCCCACTAACCCCCGCGGCGAGACGGAAGATCTTCTCACGTATCCTACCGCGAAGTGGCAGATCCCTTCGTATCCTTTTAACTCCGACGGTGAGACGGAAGATCCTCTCACCGGCCCTATTAATCCCACATCTTAACGGAAAGGCAGATCCTTCCGACTAATGAAACTTGCTTCCAGCCGGTCAGCCACGATAGAATCCGGCTGCGGCCTCGCCCGAAGGTCCAGCCCGTGGGATTCTTGACCCCTCGAACCACGCGTCTCGACCAACCACAATAGAATCCGGCTGCGGCCTCGCCCGAAGGTCCAGCCCGTGGGATTCTTGATCCCTAGCACCACACATCTCGGCCAACCACGATAGAATCCGGCTGCGGCCTCGCCCGAAGGTCCAGCCCGTGGAATTTTCCGTCCCGGAAGGACTTGGTGTTCTGATGTTATCGTACCCTCAAAGGTCCTGGAACACTTCGGGATAATTGATCAAAAATCGTCGTTCGCCGCTCGAACATTACTCTCTAGCCCTATGTCTCAGTGACTTTACAAATTTCTTGTAAAAGGACCCCTGGATCCGACTGAGAGTTGTATCCTGGCCAGAGAGCATCCTTACAAGTGGCGCCCGAGCAGGGACATTGAGGCTAACTAGAGCAACACCAAAGTGGCCTAAAGACCCACTAAGATAAAGATCTTTATCCCGAAGGATCGCACCCCTGCCGAGTGTTACAACTGTGAGAGCAAAAGGAAAAGCAAAGGAAAAGGAAAAGGAAAAAGTTTCACGTATCACAATAAACCATGGCTAATACGAAGGAGTCCGACGGCGAGTACGAGGAAGCCGATTCGATAGAAAATCCAGGCGTAGGAGTACGATGGCTTTATGCCCGGCGTAAAGATGAGTTAGCCGCTCTAGCACTCGAGTTCGGATTTAACGCCGACGGCACCGTAGCAGAAACGCAGAAGGCGTTCGCTACACTCGTAAGCACAGGATCGTTTCCAGAATCGGTGTGGAAACGACTCACTCAACTACAGGAGCAGTACAGTTCGAGAGCCGTCACTCCGAACCGTCTAGGAGGCGACAAAGGGTTCATGCCGGGAGCCAAGACAACCCAAGTTGACCAGTATCAGGCTCCATATTTCGCCGGTCATAGTTTTCCCGGAGGGCTGACAAGCTATCGTGGTGTCCATCCCGGCACTTCACGAGATTTTATCGCCTCATCCCTCGGAAATCATTGCGTGTCGAAGCCGCCAGAGTCAGAAGTTCCACTCATTATCACTCTTCCTCGTCATTTACTAGCCGAGCGGATGCATAAATGGAATCTACAATTCGACGGGACGTCGGACCCGCTGACCTTGATCGCTGAACTTGAAGAGAAGATAGCAACCTACGGAATCAACCAGGAGGAAGTACCCCGCGCCATGACAAAGATTTGGAAGGTAGGGCACGAGCCGCTTACAGACAGCTACGTGGGCAGAGTTTCGCGCCGAGTTCTTAAGTTTCTTCCTGCCCCCACGTTACTTCGAGCGACTAGAGGACGAAATCCGAGCCCACATCCAGGAAGCGGATGAGACATTTAAGGAATATTTGGTCGAGTTGAGGACCAAGATGCAGCAAGCCGGATACCAAAGGAAGAAGAACTTTATCGGATCTACGAAAATATTGCACCAGAATATCGTCTGTGTATAAGACGCCACGAGTTCGCGACGCTGGAGCAATTAACCCAAATGGCAAAGGAATACGAAAGTGTGAGGCAGCTGACGTCGAGTCGCGCAGGTATTCCTAGGACGGTGACTGCAGACCGGGATAGGGCCAACGCCCGTCTGACGCCGAACCCCTTCGAGACCACGGGGGTACCCGTTCAAGGAGGGAATGCAACTCACCGAATGATCAGACAGCCCCTCTCGAACGTCGACGTACAGCGAGCTTGTAGTAGATGTGGAGAAGTCGGTCACTTTAGGCGGGGTTGTACTAACCCACGTCTGAACATTTTTTGGGACTGCGGTCGAAGGAACACATTGACCGTCGACTGTTGTCGCCGAGATACCCCGGGAAACGAACAACGTCTTCGCCGAGATGCGGGCGCAGCGGAGACGAATGCTGTAACAGCCCGGCACCAAGAAACCCACCATTAAGGATAAGCAACGGCCTGATCACTGCTTCCGTGCAGATCGGAGGCCGATGGGTGGATGCCACGGTGGATACAGGAGCGTCGAGGAGCTTTGCGAGTGAAGGGTACGCTCGTATGGTAGCAAGACCTGAGGAGATGCAGGAGATCATCACTACGATAGCGTTAGCTGATCGGTCAAGCCTGGCAGTGAAGAAGCTATGGCGTACACGCGTGGAGTTAGCTGGCACCCGAGTGTGGATGCCATTCTTGGTGATGCCAACCATGTTGGATCGCGTGATATTAGGTATGGATTTCTTGGCGGCAATGGGAACGCGGATTCAGTGCGGAGAAGCTACCTTAAAGGTAAAAATGGCGAAGAACCAACGGCGGAAGAGGATGATCTGAGACCCGACCAGCGGAAATTCATCACTCGCGAGTTGGCGCTTTTCAAGAAGCTTCAAGGCGTATCACACGTGGCGGAGCATCGGATAATAATGCGAGACGATAAACCCTTGAAACAGAGGTACTACCTAAGGAATCCGGCAATGCAGAGCGTGATCGACACCCAAGTGGACGAACTACTCCGCGAAGACGCCATCGAACCGTCACGGAGTCCACATAGCGCACCCATAGTGTTGGTCAAAAAGAAGACGGGTGAATGGCGCATGTGTGTTGATTATAGGCAATTGAACGCTCACTCAGTACCCCCGCGCGTTATCCCGGCAACCCTGTGAAGTCTTGCAACAGATGACCGAGGTGGAGACACCCTGTAAATGGATCCAAGGTATGCAAGTTAAGATAAGACAGTGCCCCGAGAAGTTCTCAGACTACATGACGGAAAATGGACAACTATACCGGAATTTGGGACATAGAGCGGATGACGAGGACTACTTCCCGTGGAAACTGTGCGTCCCTAGTTCAAACAGGGTCCGAGTCCTCCGAGAATGCCACGACGCACCCACGGCTGGACATTTGGGCGTCCGAAAAACCGTTTCTCGACTATCTCAGAGGTATTTCTGGCCCGGCATGTTTAGGGACGCGAAGCGTTACGTCCAGCGCTGCGAGTCGTACCAGAAGTTTAAAACCGCTCAGACGAAGGCGGCAGGCAAAATGCTGACCCGCGTAACAAGCGAACCGTTTGACGTTCTATGCGCAGACTTTGTCGGCCCGCTACCTCGGTCAAAGCACGGAAACACCATGCTCCTCGTGTTTCATGACATCTTTTCCAAATGGGTGGAATTGATCCCGTTAGGGAAAGCTACCGCCGCCCAGGTTCAGAAGGCATTCCGGGAACGGATTCTGGGTCGGGTCGGCATCCCTCGGAAGTTCGTCTGCGATAATGGTACTCAATTCACCAGTCGCACTTTGAAAGAGTACTTCAGCACGATAGGGGTAGAGGTCCAATATACTGCCCCATACTGTCCACAAGAGAACCCGACCGAGAGGACGAATCGGACTGTCAAGACGATGATAGCCCAACTCACCGAGGGAGACCAAAGTTCCTGGGACGAGCTGTTACCGGAAATAGCGCTCGCCATCAACGCAAGTGTATCGGACTCGACGGGATACAGTCCCGCCTTTCTGACGCAAGGACGCGAACCCAGACTCCCTACTATGTTATACGACGAGGTCACCCCTGGATCGGCGGTGATATCTAAGGACCCCGCAGGAAAAGCGCTCCAACTCAGGGGAATCTTCGACATCGTCAGATCCAACCTCCAACGTGCTTCCCAAGAGCAAGCACGTCATTACAACCTTCGACGCCGTGAGTGGAGAAGCTCGGTGACAAAGTGTGGGTACGCCAACATCCCCTCTCGAAGGCAGCCGAAGGTTTCGCCGCCAAATTGGCCCCAAATATGACGGTCCCTACACCGTAATGAGGTTCACATCCCCAAACCTTGTTCTGTTACGACGCCCCGGGGAAAGACGTTCACGCTCCGCCAACATCAGCCAACTGAAACCCTATGACCCAGAGGACTTCGAGAATGCGGCCGCAGAAGAAGATGACGAAGCTACCCAGGGAGCCGACACGAGAGGTTAAGTAGGATACAAGGTCATACGGTAATTTCTAAGCTGAATTGTACTAACACACCCTATGTTATTATCTAAGTATTCTAAGTAGAGGTTTCACTGCACCGATAGGTAGGGAGCTTAATCAATAAGGGTCTCGTATCTATAAGTTTAGTCTCCGCTTTCAGATGGAAGAAGTCATCGAGTTGTCGGATGGTTCCGACGATACCGAATCTTTTCATCACGACCTTTCCGATCGCGACGAGTGGGTCGCGGAAGGATACAGCGGAGGAGATTCGGACACATCGGGAGACGAAGAGGGAGAGATCGCAGAGGACCAGGTTACCGACGATGGCCAAGGAGAAGAAGACCCACACGGCGGCGCTGAGTCTTCCGACGACCAGGAGCCTGGGGGTACAGGTGGGTCGCGGTTTGCGGGCATGTGGAGCCCTAAACCCGGCGAAACACGACGACCCGATCGACCATCGGCAGCGTTCAACGTCGAGGACGACTCCAGCAACGCGAGCGACAGCGACGAACGCGACGAGCCTCAGGATTACACGAGAGGTCGTCGCTCACAGGGGCCAGGCTATTACGCACCGCGAGGAGACGACGAACAGCCGTGGACCAGGCGAGATCCTCGAGGCGGTCAACCGCGATACACCGAGTCCCACCAACGTCCCTCCATTGAACACTCGTGTCATCGTACGGTCGAAGACCAAGTCAGCCGCTGGGAAGGGCATGTCGCGATGATGCGCATCGAGGTCAAGTCGGTCGTGTTTAAGACACCCTGGATACACGCCGAAGGTCCTTACGTGGACGAACCTCCATCACCACCGCTACCCCCCGCTCTGGATTGGGACGCGACGTTCCGTCCCCAGGCAGAGGTCCCGACGTCCCCCCGTCGGCCGTCGTGCACGCCGAAGAAGACCCGCACGCACGAAACGCAGACATCCCCGACTTGCTGGCAGCGTTCGCCGAAGCAGACCCGTGCCCGGTCTGTCCAGACGTCGCCAACTTGCCGACAACGCTCGCCGAGGGAGACTCGCGTCCAGGCGGTCCAGACATCCCCGGTCGGACTACGGCGCTCACCACGGGAGACCGGAGGGCAGGAGACGAAGCGTTGCCGCGTGAGTTCGCACCACGGGACTCACCACGTGAAATATTTTATGGAGTGCGAGTTGGCGACCGACAGCGAGGACGGGGTAGAAGATCGCCCCTCGGAGAACTCGGAGGCAGCAGAGGCCAGTACGGCAGACCCGGGCCCGACGGACGAGGCCAAGGAGGACGACGTTGCGGTCCAATCGACGTCACACCAATTCCCGATCTGCGCACCGCCAGGAGCACCACTGACCGAATGGGAGGACGGAGTTCTCGATCAGGTCTTGACCGAGATCCAGGGGACCGGTTGGGACGGGTCATTCGTGGAGGAGTTGACCTCATCCATAGCAACTCCGGAGGTACCTCGAGACGACTTAGCCCCGTGAAGGTTGGATTGGGACGGGCGAACTGCGGCGATTGCCGACATCGGCCATTCGTCTGATCGCCGAGAGGGCGGCCGAACAAGCCGGACGAGGGACACCGCGTTCGCTTCGCCGTTAAGGGGCTGGATTGGCACTACGTCGTTACCGTGAAGAGCGACGGGCGGTTCATCATCAGCCCCCGGTAGTAAAGGGGGGGGTGTGACGATCCCGCCTGACGGCTAGGCCGCCACAATATATATTTAAGCAATAGTTATCTAAGTTTCACATTATTACCATTAGTATGTAAGAGATATAAAATGAAGTATTATAATTTAGTAATGGTTAAGCGATCTTATGGATTTTTGGGTATAAAACCAAAATAGGTCTAGTTTGGTTACGCACCACCCGTCCGAGGTGGACACCATAGAAAAAAATACTGGAAAATAGAGAGAATACCAAACCTTCCTGGGTGAGAAAGGTCCAAAAGGATGAGAGGGTCACACGGCGGTTTCCGACACTCTCTCGGCTCTTGGACTTGGAAGCGATCGGTAGCGCACGCGGACAAAGTAAATAAAGAAAACACGTGTGAAAGAGAACGCGGTCGGTAGGAAATAAGGTTAGTGAATCAGTGTAATCGGCGCAGTGAAACACAGGGACGTTTTAAAAACAAAGAATTAAACTGAGTGAACTCGTACGAAAAGAAACGTCAAGCCGGATTGTTATGCATTTTATTTTTACTCCGTACCCCTTTGTTCCCCGAGTGATTCAGGCCGTTGGCGATTTATGACCCAATTGGAAGCGGTAAATTATTTGCACCATATACATACACGTTATCCTGATCTACTGAATTTCATCCACTAACCTGCCTGCGTAGTGAGGCGGAAGATCCCCTCATTCTCCTACTTAGTTCCCCCCACCCCCCGCGAAGTGGCAGATCCCTTCGTGCCCTACTAACCCCCGCGGCGAGACGGAAGATCCTCTCACGAATCCCCCTCTAATATCCTACCGCGAAGTGGCAGATCCCTTCGTGTCCTACTAACCCCCGCGGCGAGACGGAAGATCCTCTCACGCATCCTCTCCTCGTATCCTACCGCGAAGTGGCGGACCCCTTCGTATCCTATTAACTCCGACGGTGAGACGGAAGATCCTCTCACCGGCCCTATTAATCCCACATCTTAACGGAAAGGCAGATCCTTCCGACTAATGAAACTTGCTTCCAGCCGGTCAACCACGATAGAATCCGGCTGCGGCCTCGCCGCCCGCCCGTGGGATTCTTGACCCCTCGAACCACGCGTCTCGGCCAACCACAATAGAATCCGGCTGCGGCCTCGCCCGAAGGTCCAGCCCGTGGGATTCTTGATCCCTAGCACCACACATCTCGGCCAACCACGATAGAATCCGGCTGCGGCCTCGCCCGAAGGTCCAGCCCGTGGAATTTTCCGCCCCGGAAGGACTTGGTGTTCTGATGTTATCGTACCCTCAAAGGTCCTGGAACACTTCGGGATAATTGATCAAAAATCGTCGTTCGCCGCTCGAACATTACTCTCTAGCCCTATGTCTCAGTGACTTTACAAATTTCTTGTAAAAGGACCCCTGGAACCGACTGAGAGTTGTATCCTGGCCAGAGAGCACCCTTACTGATGTCTACATTATTCTGTTGTACAAAGATTTCTAAGTCATTTAGTTTATTGCCAAGCCCACAGGCATTCCAGTAGGCAATTTTAAAAGAGTTGTTAATAGCTGCGTTTATAGGATTAGGTTGTTGTTGGACAGGGCTTCCTACTTGTATAGTAGGAAGAGTAGATGTATTATAAACGTAAGGCTGGTTGTTAGTTATGGCATGTTCAAATAGATTGTTATTGTTAGACATTGGAGGAGTCATTAACGTTAGCATTGGCGCTTGTTTTAAGCGTGCCAATAAATACTTGTAACAAGTCTATAAGGGCATCCATTTTTTTGCCTACCTCGCTTACTGTGAATAAACTTTGTTGTACAGACTTCAGTATTTCATCATTTGTAGATAGGGCATCTCCTTCATTTCGCTGGTTTCCTTGCTGAAGGCTGCTAGTGGGTGTCTGAGTCTTGTTGTATCTGTTGAAAGACAATTAGTGGGATTTACAGACATTTTGTCCCTAACAGAGTTTTGTTCAGCTATCAGTTTTTGTTGAAAATGCATCAGGTGAGTTTTGGCTGTGTTTTTATTGTATGCATTTCTTAAAAACTTATTGGCAACCTGGCTGTAAGTGGGTTTATCCACAGAGGTAGTAGTGTCTCGGAATGGATTGCGTTTTCCTTGTCCATGCGGTTGGTTAGTTGACATATCATTGTTGTTGTTGATGGCCTGCCGAGTGTTGTTTGTCTGGCTGGTGTTCAGCTGGTCCTGTATTAAAGGTGTGGGTTGCGGCTGCCTATTTAGAAGATTGAGCTTATTTTGCCTTCCAATGGATACGTGGACACGGTATGCTAGAAGTCGCGACTGTGCTTTTTTAAATTCAGGACATCCTTTATAGCTGGCAATGTGGTTGAGTCCACAGTTCGCACATTTAAGGTTGGATATTCTGATCTCCGAGCAATCCGTGGATGGGTGGGACCCTGCACATTTGAGACATACAAAATCACGACGACAGAAGTTTTTCGTGAGCCCATAGCTTCGACAGCGGTGGCACATTGCAGGCTCTAGTCGTCTAAGCTGCCGCTCTACTCTTACACGTTGGTTGCCTATTGTTGTAACTTCTAAGATTTTGTCATTAGTTTGGTCCGTGGTAGGAGCAAGCTCTACTTCGAATATATCTAATGGCTTCCTTCTTCGCTGGTGTCTGATGTTGCTGATGTACCTGACTGTATAACCTTGCTCATTCAACTGGCTCCGGATCTGGTCACAAGGTGTGGAATGATGTAGATGTTTTATTACAATCCTGTAGCCACGTTCAGATCGATGTTGATGAGTGTGCGTTTGTCGTTTGTCTGTTTCCAGTTTGGCCATGATCTGTTGGTAAGAGTTAAAGTCATTACTATCTATTTTTATTCGGTTACCATTTAGAGTTATAATAGTGTATTTATCTTGTAGTCCTTGGATGTTGTTGATAGACTCTATTAATGGCTGAATGTCAGTAACATCATGCAGGAAGATAGCAGGAACCTTCTTGCTCAGTGCCAGTGGGTCCTCTGCCTGGACCAGATCAGCATGCGTACTTATGGTTGGGGTACACAGGTCTGTGGTGGTCAAAGCTGGTGTTGGGCAGATACGTCACTTGCGTGTCTGCGGGAGCGTTTATGTTGCCGGTGTTAATCCGTTTGTTGCTGGCAGTATTAGCAGGGTTAGGGTTAGTATTCATGTTGTACTCAGTGTGACTTTTTATTTCTTTATTATTTGCTATTGCTTTCTTAATGATTTTATTATCCTTGTCAATTAGTTGGTTATTTAATGTAATAGGAGGTATAGAGTTGCAGTCAGATGAATAATCAGTGACACTTGAAATGCTATCCCCAACAAGCATGCTCTCATTTAATTAAATTTATTTATTAATGTCTGTGGCATATGTTAGGGTACACGCTTATTATGTGGATTTGGTGGCAAAAGTCAAATGCTTCCGCCAGAAAAAATGCTTCGTAGTTGGCACGAAGAGGTTAAGTTTAGCACAGGTGGTCAGTATTCAGCGCCAAAAGGCTAGGCTTTGGCGCTAAAATGCTTCGTAGTTGGTGCGAAGAGGTTAAGTTTGCCGCAAGTGGTCAGTATTTGGCGCCAAGATGATAGGTTTTGGCGCGGAAATGCTCAGTTTTGGCGCAAAAAGGTTTGGTTATGGCGCCAAATGAACAATAGATTTTTTTTGGTTAGGCGCATAAAACACCTTTGGCAAAGCGAGATAAGACCAATTTTACACTCAATTCCACTTTAGGCAAGAGAAAAAGTGTCCCTCTTTTTATTTCTGTTTTACTTTAATTTGGCACGTAAGTTTGATGTGCATCGATGTATGTGTCAGTATAAAATTAAGTACACGTAACAAACTGTTGCACTATTACATGCGCTTCAATTGGGCACAAAACATTTTTTAACACATTAAAAAGTAGTCAGTATCCTTTATTTCTCTTGGTTTTTTTTCCGGTTTAGGTAGTGCGTTGTCAAAGCAACCACGTTTATTTTCAGTTTTCGTTTTTTTCTTTTTTTTTTCGGTAGTGTGTTGTCAATGCAAGCACTTTTTTTTTTTTTGTTTTCGGTAGTGTGTTGTCAATGCAAGCACGAATATGACTGAGCACATAAAAGCGTGCCCAGCAGTCTTTATTTGATCAACAAGTAATTTATGTTTTTTACAAATATAAATAAAGGCCATACAGGCGGAGACCTATACAGGTTTTACAATATTGGCGTTAATACCGTTTTAGAGGGCCAGGGGCAATAAAAATGCTAGAATTAAAGCTAGAATACTATATCTAGAACAATTTGAATTAGTGGATTTGTTTACAACACCAGTTTTTGTGTGTCGGCTTTAAAATAATAAATAGTACTGACAATACTGCAACAGCTGTTTTCTTAAGTGGCAACGCCGCGTTTGTTTGTTTACATTTTCAAATTGGCGTGGCAGCAGTAAATTAATTACAAGATTCAATAAAAATTTAATAGTTTTAAGTTTCTTTTCAGGTATCGCTAGTTCAAGATGAGGGCCAGTGTCACATTAGGTGGATCGGTGGATTAATAGCAGGTAAGTGCCATGGAGTAGAAATTGCAGTTACGCAGCTTTCTGGAAATTTCCAGTCGTCCTTGCAGCGACGCTCTGGATGGAGATTGAAACTGCAAGAGGCCCGCCTCTCGTCATCGAAGTCCTTGGCAGCTACAGAATGTCAGTGTGGCATCTGGTGGATCTGTGGATTATTAGCAGGTAAGTACAATTAATGCAATGATTAGCGGCCCAGTAAGTATAGGCCCATCTTATCGGCAGAAGCCAAGCACAACAGTTTGCTTGTAGATGAAATTAATAAGGATTAACAGATTAATTCCTCTTTTATTTCCAAATATAGGTCGTAACTAGATGGAGGCAGGTGTGTCATCAGGTCGATCAGTGGATTAAAAGTGCCTTTTGTTATGGTTTGTAGCTTTTGGCTGAATTAGATTTCATTTCAGGTGTTGATTTAATTGGCACGCGCCGTCCTTTGGTAGGCTCTAGGTAGTAACTCAGTCCTGTGAGGAGACCCACCAGGTGGATCAGTGGATTTCGGTAGTGTGTTGTCAATGCAAGCACGAATATGACTGAGCACAACAAAGTGTGGCCAGCAGTTATTTATTTGAGCAACAAGTATGTTATGTTTTATACAAATACAAATAAAGGCCGTATAGGCGGAGACCTTACAGGTTTTACAATACTGGTGTTTAACCATTTAAAAAAAAAGCCAAGGGCAGTATAATATACTAGAATTAACACTAAAATACTGGATCTAATACATTTTAAATTAGTGGATTTGTTTTTTTATGTGCCCGTTTAGAAAAAATACTAGATAGTAATGACAATTTTGTAACAGCTGTTTAAGTGGCAGCGCTATGTATGTTTGTTTACAAATTCTAATTGAAATTGACGTAAAAACTGTAAATTAATTGCAAAAATAGTAATAATTAATAGTTTTTAAATTTCTTTTAGGTATCGCTTAACCAAGACGAGGGTCAGTGTCACATCAGGATGATCGGTGGATTAACAGGAGGTAGGTGTCTTGAAATACAAATTGTAGTTTCGTGGCTGATAACATTTCATTTATAGCTGATGGACGCGACGCTCAGGTGGCAATTGGAACAGGAAAAAGACCCTTCTCGCCGTGGGAGTAATTGGCAGCAACCAGTCCTGTGAGGAGGCACTCCTTCATTTCCGTTTTGATTACTTCTTTTCAGGTGTTGTTTCCAGTACGATGAGGGCAAGAGTATCATCAGGTGGATTCGGTGGATTAAAAGCAGGTAAGTGTTATTTATTAGTGTTTTTTTTTTTATTTAAATTCTGGCTAATATTTATTTCCATTTCAGGTGTTGAGTTAATTAGTACACGCCGTCCTTTTGGCACGCTCTGGATTGTAGCTCGGTTCTGTGAGGAGGTCCTCTTTCATACACAGTAATCAAGTGCGACAGCTACCCCTCAGTTCAGTGGATACTATGCGCATTAATTTAATAAATATTAACCTTTGATTACTTATTTTAAGGTGTTGTTTGTAGCAAGATGAGGACAAGTGGAACATCAGTTGGATTTAGTGAATTAAAGCAGGTAAGTGTTATTTATTAATGTATTTAAATTTTGGCTAATATTTATTTCATTTCAGGTGTTGAGTTAATTAGTACACGCCGTCCTTTTGGCACGCTCTGGATTGTAGCTCGGTTCTGTGAGGAGGTCCTCTTTCATACACAGTAATCAAGTGCGACAGCTACCCCTCAGTTAAGTGGATACTATGCGCATTAATTTAATAAATATTAACGTTTGATTATTTATTTTCAGGTATTGTTTGTACCAAGTTGAGGACAAGTGGAAAATCAGTTGGATTCAGTGGATTAAAGCAGGCAAGTGTTATTTATTAATGTTTTTAAATTTTGGCTAATATTTATTTCATTTCAGGTGTTGAGTTAATTAGTACACGCCGTCCTTTTGGTACGCTCTGGATTGTAGCTCGGTTCTGTGAGGAGGTCCTCTATCATACACAGTAATCAAGTGCGACAGCCACCCCTCAGTTAAGTGGATACTGTGCGCATTAATTAAATAGGTATTAACGTTTGATTACTTTTTTTTTGCAGGTGTTGTTTGTGGATTAAAGCAGGTAAGTGTTATTTATTAATGTTTTTAAATTTTGGCTAATATTTATTTCATTTCAGGTGTTGAGTTAATTAGTACACGCCGTCCTTTTGGCACGCTCTGGATTGTAGCTCAGTTCTGTGAGGAGGTCCTCTTTCATACACAGTAATCAAGTGCGACAGCTACCCCTCAGTTAAGTGGATACTGTGCGCATTAATTTAATAGGTATTAACGTTTGATTACTTATTTTCAGGTGTTGTTTGTAGCAAGATGAGGACAAGTGGAACATAAGTTGGATTCAGTGGATTAAAGCAGGTAAGTGTTATTTATTAATGTTTTTAAATTCTGGCTAATATTTATTTCATTTCAAATGTTGAGTTAATTAGTACACGCCGTGCTTTTGGCACGCTCTGGATTTTAGCTCGGTTCTGTGAGGAGGTCCTCTTTCATGCACAGTAATCAAGTGCGACAGCTACCCCTCAGTTAAGTGGATACTATGCGCATTAATTTAATAAATATTAACGTTTGATTATTTATTTTCAGGTATTGTTTGTACCAAGTTGAGGACAAGTGGAACATCAGTTGGATTCAGTGGATTAAAGCAGGTAAGTGTTATTTATTAATGTTTTTAAATTTTGGCTAAAATCTATTTCATTTCAGGTGTTGAGTTAATTAGTACACGCCGTCCTTTTGCCACGCTCTGGATTGTAGCTCGGTTCTGTGAGGAGGTCCTCTTTCATACACAGTAATCAAGTGCGACAGCCACAACTCAGTTAAGTGGATACTGTGCGCATTAATTTAATAGGTATTAACGTTTGATAATTTTTTTTCAGGTGTTGTTAGTGGATTAAAGCAGGTAAGTGTTATTTATTAATGTTTTTAAATTTTGGCTAATATTTATTTCATTTCAGGTGTTGAGTTAATTAGTACACGCCGTCCTTTTGGCACGCTCTGGATTGTAGCTCAGTTCTGTGAGGAGGTCCTCTTTCATACACAGTAATCAAGTGCGACAGCTACCCCTCAGTTAAGTGGATACTGTGCGCATTAATTTAATAGGTATTAACGTTTGATTACTTATTTTCAGGTGTTGTTTGTAGCAAGATGAGGACAAGTGGAACATAAGTTGGATTCAGTGGATTAAAGCAGGTAAGTGTTATTTATTAATGTTTTTAAATTCTGGCTAATATTTATTTCATTTCAAATGTTGAGTTAATTAGTACACGCCGTCCTTTTGGCACACTCTGGATTGTAGCTCGGTTCTGTGAGGAGGTCCTCTTTCATACACAGTAATCAAGTGCGACAGCTACCCCTCAGTTAAGTGAATACTATGCGCATTAATTTAATAAATATTAACGTTTGATTATTTATTTTCAGGTATTGTTTGTACCAAGTTGAGGACAAGTGGAACATCAGTTGGATTCAGTGGATTAAAGCAGGTAAGTGTTATTTATTAATGTTTTTAAATTTGGCTAATATTTATTTTATTTCAGGTGTTGAGTTAATTAGTACACGCCGTCCTTTTGTCACGCTCTGGATTGTAGCTCTGTTCTGTGTTCATACACAGTAATCAAGTGCGACAGCTACTCCTCAGTTAAGTGGATACTGTGCGCATTAATTTAATTTTTCGGTAGTGTGTTGACAATGCAAGCACGAGTAGGACTGGGCACATAGAAGCGTGCCCAGCAGTCTTTATTTGATCAACAAGTAATTTATGTTTTTTACAAATATAAATAAAGGCCATACAGGCGGAGACCTATACAGGTTTTACAATATTGGCTTTTTTACCGTTTTAAAAGGCCATTTGCAATAAAAAATGCTAGAATTAAAGCTAGAATACTATATCTAGTACAATTTGAGTTAGTGGATTTGTTTACAACACCTGTTTTTGTGTGTCGGCTTTAAAATACTAGATAGACAATACTGCAACAGCTGTTTTCTTAAGTGGCAACGCCGCGTTTGTTTGTTTACATTTTCAAATTGGCGTGGCAGCAGTAAATTAATTACAAGATTCAATAAAAAAATAAAAAAAATTTAATAGTTTCAAGTTTTTTTTTTCAGGTATCGCTAGTTCAAGATGAGGGCCAGTGTCACATTAGGTGGATCGGTGGATTAACAGCAGGTAAGTGCCATGGAGTAGAAATTGTTGTTACGCAGTTTTCTGGAAATTTCCATTTTTTAGCGGATGTATTTTTAGTAGTTGCCGTCCTGGCAGCGACGCTCTGGATGGAGATCGGAACTGCAAGAGGCCCGCCTCTCGTCATGGAAGTTATTGGCAGCTACAGCATGCCAGTGTGGCATCAGGTGGATCTGTGGATTATTAGCAGGTAAGTACAATTAATACAATGATTAGCGGCCCAGTAAGTATAGGCCCATCTTATCCGCAGAAGCCAAGCACAACAGTTTGCTTGTAGATAAAATTAATAAGGATTAACAGATTAATTCCTCTTTTATTTACAGGTATAGGTCGTAACTAGATGGAGGCCGGTGTGTCATCAGGTCGATCAGTGGATTAAGAGCAGGTAAGTGCCTTTTGTTATGGTTTGTAGCTTTTGGCTGAATTAGATTTCCATTTCAGGTGTTTATTTAATTGGTACACGCCGTCCTTTTGGCACGCTCTGGGTTGTAACTCAGTTCTGTGAGGAGGCATTCCTTCATCCGCAATAATCAAGTGCAACAGCCGCCCATCAGTTAAGTGGATACAGCATGCATTTGTTTTTATATGTTTTTAGTAAGTATTAAGTTTGATTACTTCTTTTTCAGGTGTTGTTTGTATCAAGATGAGAACAAGTGTAATATCAGGTGGATACGGTGGATTAAAAGCAGGTAAGTGTTATTTATTAATGTTTTTTTTTTTTAGCTTTTGGCTTATATTAGTTTCCATTTCAGGTGTTGATTAATTTGTACATGCCGTCCTTTTGGCACGCTCTGGGTAGTAACTCGGTCCTGTGAGAAGGCCTTCCTTCATCCGCAGTAATCAGGTGCAACAGCCGTCCCTCAGTTAAGTGGGTACTGCATGTATTATTTTATACATAATTTTAACAAGTATTAGCGGTTTGATACTTTAGCGGTAATACTCTTTATATTTTTAGGTATTTTTATAGCAAGATGAAGTCCAGTGTAACATCAGGTGGATTCGGTGGATTAAAAGCAGGTAAGTGTTATTTATTAATGTTTTTTAGCTTTTGGCTGATATTGGTTTTTATTATGGTTTGTAGCTTTTGGCTGAATTAGATTTCCATTTCAGGTATTTATTTAATTGGTAAATGCCGTCCTTTTGGCACGCTCTGGGTAGTAACTCAGTCCTGTGAGGAGGCATTCCTTCATCCGCAGTAATCAGGTGCAACAGCCGTCCCTCAGTTAAGTGGGTACTGCATGTATTATTTTATAGATGATTTTAACAAGTATTAGCGGTTTGATTACTCTTTTTATTTTTAGGTATTTTTTATAGCAAGATGAAGACCAGTGTGACATCAGGTGGATTCACTGAGTTAAAAGCAGGTAAGTGTTATTTATTAGTGTTTAGAATTTTTAGTTGATATTAATTTATATTTCAGGTTTATTTAATTGGAACTCGCCGTCCTTTTGGCACGCTCTGGGTAGTAACTCAGTCCTGTGAGAAGGCCTTCCTTCATCCGCAGTAATCAGGTGCAACAGCCGTCCCTCAGTTAAGTGGATACTGCATGTATTAGTTTAGAGATAATTTTAACAAGTATTAGCGGTTTGATTACTCTTTTTATTTTTTAGGTATTTTTTATAGCAAGATGAACCCCAGTATGACATCAGGTGGATTCACTGAGTTAAAAGCAGGTAAGTGTTACTTATTAGTGTTTATAATTTTTAGTTGATATTAATTTATATTTCAGGTTTATTTAATTGGTACTCGCCGTCCTTTTGGCACGCTCTGGGTAGCAACTCAGTCCTGTGAGAAGGCCTTCCTTCATCCGCAGTAATCAGGTGCAACAGCCGTCCCTCAGTTAAGTGGATACTGCATGTATTAGTTTATAGATAATTTAACAAGTATTAGCAGTTTGATTACTTTTTTTTTATTTTTTCTTAGGTATTGTTTATAGCAAGATAAATCCAGTGTAACATCAGGTGGATTCGGTGGATTAAAAGCAGGTAAGTGTTATGAATTAACTTTTATTTAACTTCTGTCTGATATTAATTTCCATTGTAGATGTTTATTTAATTGGTTTACGCCGTCCTTTTGGCACGCTCTGGGTAGTAACTCAGTCGTGTTGGAAGGCCTTCCTTCATCCGTAGTAATCAAGTGCAACAGCCGTCCCTGAGTTATGTGGATACTGCATGTATTAGTTTATAGATAATTTTAACAAGTATTAGCGGTTTGATTAGTCTTTTTAATTTTTTTTAGATATTTTTATAGCAAGATAAAGACCAGGTGGATTCGGTGAATTAAAAGCAGGTAAGTGTTATATATTAGTGTTTATGATTTTTAGTTGATATTAATTTACTTTTCAGGTGCTATTTAATTGGTACTCGCCGTCCTTTTGGCACGCTCGGGGTAGTTACTCAGTCCTCTGAGAAGGCCTTCCTTCATCCGCAGTAATCTAATATTAATTTCCATTTATTAGTTTATAGATAATTTTAACAAGTATTAGCGGTTTTATTACTCTTTTTTTTTTTTTTTTTTTAAGCTATTTTTTATGGCAAGATGAAGACCAGTGTAATATCAGGTGGATTCAGTGAATTAAAAGCAGGTAAGTGTTATATATTAGTGTTCATAATTTTTAGTTGATATTATTTTATATTTCAGGTGTTTATTTAATTGGTACACGCCGTCCTTTTGGCACGCTCTGAGTAGTAACTCAGTCCTGAGATGGCCCTCCGCAGCAATGGCCTGTATTAGAGTAAACGTCCACCATGATGATTTGGTGGCAAAAATCTCATGCTTCGCAAGAAAAAAATAAAATGCTTTGTAATTGACCTGAATAGGTTAGATTTGTTGTAATTGCTGAGTATTTGGCGCCAAAATAATAATTTTTGGCGCAAAGATGCCTGGTTTTGGGGCAAAAGTTTGGTTATGGCGCCTTTTTTGGAGCGATGTATGTACATACTTTGATGTGCAGTTGCATGCGTCAGTATAAAATTAAGTACACTTCACAAACAGTTGCACTATATATGCGCGTCGATTGGGCACGAAACATTTTTAACATGTTAAAAGTAGACAGTATTCTATTTCGAGTAGCGTTTTAGGTTTTTTTTATTTTTAGTTTTAGTTATTAGTTTAATTTATTTAGTTTGTTGTTTAATTTAGCTTTGTCATACGGCAGTGCGCCGTAAATGCAAGCATGAACTTTTAGCAGTGTGCCCTCGATTCAAGCACGAATAAAACTTTGCACACAAATGTGTTTTTCTTCTTTTTTCGGCAGCGTGTCAAGTACGAATAAGATTCTCACTAAGAGAAATTCGAATAAATTGTGATCCATTTTCTTGTCGGTAGTGTGTTGTCAATGCAAGCACGAATATGACTGAGCACAACAAAGTGTGGCCAGCAGTTATTTATTTGAGCAACAAGTATCTTATGTTTATACAAATAGAAATAAAGGCCGTATAGGCGGAGACCTCACAGGTTTTACAATACTGGTGTCGGGGTCAAACCAAGGGCAGTAGAATATACTAGAATTAACACTAAAATACTAGATCTAATACATTTTAAATTAGTGGATTTGTTTTTTTATGTGCCCGTTTAGAAAAAATACTAGATAGTAATGATAATTTTGTAACAGCTGTTTACTATAAGTGGCAGCGCTATGTTTGTTTGTTTACAAATTCTAATTAAAATTGACGTGAAAATTGTAAATTATTTGCAAAAATAGTAATAATTAATAGTTTTTAAATTTCTTTTAGGTATCGCTTAACCAAGACAAGGGCCAGTGTCACATCAGGAAGATTTCGTGGCTGATAACATTTCAGGCCGGTGTCGGGACAAGCAGCAGCCGCCACCTAATTTATAGATAAAGCTCAAACAAAGCTTTCGTATTACATACTAATTACTTATGTTCTCGCCTTCGTTGGTCGCAAGCCGACTCTCTCTCTCTCTCTCGGCCGCTCGACTTCAGCGCTTATCGGCAGCATCGTCAGATAGAGAGCTTTATCTGCGCTAATTATCTAAAGCGGGATCACTGCATTCATTGCGCGCGCTCAATATATTGGCATATATTTTCTGTATCCTCCGCAACAATAAAAATTCTTATTATAACGTTTAACTAATTATATCGGCGTTATTATTTCGAGTTTAAAGGATAGTCGTTGAAAAATCTCAATGACTGAACATTGGTGACCCCGACGTGATATTTTGAAACAATTATTAATTCGCGAAAGTAAAATAAAGTTTCTAAAATATACACATATATCACTACAGTGCATATCATTGTTTAAAATAAATAAACATACATATAAAGTTTCATAACCAAAAATAGTTATAAAGTGCATGCCGGTCGTCAATTGCCATCCGGCCCGTTATTTAGTGCACCTGCTACCTACGTATACATACATACATGCATACATTCCGTTTTCGAGTGCATTCGCCAACGCACAAACCGTTATACAAACATACAGCCGCTAATTCGGGTACGGTTCTTGTGTGCACAGTGGGACAGATTGCGTTCGCCGTGGTCAAATACGAAATATTATTATATAATATTATTAAACAATTTGTAATATTAAATTTGGCTTCAGCTTAGCGGCCGTGCACAGTGGGACAGGTTGTATTCGTCGCGAGCAAATTAAAACTATTATTAAATAATAAAACAAATAATAAATAATACAAAAAAATAATAAAATAATACGAAAATACAAATAAATAAATATAATAATACTAATTTCGCTGCAGTTTAGCTTTGTTAAATTGGTCGTAATTTGAGACTAGTAGCGATGGATGCCAGCGCGGCAGACGCAGGTTCACCCACTCTACCTCGGAGTGCTATTTTGAAATGCAAGGCCAATGCTCTCCTCCAGGATTTGAAGAGGATACAAGGAGCCCTTCACCCAATTTCAAGCGTGGAGGACGCCATGCTCCACGTGCGTCATGGCCAGTTATTCTCAGTGTACGATGACTTCAAGGCCATCCACGGGAATCTTGAAGAATTAGACATTTCGGAGATCGGCAGCGACTTGCGATGGACCGTGTCGGAGCTCGTCGCGACGATGCACGCTGAAATAGAGCACGAAACCTTGCGACGCTCTGCTCAAATGGCTGCCCACTCAACTCTCACCAACGGGATCTCCTCTATGCCATACCCAGGGCTCAGTCGCAGCTTTCAAGCTCTGCCGCCTATTCCGCTCCCTACCTTCAGTGGAGGATACTCCGAGTGGTCTGAGTTCCAATCTATCTTCTCAACTATGGTAGCCGGAAATCCACATATAAGCAAGGTGGAAAAGCTGCAGAGGCTACGATCCTGTCTTCGCGACTCAGCGTTAGAAGCAGTTCGGTCCTTGGAAACTTCCGAGGAAAATTATGACGTTGCATTGGGTCTATTGGAAAAGCGATTTAGTAACCGTCGTTTAATATTTCAGGCTCATGTGAACGAGATTCTAGGCCTCTGTGTCGTGGAAGGTGGCTCAGTGGCAGGTCTACAAGGATTCTCAGATAAGTTCAATGCCCATATGCGGGCCTTGAAGAATTTGGGAACGACGCAACAAATTGCCGGCTGCATCATCGTCCAGGTGCTTCTTCAAAGATTGGACCCAGCTACCCAGGCGAAGTGGGAGGAAGGCCAGACTGCCATCAATTCAGACCTTATTCCTAAGTGGGACTCGATGGCGGAAGTCCTGGAGCAGCGATGCACGACTCTCGAGGCTGTGGATGTGGCCATGGCCGCATGCGCGCCAGGCACTCAGGTGGGAAGACGTAGAGTTGCTAATAACAGTAGATCCGCCTTCATTATTACTAATGCGCCTCCCGCTACCTGTATATTATGCGGTGGGAGGTCCCATGAGGTGCCTGCGTGTCCAAGGTTTCTGCTGTTGTCCCCTGAGAGCCGCCTAGACGAGGCTAGGCGACTTGGTCTTTGTCGAAAATGTCTCAGAACCGGCCATCACCTGCGAGACTGCGTCGCTAATAATTGCCACAGCTGTGGGAGACGGCATCACAGTTTGCTGCATTTTCTCGACTCGCAGTCTTCTAGCGGCCATCTGCCAGTTGCTTTACCCATTTCCTCCTCATCCGAGGGTTCTGAACCTCTAGCCTCATCGCCATCCACAGTCAATGCCTTAATTGCCCAAGGTCGTAGCGGCGATATAGCTTTGCTTGCAACAGCGAACATACTTGTTAGGAGCCGCGCTGGTATTTTTGTTCCTTGCCGAGCGCTTCTGGATTCTGGATCTCAAGTACACATGATTAAGTCCCGATTGGCTAATCAGCTGCAGTTGCGTAAATGCAAATCATTCATGGCGGTGTCTGGAATTGGCGATACCGGCTATGCGGCGGACGGATTCTCTGTTGATGTGCTCCTACGTTCTCACTGTTCAGAATACTCGTCTCTTATTAGTGCAGTCGTCGCTGGCAACATTACGGATCTCCAGCCTAGTTTCTGCTTAGAAGTTTCCAATTGGAATATACCATGCAATCTTAATCTCGCTGATCCAGAATTCTTTCGACCACAGCGTATCGATTTGCTCATCGGAGCCAGCCTCTTTTATGAATTGCTGTGTGTCGGACAAGTTCAGCTCTCAGCTGGCCTACCGTTGCTGCAGAAAACCCGACTTGGATGGTTTGTGTGTGGAGGCGGTTCACCTGTCGAGAGAAGGTCACTCGTAGCCACAGCCTGCAAGGATGTCACGAAGAGCCCAAGCCTGCCGGATGAACGTTTAGATTGTCTGCTCCGCCAGTTCTGGGAAATAGAGGACTGCTCCGAACCAATAGTGAAGTGGACAAAGGAAGAGCTGGATTGCGAAGCGCATTTTGTGCAACACTCTACTCGGCTTAAGTCAGGCGCTTATGCTGTGAGGCTGCCGTTGAAATGCAGTTCTGATTTGCTGGGAGAATCGTATCCCCAAGCCGTGCGTCGATTTCTCTCTCTAGAAAGGAAGCTCAGTCGTCACCCTCAATTGAAGAATTAGTATGCTGCGTTTATAAAAGAGTATTTGGAGTTGGGCCATATGTCTGCAGTTCCTGCTAATGCGAGCCTCACTCCTCGGTACGTCCTACCTCACCACTGTGTTTTGAAAGAGGACAGTTCAACAACCAAGCTCAGGGTTGTTTTTGATGGATCTGCTGCTACCACTTCTGGGTGTTCGTTGAATGACGTGTTGATGTCCGGCCCAGTTATACAGCCAAAGTTGCTTCACATCCTGTTAAGGTTCCGTTACCATCGGGTGGCCATTACAGGAGATATCTGCAAAATGTACCGATGTGTCAGAGTTTTCCCTGAGGACAGCCATTTGCAGTGTATCCTCTGGCGGGATTCCACCCAGGACGAGTTGCAGGTTTTTAAACTTGACACTGTAACTTATGGAACAAAACCAGCGTCATTTTTGTCAGTGCGAGCAATGCATCAATTGGCCGAGGATGAGCAGTCGATGTTTCCAACGGGGGCCGAGATTCTGCGACGCGACTTTTACGTGGACGATTTAATTTCTGGAGGTGCTTCTGTGGCTGAAGCTGTCAACATCATGCAGCAAACATCAGGGATCCTTGCCAAGGGTGTAACGCAGTTCTCTGGCCGGGGTAGAATCTCAATCGGGACCAAGGAACCTATACAAGAAATTTATATAGAAGGGTGGGACCTGTAGTAGGAATTTGTATGGGGAGGCTGTAAGGCGCCCGGATACGAGTGCTCTTCGACGAGGTAGTCGATCGTAAAGGCCTGTTTCCGCACGGATTCCAATCGTCGAGTATGCCTCTATGCGCGAGAGCCGTTGGTCAAACCGATCTGAACACGAGGTTGACGACAAGGCATCTATTAGAGCGCCGCCTAGCGGCCTGCAGTGGGAATAGGGCCGACGACACTGCTTGGTGCGAAACCCGGGGAGGATCCTGTTTGAGGCGCCCCGTGTAACTTCGAGGATGTTAACTAGTGTGGCGCGGATGAGCACAGTGAATGTGAGGTTAGGCGTTTGGCTTGTGAATCTCGTGTCGGAGGGTTATTCGCACACACGTCTACTCGCGGTGAAAAGTCGAAACCAAAGAGACCGAGTCAGATTTCTAGAGATCGCACTTCAGCTCGCGTCGTGTTCTCTGAACCAGTTCCCTGTTATCGATCGTGATATCGATCGCCCCCCCCCTCACGAGTGCGATAGCGGGTTAAGGGGGTTCTGCCCGTGGTGCGTGTCTCAGTTTCAAATGTAAACACCAGCTTAATTAGTTTCTCCTTAGTTACTATTACTTCATATTGATAACATAGGTGGACTCCGTGTCCAAATCTTAAAGCTAATTCTAATACCATATTAAATACTAAATAGGTGGACTCCGATCCTCGGCACGATTAAATGGAGTTTGTACGCCCTCAGATTTTGGGCGTTACATTCCCTCCTTACTTCAGGGGTAGGAATGAAATGTTTCCCGCGCCGTTCGGCTTTAGGGTGACTTGAAATGAGCCCTCCTCGGTCGGGACCCTGAAGCGCTGTCGTGCGGTGCGGGCTGCAGGACGTCGGGTGCAGATGGCCTGCCAGACGGCGACCGAGACTTGGCCGTCGGTGGTGTTGCATGTCCACCCAGCCGGAAGCGGGTGACGCTCGCCACCGGGGGGTGAACGGTTTTCGGCGGCCGAGTGCTCCAGATCTGGGGCTGCCGTTGCGGCCTGCGGGTTGTCGTCAGGGTTCGAGAGCCATTCTTGTGACGGCTCCCAGCATAGTCTCTCCATGTCTGGTGAGATCTGCCCCAGCAGGAGGTCTAGCGTCGTGGGCGACATCCCCATCGCGGTATCCGATGGAGTGGAGGCTGCTGTTGTGGGGAGGGGAAAGTCGTAGGTGACTGCCTCGGTGTCCGGTCCCTGTCCGCCAAGGGGGAGTGTGGGCTGGGTCGCCGTGTCGGAGGGTGTATCGCTTGGTGGTGGCGGATACGGAACTAGGGCGAGCGTGGGCTCCTTCCGTCGAAAAAGCTGCCCGGTGCTCTCCTCGTCGTCGCTGGGTTCCGACTCCCACTCCATGGCTTTGCCCGTAGAGAGGGTGGTGGATGGTCCGAAGAAAAACGTTGTAGTCGGACCGCGGGAAAGCGTCGCGGACGGCCCACGAGGGAGAGAGGTGGACGGCCCTGGTCCCGTCTCTTCGTCCTGCGAGCAGGTCAGAACAACGGGGCAATCCGTCGGGAATCCGAGGTCTTCGGCTGCCTCGGTCTCGTCAGGCCCCATGATGCACAGGTGCACGGGGGACGGTGGGAAGGTCACGATGGGGTCATCGGGTGGCCGATACGGTGCTTCTATTTGGATCGTTTCCCAGCTTGTTCTCATTAGATAGATCCAGGACCCCCGGTGGTATCCGCAGCGGTCCTCGCCCGTGTAAACATAGTGCGCCGCACCTTCCCTGGGATCGTCGTCGTCCTCCCGGCTGCTCACCGAGTAAGCGTCCGCGTTATCGGAGTCGCTAGCATCCTCGACATAGGGTGCTTGTTCGTCCCGCTCTTCCTCATCGTCACTGGGGTAGGGGTTCGGGTGATCCCGGTAGTTTTCGCTGCGACCGCAAGGGTTATACTCCCTGCTGCTCTCCGCTGACCCGGCTGGACTCGGGTAGATCCGATGTCCGGCCGCCTCCGTGTAGTGCGGCGAGGCTCCCCCGGCTCGAGGTGGCGTCGGCATCGACTCGTTCTCGGAGTCGCTGGATTCCGGGGCGCAGTTCGACGCTGCCCGGCGGGATGATGTCCGAGCACAGGATCCGGGAGAGGATGGGGTCGCTCTTCCCGAGACTCCTGGCTGGCGCCAGTAGCAATAGGGATAACTGGGCTGCAGCGAAAGAATCTCCTAACTTCATTCTTAAGGTCTTACTGGCTTATGACAAATTTAAACTTAGCGGGGACACAAAGAAAGGTTAGGGTACTTATGATCACCCCTCGTTGCTAATGGCGGTCGGTTGGTTCGGACTCTGGGACTGCCCGGGTTGGTCGCCGGTGTCCTCTCTGGGAGTTTCGCTGTCTTCATCCTCGGGGTTACCTGTGGAAGAAGAAAAGAACGCTTTTAAGTCTCCAATATTAGCAAGTCGCCCCTTTCGCTGGCCAGGTAGGCGGATTCGGACGACGTTGGGTGACGGGAAAGCGACCACTTTATACGGTCCGTCAAACTTTGGGGCGAGGTCTGCTGCGAACCCTTCTGCTGCTTTAGACAGATGATGTTGTCGCACGAGGACCAGTGATCCCATTTCGGGCTTCCAGGTTCGACGACGCAGATTATAATGTCTCCCCTGTTCTCGGCTGGCTTTTTGGAGATTGTTCCGCACGATCTGGAAGATCTCCTTCAGGCGCTCCTCTCACCCCGATGGGTTCGAGGACGTCGTTGCTGTTCCGGGAGTTACGCTGTCGTACCATGATCCGGGTAGCCGTGGTTCTCTAGCTTGTAGGAGAAAGGCTGGGCTATACCCGGTCGATTCCGAGACACTTGTGTTGATCGCGAGTGAGAGTTCTGGTAGCAACATATCCCAGGTGTTCTGCCCATTTTCCACGTACTGGGCGATCATAGTCTTCACCGTGCGATTCGCGCGCTCTGTGGGATTCTCTCGCGGGCTCCGAAGTGGCCGATGATCCGTTCGCGGAAAGCTCGTATCAAAGTCGCCGTACTTGCTCTGCGTAGGGGTATTAACTCGACCCATTTGGTGAATATGTCGAAGAAGACGAGGAGCATGGTATTCCCCTCTTTGGAGCGGGGCAAAGGTCCGACGAAATCCGCACACAGAATGCCAAAGGGTTCGCTGACCTGTCTCGTTAGCATCTTTCTGGCCTGTTGTCGCTGTTCTGACTTGTTTTTCTGGCACGGGATACATTGTCGCACGTGTCGTCGCACGTCGCGGAACATCCTCGGCCAGTAGTACTTATGCGAGATCCTGATGATGGTTTTCCTAATGCCAAGATGTCCGGCGGTGGGGGCATCATGGCATTCATGTAGGATTCGATCCCGATGTTCGGCTGCTACGCACAGCTTCCAGGGCACGTAGTCCTGGTCGTCTGGACGGTGGCCGAGATGCCGTTTTCAATGATGAAATCGGGGAACTTCTGGGGGTCGTCCCGAACGTCCTTCATCTTTCTTTGCAGCCACTTGCACTGGTGCTCGCCGTCCGTGAGTCTCTGTAAGTGCTCTAGTGGTTACCGGGAGAGAGCAACGGCTACCACGTTATACTTCCCGCGCCGGTAATGTACATCGTACTGATATTGCTGGACCTCTAAGGCCCATCTGGCAATCCTTCCGGTGGGGTTTTCGATCTGGTCCAGCCATTTCAGGGCTAGGTGGTCGGTGATTACTTCGAACCTGTAGCCTTCGAGGTAGCATCGCAGTTTCCGTATTCCCCAGACGATGGCCAAACATTCCTTTTCCGTGGGCGAATAATTCAACTCCGCGGCATCGAGCTTGCGGCTGACGTAGGCATTGACTCGCTCCTGGCCGTCGATTTCCTGGGTTAGCACTCCCCCGAGTCCGTAGTTACTGGCGTCAGTTTGGAGCGTCATATTGACGGAGAAAATCTTGGCACGCCAGCCAGTGCGTCTGTCAGCAAACCTTTCAGGAGATCGAATGCATTCTGCTGCTCCGATTCTCACTTCCACCGTTGGTTTTTCCTTAGCAGGTTCGACATGGGTTGGACCACCGAGGCAAAGTTGGGCACGAATCGTCGGTACCATGAGGCCATCCCGAGATATCTCCTTAGCTACCGTAAGATAGTGGTAGGGCTCAGGTTTCGCACGGCGGCTACCTTGTCCGGGTCGGTGTGGATACCCTGGTCACTGATCACATGTCCAAGGTAGTCCAGTTTTCTCTTGAAGAAGGAGCACTTTCCTGGTTGATGCGCAGGTTAGCTCTCCTCAATCGTTCGAAAACTTTGCGCAGGTTGTCCATGTGTTCCCCTAGGCTGGCCCCAATGACAATAATGTCATCGAGGTAGGCGAACGCGTATGGGTCGAGGTCGGGTCCGATCACGCTATCTAGGGCTCGCTGAAAAGTTGCCGGGGCCGAATGCAGCCCGAAAGGCATGACGCGCCATTGGAATAGGCCGCGTCCGGGTACCGTAAAGGCGGTACATGCCCGGCTATCTTTGGCCACTGGTATCTGCCAGTACCCGTTGCGCAGATCCAGTCGTTCTAAGATGTGGTTAATGCGCGGCAACGGGTACGCGTCCGGAATCGATTTCGCGTTTAGTTGCCGGTAGTCCACGCACATGCGCCACTGGCCGGTTTCCTTCCGGACCAAGACCAACGGAGCACTGTGCGGACTACGCGACGGTTCGATACATTCCTGCTCCAGCAACGCGTCTACTTGCTCGTCTATGATCCGTTGCATGGCAGGGTTTTTTGGGAAATAGCGTTGTTTAATCGGCCGGTCGTCCCTCATGGTGATCCGGTGTTCCGCTATGTTTGCTACCCCCGCCATTCCTTCAAATCGCGCTAGCTGTTCGCTAAGGAACGCTTGGACCTGCGGATTAGTCTCGCAGCCGCGTTCCTTGCCCTCCTGATTGAGTACTTGATTCCCCTGTGACACAGTGCCCGTATCGGATGTCCCTCGTGGATTCTCGGCGTGTTCATCCCGGCGTTTCCTGTCGTGGTCCTCGGTTGCCATGCTGGTGTTTCCTCCTGTGGTGTTGGTCGCGTTTTTTCCTTGCAAGCTGTGGCGTAATGCGTTTCCCGTACTCTATGCTGGCCTTCGGGCGCATCCCTGTCATGCTGTGGCCCTGTCTCGTGGTTGGCTATGCCTAGCCGTTCGAAAAGGGATCCCTTTCCGGGCTATGGCGGAGTCAGCCAAGGGCTCCAGGTGGAAGGGGTTATCCACGGCAGGCGCCGGTTGTACACGTTCCTGTTGCTTGGGAGCTGTAGTGGCTGTATCCCGATGGGGTTTTCCCAACAACCGTCGTGGGGCTGCCACGGGGTTTTCCTGGAGCTGCATTGTATCAGGAGAAGCTGCCGCGCACACCGCGTTCGGTGCGCCGCTTCTCGCTAGGGGCTCCTGCGTGTCCGTTGATGGATGTCCGTTGGCTGTGCTGGGCGTAGCTTCGGGGCTGGGTGGTCCTCGCGATCGGAGTCGAGGTGGTGGTTCTGATGAATTGCCTTGATTGTCAGGCCGTGGTTCATTGTACCTAATCGTCTGACCTTCTCTGGGTCTTTGTCGGGGCAGCGTGAGGCTTACCGTACCGCATCGGGGGGTAGTGCCGATAGAAGCGAGGAAATCCATCCCTAGGATTAAAGGTTCCAGCATGGCGGGCATTACTAGAAGGGGAACCTGAATTGTCTTCCGGGCGAGTGTCACGTCCGCAAGGAGTAACCTTGTTACTTCTACTCGAGACGTGTCAGCGAGATTAATCTGGGTGCGAATCCCCCTAAACTGGTGTGGCTGACTGACTACGTCGGCGATGTCCTGGCTAATGAAACTCCTCGATGCCCCGGTGTCGATGGTGGCTAACCGTACGTGTCCGCCAAGGTCGACTTCCGCGGCGATCCTTCCTCTCTCTACCCTAGCTAATCTGAAGATGTACGCTGGGAAGCATTATTGTTGGTGCGATTCTGCAGTGGCGCTGTCCTGGATTCGAGAGGAGCCTGCCCGGTTTAATGTTTTCGTTGCCAATCGAGTTGCGACGATCCAGGAGTTAACCAGAACGATGGAGTGGCGCTATGTTCCCACGTCATTGAATCCGGCGGACATCCTGTCCCGTGGTGCTCTTCCTAATGAGTTGATCGTTGATGAGCTGTGGGCATATGGTCCTCCGTTTCTTCTTGGTCCTCAAGATGAGTGGCCAGTTGCGGTCCCAGCTGAGAGGCCGACCCTGGAACTGCGCGCAAAGGTTTTGCTCATTCAGTCGCCGTATGTGGACATAATAGCTGCCTCCAAGTACGCTAATTCCTTCTCATCTCTGCAGCGGGTATTTGCTTATGTGCACAAGTTTTGTCATCGAATACGCCACAAGGGAATTACCGCACGAGATATCAAGTCTGGAACTCAACTTTTATTGCGGTTGGTACAGCGGGTGCATTTTTGGGATGATATAAGATCGCTTCAGAATGGCAAAGAGATATCGTCGTCCAGCGTACTTGCCACATCTTCACCCTTCTTGGATAAGTTCGGTCTACTGCGTGTAGATGGTCACTCTTGCTATAATTGTTGATTTCCATGAGCGAAATATACACACGGGACCTCGTGCTCTTTTGGCTATGATTCGATCCCAATATTGGCCAATTGGGGGGAGGAAAACGGTGACGAAGGCGTTGCACAAATGCATCCGATGCTTCCGGTCCAAGCCTCGCCTGCTGGAGCACATTATGGCTGATCTCCCGGAACAAAGAGTCAACGGTTGCCAAGTCTTTGGAGTCACTGGCGTGGATTTTTGTGGGCCATTCTATTACAAGCCAGAAGTTCGCAATAAGGCTCCGGTAAAATGCTACGTGAGCGTCTTCATTTGTTTTGCTACAAAGGCCGTCCACTTGGAGCTCGTAAAGGATCTATCCACTACTGCGTTCCTGCAGGCACTAAATCGGTTTATATGCACCCGCCGAAAACCACAACACATTTGGTCGGACAACGCTACAAATTTTGTTGGAGCCAGAAACGAGCTAAGTGAGCTGCGGCGGCTCTTTATCAGCGACGAGCATCAGCGGACACTTCTGGAGTTTTGTGCAATTGAGTCCATCGAATGGCATTTTATTCCTCCTCGATCTCCGCATTTCGGCGGACTCTGGGAAGCGGCAGTCAAAACTGCCAAGCATCATTTTTACCGGGCTGTGGGGTCCTCAATTCTTGGATTTGAGGAGCTGCGAACTCTGCTTTGCCACATTGGTGCTGTCATAAATTCACGACCATTATTGCATCTTTCAGAAGATCCTGCAGACCTCGATGTTCTAACGCCAGCACATTTTTTAACTGGAGGTCCGCCATCTAGTTTAATCGAACCTGATGTTACAAAGCTAAACTTCAATCGTCTGGACAGTTGGCAACGTGTGTCCTTTCTGCAGCAGTCTTTCTGGTCCCGATGGAAAGAGGAATACTTAAGCCTCCTTCAGCAACGCTCCAAATGGCGTACCTCCGGCCCTGCTTTGGCAGTCAACGATGTGGTGCTGGTCAAGGAGAGAACCTACCCCCGATGAAGTGGCCGCTCGCGAGAATCATGGAACTGGTATCTGGTAGGGACGGAGTGGCTCGAGTGGCGGTGATCAGAACTTCATCTGAAAACATTAAGCGCGCAGTATCTAAGCTGTGCCTTTTGCCCCTTAAGGACGAAGTTGGAAGCCAGGCCCAACTGGGGGGAGAATGTCGGGACAAGCAGCAGCCGCCACCTAATTTATAGATAAAGCTCAAACAAAGCTTTCGTATTACATACTAATTACTTATGTTCTCGCCTTCGTTGGTCGCAAGCCGACTCTCTCTCTCTCTCTCCCGGCCGCTCCACTTCAGCGCTTATCGGCAGCATCGTCAGATAGAGAGTTTTATCTGCGCTAATTATCTAAAGCGGGATCACTCTCTCATGTACATTCATTGCGCGCGCTCAATATATTGGCATATATTTTCTGTATCCTCCAATATAATCCGCAACAATAAAAATTCTTATTATAACGTTTAACTAATTATATCGGCGTTATTATTTCGAGTTTAAAGGATAGTCGTTGAAAAATCTCAATGACTGAACAGCCGGCGTGTCATCAGGTCGATCAGTGGATTAAGAGCAGGTAAGTGCCTTTTGTTATGTTTTGTAGCTTTTGACTGAATTAGATTTCATTTCAGGTGTTGATTTAATTGGCACACGCCGTCCTTTGGTACGCTCTATCTAGCAACTCAGTCCTGTGAGGAGACCCACCAGGTGGATCAGTGGCTTAAACGCAGGTAAGTGCCTTTTATTATGGTTTGTAGCTTTTGGCTGATATTAGTTTCCATTTCAGGTGTTGATTTAATTGGTACACGCCGTCCCCTTGGCACGCTCTGGGGTAGTAACTCAGTCCTGTGAGGAGGCATTCCGTCATCCGCAGTCATCTTTTTTCAGTCATACTCAGTGGCGATAAAGGAAGGAACTGACTAGCAATTCCTCCTGCCACTCCTTTTATTTGTCCTCTTGTTACATTGGTTGCAGCTTATAGGTACAATTACATGGCAGGTTTTACGTTATTTACATAGCTTTTGACATTTTAGTGTTTTTATTTACAATTGTCTAGTTCTAGTATTAGTAGGGACAATTATTAGAGGGTTTGAGTTTCGGCTAAGGGAAACTGGGTATTTTTACTTAAGTTTAGGTGGTCACATTTATTTTGATTCCAGTTAGTGAAAAGTCTCGCGCTCTGCTTTAAAATGGTACAGCCTACGCAACTTCAACGTTAATGGAATTTCGGCTTCTTCATTCCAGCAGCACATGCACTTGTTGTTAGCATTAGTGGAAGATTTGTTCGGACCCTCAACATTACGGTGTTACTCATCGGTCAGTTGTGGATAGCGGCTTCAATTATTTTCGCAGATTTTTGCAGAAGTGAATGTTTTGGTGAAGTTTGTAAATCGCCCCAATTGGAAATTCACATCTCGTCCAGTATGTACGCCGCGGGGGCGAACAAGTCTCGGCACCGGTGGATTATATTGCAACCATAGATCCCAGTTGGCCATTTTGGGAGTCTCCTTCGCATCCTGGACGCTCCCGGGCGATTAGCAGGAACAACCTCCAAACACAAAACAAGTGGATCGCAGTGGTATGGGTGCTGGTTCATTGTTTGTGCGAGCCACCGGCAGACGCCTCTTGATCCCGTGTTGTGCCCCATTGACAGAATCCTGTCAAGCTCGAGCTCCTCATGGTCTGCAGCGCCTACAAGCGCCCGCGTTCTGCATCTAGTGTGGGTCCCTCTTTTGATGCTCCAGATCCAGAATTTCGTCTCTACTCATCATCTCCTCGGTCAGCAAGAAACAATATCGCCCCGTGAGAAGGCGCCAGTAGTTCCCGAGGGCGCCCGGACCGGGTGAATCCGTTTCAGCTTTGAGCTCATCCAAGTGTCCACCGTTGCCGTGTTGTGGTTAGCGCCATCTTTGTTACATGGGCTGGCTAGAGTGTTGGGGGCCATTTGCCAGTAGCGACCCGCTGGAGTGTGATCATCAGCATCAGATCCTGTCTCTCCAGTCCAAAGTGTTTGCTCCATGGTTCAACAATAGCCACCTTGTCCTTTCGGGCCAGAAGGAACACAGAAAGCCCCTATTCTCTGCATCCAGCAGACTGCTGAAATATAGGGATATTAGAATTTTAACTAATACATCTTATTTCAGTTTGGTTTCTTTTCAGGCCAGAAGCGTTAACATAGCATACGCCTCCTGTAAGCGGCAGCGCCAGAGATCCAAACCAGTCCTCTCAGGAGTCAACATGGCCGGCCAGAGTGAAGACCAGTTCGGGAAGCAAAATCGACGTTTTGTGGGTGCAAAATAGAGGGCCAGTCCGTTTGAGAGTGGACCGGGAAATGGAGCCACAGGGAGCAGCCCAGGTGTGGGCAATCTCTCTGTAATTTTGTTGTGCACTCCTCGTTACTTTCTTCCGACAAAAGGAGGATGCCAATCGCCGCTCAAGATATCAGTATTAATCCTCGGTAATGTGCCAATTGGGCCTCTCCGCCTTAGCGCCATGGCAAGATGGTCAAACAGTAGCACCGCGTGCTACTCCGCAAAGGAGGCGGCAACAACCTCCTTGTCTTCCGTGAGTCAAATAGTTTTTAGCAATAGTTTCTGCTTTTTAAGAGGCATGATTCTAATTTTTCGCTTTGTTTTTCAGGACAGAAGCCATCGCTGTCATCGCCAGCCAAGGACCCTCTGGATCAGTTGCAGGAGGAACCACCCTGGCGGATTGGAGAGAACTCGCTGGAGCCAAATGTGCAGTTTGCACCGTGTGTGTGTAGCGGGTGTGAAGTCGACTCCGCATCCTCTCCGCTCTCACGCAGTGAGCAGAGCAGCCACCGAGGACAAACAGCAGGAACTCATTGTGTGTGCCCTGGACACAGTCGCCGAAGGACTCCGTCGCTCCCGCCATCCAGAATCCGCATTCAACTCATCGGGCTCCCCGCAGGTGAGTGCATCCACAAAAGCCATGCGGATCCTGAGTGCATCCTCAATTAGGGCTCCTGTCAAGCTCGCCGCCCAACCGGCCAGCATTACAACCAGATTCCAGCATTCTACCCCTCCAGCGGGCTCGGTCCCTTGATACGCCCACAGCAAGTTCCAGAAGACTCGTCATCTCCTCGGTCAGCAGTATCCATAACCACCCCGTGAGGAGACGCTAGCAATCCACGAGTGCGCCCATAAAGGACCAGATCATCCCATCCTTGTAGATCGCCAGGCATCCAGTATTGCCGCCTCATCATAGCGCCTTCCCAGAAACATTATTTAGCTGAGGCTTTTTGGAGGCCATTTGCGAGCAGCGACCTCGTGAAGTGCAATCTAAAGTATCAGATCGTGTCTCTCCGGCCCAAGATGTGTACTCCATGGTGCGAAGCCAGTCATTCTGCCCTTCCAGACTAGAAGGAGTAGCAGGAGGCCACAAAACACTGCATCTACCAAACTACTAGGAATTCAGGGACCCCAGAGATTTGGCAAATTTATCTAATTTTTCTTGTTTGGTTTCTTTTTCCTGTCTTCCGACAAAAGGAAGATGCCAATCGCCGCTCAAAATGTCAGTGTTATCCTCAAGAATGTGCCAATTGGGCCTCTCCGCCTTAGCGCCGTGGCAAACTGGTCATAAAGTGGCCCCACGCACTACTCCTCAAAAGGAGGCGACATTCTCCCGTGAGTCAAAAACCATTTGGCAATAATTTCTGATATTTTAGAGGCATGATTCTTACTTTTCCCTTTGTTTTCCTTTCAGGTCAGAAGCCATCGCTGTCATCGCCAGCCAAGAACCCTCTGGATCAGTTGCAGGAGGAACCACCATGGCAAATTGGAAAGAGCTCGCTGTATCCAATTGTGCAGTTTGCATCGTGTGTATGTAGGGGGTGTGTAGTCGGCTCCGCATCCTCTCCGCTCTCACGCAGTCAGCAGAGCAGCCACCGAGGACAATCAGCTGGAACTCATTGTGTGTGCCCTTGACACAGTCGCCCAAGGACTCCGTCGCACCCGCCATCCAGAATCCGCATTCAGTCTCATCGGGCTCCCCGCAGGTGAGTGCATCCACAAAAGCCGTGCGGATCCTGTGTGCCTCCTCAATTAGGGCTCCTGTCAAGCTCGCCGCCCAACCGGCCAGCATTACAACCAGATTCCAGCACTCTACCCCTCCAGCGGGCTCGGTCCCTTGATACGCCCACAGCAAGTTCCAGAAGACCGTTGCTACTCGTCATCTCCTCAGTCAGCAGTATCCATAACCGCCCCGTGAGGAGACGCTAGCAATCCCCGAGTGCGCCCATAAAGGGCCGGATCAACCCATCCTTGTAGATCGCCAGGCGTCCAGTATTGCCGCCTCATCATAGCGCCTTCCCAGGCACATTATTTAGCTGAGGCTTTTTGGAGGCCATTTGCCAGCAGCGACCTCGTGAAGTGCAATCTAAAGTATCAAGATTTGTACTCTATGGTGCGAAGCCAGTCATTCTGCACTTCCGGACTAGCAGGAGGCCACAAAACACTGCATCTACCAAACTACTAGGAATTCAGGGACCCCAGAGATTTGGCAAATTTATCTAATTTTTCTTTTTTGGTTCCAAATCGGATCTTCAAAGGAGTCAAATAGGCGTCCACGATGAAGATCAGTTCAGGAAGCAATATAGATGTTTTGAGGGTGCTGTGTAGAAGGCCGGTCTGTTTGGAAGCAGCCCAGAAAATAGAACCAGAGGGAGCAGCTCAGGTGTGGGCAATCTCCCTGCAATCCCGCTGCGCACCCCTCGCTTCCACCCTCCAACAAAAGGAGGATGACATCGCTGCTCAAGATGACTGTGTTAATCCTTTTTATGCCAACTGGGCTTTTCCGCCTTCGTGCCATGGCAAAATGGTCAAACAGTAGCACCGCGCGTCACACCGCAAAGGAGGCGGCAGCATCTTCTATTCTACCGTGAGTCAAATTCTATTTAGCAATAGTTTCTGCTTTTTAAGAGGCGTGATTCTAGTTTTTCCCCTTGTTTTCCTTTCAGAACAGAAGCCACCGCTGTCATTGCCAGCCAAGGACCCTCTGGATCAGTTGCAGGAGGAACCCCCTGGCGGATTGGAAGGAACCCGCTGTATCCAACTGTATGTAGCAGGTGTGCATCAGCTCCGCATCCTCTCCGCCCTCAGCTCTCCAATCAGCGGGAATTCATTGTGTGTGCCGTGGACAAAGTCGCCTATGGACTCCGTCTCTCCCGCCATCCAGAATCCGCATTCAGTCTCATCGGGCTCCCCGCAGGTGAGTGCATCCACAAAAGCCATGCGGATCCTGTGTGCCTCCTAATTAGGGCTCCTGTCAAGCTCGCCGCTCAACCGGCCAGCATTACAACCAGATTCCAGCATTCTTCCCCTCCAGCGGGCTCGGTCCCTTGATACGCCCACAGCAAGTTCCAGAAAACCGTTGCTACTCGTCATCTCCTCGGTCAGCAGTATCCATAATCGCCCCGTGAGGAGACGCCAGCAATCCCCGAGTGCGCCCATAAAGGGCCAGATTTTCCCATCCTTGTAGATCGCCAGGCGTCCAGTATTGCCGCCTCATCATAGCGCCTTCCCGGGAACATTATTTAGCTGAGGCCCTTTGTAGGCCATTTGCGAGCAGCGACCTCGTGAAGTGCAATCTAAAGTATCAGATCGTGTCTCTCCGGTCCAAGATGTGTACTCCATGGTGCGAAGCCAGTGTAGTATGTATGTATCATTGTAGCGAGTACCCACTGTACCGACACCAACATTGTATTACAGTGTACTTAAACAAATACAAAAGCGCCGGCCGCTAAACTTTTGCGGCCAGCCGAAATATGAATGCGCCTCAGAGCCCAAGTTATGGGAAGTGCTAGTGTCAGCATATTCCCATGGCCTGAGTGCAGACACATACAAGGCATACAACTTCCCTCGCGCTCTCAGTGCTACCAGCACAAATACAATTGCGAGCATATACTTCGATATATATGACGGCCGCTGCCAATGTTTGCAGGCAGCGCAGCCGCAAATAGCTAACTGAAATTCATTATCAATTTGACAATTCAATAATAAAGATCTTCCCATGGAAAAGTAAAAAAAAAGTGACTATTAATTATTATAAAAATATGATGGCAATATTATAACATGGCGACCGTGACACTGGTCCTGGAGGACCTAGGAAGGAACAACTGAAACGCAGCGGCGATAAGTACCAGTTATAAAATTTCATAGAGCGACTTGGCGGAGCGGAGCACATTTACGGGCAGAGGACCAGGAAATTGATGACGACTTCATACAAACTGCAACTGGAAATATAAATCTGAGTGAGTAGAGATGGAGTTATGGCAAAACGTAGAGACGTGCAAACCAAACTAAAAAATATAAATAAAAAAAGTGGCTATTATATAAAAACAAACCAGCACCGCCCTGGGCAACAGCCCAAAAATTACAAAAGAACTTGATTTTCTTAATTCAAGTTTTGTAAATAAAAAGCCAATAACTCCAGCTCACTCAGTGATTAAGAAAATTAATGACGACAAAAGAAAATTAACACCTCCACCTCCAAAGCAGTTTCCAAGAAGAAACAAAGTGTGCCCTAAGACGACTGCGCTGGGCGACTGGAAAGCCAAGGTGCGAAAGCACCTGCGGAAAAAACCTGTGCGATGACCGGCACCGGTACCGCCTGAGCCCATAGGCCCAGGACATCAGCAGCTGAGTCAACAAGTGTGAGGGGTAGGCCGCCCCTTACGCCAGCGAAGGAGCATCAGCGACCCTGGAGAATTGAACCGACAGCGCTTCCAAGAGTGCACATCTTAAATTTTTTTTATTATTTTATATGCATCTGCGATGCAAAAACTTATAATTAACAATAATTGTACAGACCAGGCAGTTTCTAGCTGCGGGTCTTAATTTTTTTTTACCTAGGTAGGGATACATGTAACAATTTTATACACATACCACAAAATTTAAACAAAAAAAAAATTTAATTAATTAATTAAATACATAATTAAATAAATGCCTAAGACAAAAAAAAATAATAAGAGAAAAAGGAGAGGAGGTCAGAAGAACTTCCTGAATTTAAAAATAAAAGAATTAAATAGGCAGCTATATGCTGAAAAATCTACCCCAGTATCCTGGGATGAAAATGTAGAAATTAAGAAAGAATTAGAGAACACGTATAGGGAATTAGATGCCTACAAAAATGATATGAAGGAGGCTAGAAAACCTAAGTGCCCTGCAGATTGTAAAGGGCCTTTCGAAAATACAGCTTGCGAGTATACGTGCTATAAGAAAAATTAAAAGATATCAAAATAAAAAGAAAATATTTAAATATGAATGAACATTTTTTGTTATGAAAAGTAACGCAATATCTAAAACAGATTTTGAAAGCGTTACAGAAATAATACCCAAAATGGGTTTAATTGATACTAAAACAGTGGACTCCCTGCTAATGTAATTAATAAAATCGAATCAAAAACTATTGATACCGATTTAACAAACATATTATTATCAATAATTGTTTTTATAATGAGTGCATACATTTTGTATAAAGCCTATATGTACCACAATAAGTGTGTATCAAAAAGAGCTATAGACGCCAGGCCAACGATCTGGATAAGATTTAAATTTATAAAGCACAAACAATTATTATAAAAATATGTTCAAAATAAAAATTAAAGTCAAAAATTTGTAAATGTATGCAATGACATACCAAAATAAGAGAATTGAAATTTTGAAATAAAAATAAAAATAAAATATATTTACATACAAAATGAATACCACAGATTGCATAAGAATTACTCTATCCAATCAACCAAATTTTGAGAATAGGGTATTAGCCATACTAAGAAACAGAGGAGAGGCTCTTTCAATTTCAGATTTTGAAGACGAATATATGAATAGGTACGACCTAGCCTTTTCCCCGCTTTTTCATTGCAGCGGTACGCAAAAAGCAATAGTACTGTCTACAGTAAGACACTGTAAAGTATTTTCTGAAGTAGACATACACCCAGTCCTAGGACATATAATTGTACTAAAAATTATGCACAACTAATACAAAAAAAATAAGTCCTTAGTATGGAATGGGAGCAATTAACTCTCCACATACGAGAATTAAAGGACACATTTGACAAGTCTTACAAATGTATAAGCCAAAATAGGCCAATACATAAAGACACTATTAATAAACATGCAAAGATTCTTGTAGATTCTTTCAATACTGCAAGAACTTTAGTACATAAAAATAGGGCAGCGATAAATAAAACGAATTGGTCAAATTATCTAAATTTTTTGATCAAATTACGTTCAAATCTAATAACTGTCAAAGATAGGTATAATTTAAATATATCGATACCGACAATTTTAAATACACCTTTGACAATAGATCAAGACATAGAAGTAACAGAAAATGAAGATTCCGATTCGAGCGAAGGAATCGAAATAAAAGAAAAAGATCTACATGATCTAACAATTCCTGCAGTTATAACAGTAACAGAAGCAGAAGAAGAAGAATATATAGAATCAGATGTAAGCGTGCCAGACACAAAAGAAAACATAATGGCAGATCCAGCAGCCCAAAGGGCATATATGAAAGATATCTCGAAAGCAATCCCGGAATTTAACGGGCAAAAGATACATCTTCAAAGATTCATAACAGCCTTGAAGTTGGTTAACTTAACTAAAGGCACATTCGAAGATATGGCTGTAGAAGTCATTAAATCCAAAATAATAGGATCTACACTATACAAAGTACAGAATGAAACAACAATAAATTCAATAATAAAGAAATTGCAAGACACTATAGTCGGTAAAACATCCGATGTAGTCAAAGCGAAAATGGCGAAAACAAGCCAAAAAGGCAAAACAGCTGAGAAATTTACATCAGAAATAGACAACTTACGAAAGCTCCTTGAAGCCTCGTACATTGACGAAGGCCTACCAGCCGAACACGCTGACAAATTCAGCACAAAAGAAGCCATTACCACAATGGTTAAAAATTGTGAGCATGGCCGCATAAAAACAATTTTAGAGGCAGGCAACTTCACAACTATGAATGAAGCCGTCACTAAGTACATACAATGCAGTACTGAAATGACAGGCAATACAAATTCAATACTGTACACACAAAGAGGAAACAACTATCGCGGTAACAACTTCAGAAATAATTACCGCGGTAGGGGCAATAACCGAGGTAATTATCAGAATAACGGATATTACCAATATAATGGCTATAACCAAAATAACGGTTATAACCAAAACTATAATAATCAGACCAACAACAATTATAGAGGTCGTGGTTATTATAGAGGAAACAACCGTGGTGGAAACACCAACAACGCAAATACGAACACCAACGGACAGAATAATAATAATGTCCGACAGGTACAAACCACGTCGGAAAACCAATAAAGACCCTTAAGATAAAAAACACAGTAAAGAATACGGTTCATACTATCAATCTTAATTTCAATCTTTTCGTTTCTCTCAAAAATGAATGCACAAATAAATTATATACATTACTAGTTGATACAGGTGCAGATATATCATTAATAAAAGAAACTTCGGACTCGTTTAACAATGTTGATTATAAAAATATTACCCAAATATCAGGTGTTGGTGAAGGAACAACCAACTCAAAGGGATTAGTATCAATAGAACTTCTTTCAAGCAACTATGCTATACCACATACTTTTCATTTAGTAACATCAAATTTTCCTATTCCATGTGATGGAATCATAGGCATAGATTTTATGAAAAAATACAATTGTCAAATAGACTTAAAACCAGAAAACGATTGGCTCATACTGAGACCAGATAACCTCTATAATCCGATTAATATTCCGATAAATCATACACTCGAAAATAATTCGACAATTTTACCAGCTAGATCTGAAGTCGTCCGAAAAATAACTATAAATTCAGAAACCAGGTATATAGTAATACTAAACCAAGAAATCCAAAATGGAGTATTCATTGGCAATACCATTGCAGATTCTAAAAACACTTTTGTCCGAATTCTAAATACAACAAATAAAACAGCAATTCTTCAATTAAATACACTTAAAGTCGAACCATTGGATAATTACGATATAATTAAATCCAATAAAAATACAAATAAAGAAGAAATCTTAGAAAAACTTAACAAAAATTTCCCGCCTCAATTTAAAGAAATACTTAAAGAATTATGCACCAAATACACAGATATATTCGGAATAGAAACCGAACCGATATCAACTAATAATTTCTATAAACAAAAACTAAGAATGAAAGATGATGAACCAGTATACATAAAGAATTACAGAATCCCCCACAGTCAAAAAGAAGAAGTAGAAAAACAAGTAGAAAAACTAATTAAAGATAAAATAATAGAACCATCAGTTTCAGAATACAACAGTCCATTATTAATAGTCCCGAAAAAATCATTACCAAATTGCGATACAAAAAGATGGCGTTTAGTAATTGATTACCGCCAAATTAACAAAAAAATTTTATCAGATAAATTTCCACTACCAAGAATAGACGATATTCTTGACCAATTAGGTAGAGCTAAATACTTCTCATGTCTAGATCTAATGGCTCCTATCGTTTTACACGATTACCTTATGGTTTAAAAATAGCGCCAAATTCTTTCCAAAGAATGATGACAATTGCATTTTCAGGTATCGAACCTTCTCAGGCATTCTTGTATTTGGATGACCTAATTGTCATCGGTTGTTCAGAAAACACATGATTAAAAATCTTACAAACGTTTTTGATCTTTGTAGAAAAAACAATCTTAAACTGCACCCAGAGAAGTGCACATTTTTCAGACACGAAGTGACCTTTCTTGGACACAAGTGTACTGACAAAGGTATTTTACCAGATAGTAAAAAATACGAAGTAATAGAAAAATACCCAGTCCCAACGGACGCAGACAACGCTAGAAGATTCGTTGCATTTTGCAATTACTACAGACGTTTTATTAAAAATTTTTCCGATTACTCACGTCACATAACTAGATTATGTAAAAAGAATGTTAAATTTGAATGGACAGATAAATGTCAAAACGCATTCGAATACCTAAAAACCCAATTGATGAAACCCACATATTGCAATATCCCGATTTTAATAAAGAATTTTGCATAACAACAGATGCAAGCAAACAAGCATGTGGAGCTGTTCTTGCTCAAGATTACAATAACATTCAGCTACCAGTAGCCTATGCATCAAGATCCTTTACGAAAGGAGTAAGTAATAAAAATACAACAGAACAAGAGCTAGCAGCTATCCACTGGGCAATAAACCATTTTCGACCATATATTTATGGAAAACATTTCACAGTCAAAACAGACCATAGGCCATTAACCTATCTATTTTCAATGACAAATCCAAGTTCGAAATTAACACGAATGAGATTAGGCTTGGAAGAATATGATTTTACTGTGGAATATCTTAAGGGAAAAGACAACCATATAGCCGACGCGCTATCAAGAATAACAATAACGGATTTAAAAAATATCCAGACAAATAATAAAATTCTGAAAGTCACTACCAGAAATCAAAGTAAACAGAAAAATTCCTGCGCAGGAACAGAAAATGAAAAAATAGATTTGCCTAGGCATATTCTTAATAAAGCTTCTCAGCCCAACGTATACGAAGTCATTGTTAATGACGAGGTACGAAAAGTAGTGACCTTGCGAATAACTGATTCACTTTGCTTACTAAAGCATGGAAAAAAGGTTATAGCAAGAATTGATGTTAGCGATTTGTACACCAATGAAATTCTCGACTTAGGTCAGTTCTTTCAAAGGCTTGAAAAAGAAGCCGGTATACTTAATATCAGCCAACTCAAAGTGGCACCGAGCGAAAAGATCTTTAAAACCATTTCAATGGAATCTTTTAAAATTATGGGCAATAAAAAATTACAATCATTAAGAGTAGCGCTACTCAAGCCGGTGACCCAATTATCAAATAATGATAAAGAAAAAGAAGCATTACTGCTTACATTCCATGATGATCCAATACAAGGAGGTCATACAGGCATAGCTAGAACATTAGCAAAAATAAAAGGCATTATTATTGGAAAAACATGACCAAAGATATAACAAAATATATAAGAAAATGTCCTAAATGCCAAAAAGCAAAGACAATAAAACATACAAAGACCCCATTAACTATCACCGAAACGCCACAAACGGCTTTCGACAGGGTAATTGTGGATACGATCGGTCCACTACCTAAATCTGAACAAGGAAATGAATACATAGTAACGCTAATTTGCGATTTAACTAAGTACCTTGTAGCCATACCAATCCAGAACAAAAGTGCAAAAACAGTAGCAAAAGCTATATTCGAAGATTTTATTCTGAAGTACGGTCCAATGAAGACGTTCATTACGGACATGGGAACAGAATACAAAAATTCGATAATTGAAGATTTATGCAAAAACTTAAATATCAAAAACATAACTTCAACAGCACATCATCACCAGACTGTAGGAACCGTGGAGCGAAGCCACAGAACATTTAATGAGTTCATCCGCTCATACATCTCAGTTGATAAAACCGATTGGGATGTATGGTTGCAATACTTCGTATATTGTTCCAACACAACACCCTCTATGGCACATGACTATTGTCCATATGAGTTAGTTTTTGGTAAAACTTCAAATTTACCTCAACAATTTAATAGCATAGATAAAATAAAACCTCTATATAATGTAGATGACTACGCTAAAGAATCTAAGTTTAGACTAGAACAAGCATTTAAGAGAGCTAGATTAATGTTAGAATCTCATAAAAAGAAACAAAAAATTAGATATGACAAAATACCTTAGATTTGGATTTAAAATAGGAGATCAAGTTTTATTGAAAAATGAAACAGGGCATAAGCTAGACTTTAAATATACTGGACCTTATAAGGTTGAAAGTATAAAAGAAAACGATAACATAGTAATTTCAAATAACAAAAATAAAAAACAAACAGTACATAAGGATAGGTTAAAAATTTTTATTTCATAATCACTTTAATTCTCTTATAATATATCACGTATGGCCATACATAAATTAAGAACCATAATTTAATGGAAATATAAGACAAAATTAAAAAAAAAAAAAAAATATATATATATACTAAAATAAATAATACTTTCTGATTCGAAAAAAAAAAACAATAATAAATTAAATAAATAACACAGCAAAAAAAAAAATATATATATTTATATTATTATAAAACAAGATGTTCATTTATATTTTATATACATATAGTAAGAAAATAACTTCATAGAATTACGTTATTTTTCAAAAGGAGGGAGATGTAGTATGTATGTATCATTGTAGCGAGTACCCACTGTACCGACACCAACATTGTATTACAATGTACTTAAACAAATACAAAAGCGCCGGCCGCTAAACTTTTGCGGCCAGCCGAAATATGAATGCGCCTCAGAGCCCAAGTTATGGGAAGTGCTAGTGTCAGCATATTCCCATGGCCTGAGTGCAGACACATACAAGGCATGCATGTACAACTTCCCTCGCGCTCTCAGTGCTACCAGCACAAATACAATTGCGAGCATATACTTCGATAATATGACGGCCGCTGCCAATGTTTGCAGGCAGCGCAGCCGCAAATAGCTAACTGAAATTCATTATCAATTTGACAATTCAATAATAAAGATCTGCCCATGGAAAAGTAAAATAAAGTGACTATTAATTATTATAAAAATATGATGGCAATATTATAACACCAGTCATTCTGCACTTCCAGACTAGAAGGAGTAGCAGGAGGCCACAAAACACTGCATCTACCAAACTACTAGAAATTCAGGGACCCCAGAGATTTGGCAAATTTGTCTAATTTTCTTTTTTGGTTTCTTTTTCGGGACAGAAGCGTAAACATAGCGTGCGCCTCCCGTGCGCAGCAAAGCCCGAGTTCCAAATCGGATCTTCAAAGGAGTCAAATAGGCGTCCACGATGGAGACCAGTTCAGGAAGCAATATAGATGTTTTGAGGGTGCTGTGTAGAAGGCCGGTCTGTTTGGAAGCAGGTCAGAAAATAGAGCCAGAGGGAGCAGCTCAGGTGTGGGCAATCTCCCTGCAATCCCGCTGCGCACCCCTCGCTCTCGCCCTCCAACAAAAGGAGGAAGACAAGATGACTGTGTTAATCCTCGAGTATATGCCAACAGGGCTTTTCCGCCTTCGTGCCATGGCAAAATGGTCAAACAGTAGCACCGCGCGCCACTTCGCAAAGGAGGCGGCAGCATCTTCTATTCTTCCGTGAGTCAAATTCTATTTAGCAATGGTTTCTGTTTTTTAAGAGGCGTGATTCTAGTTTTTCCCTTTGTTTTCCTTTCAGAACAGAAGCCATCGCTGTCATTGCCAGCCAAGGGCCCTCTGGATCAGTTGCAGGGGGCACCCCCCTGGCGGATTGGAAGGAACCCGCTGTATCCACCTGTGCAGTTTGCATCGTGTGTATGTAGCAGGTGTGCGGTCAGCTCCGCATCCTCTCCGCCCTCAGAGAGGGCAGAGCTCCTGTCAGGCTCCCCGTCCGAATGGTCAGTATCGCAACCGGATGCCAGCGTTCTGCATCTCCAGCAGGCTCCATCCCTTGATACACCTACCTCGAGCTCCAGGAATCCATTGTTACTCGTCATCTCCTCGGTCAGCAGTATCCATGATCGCCCCGTGAGGAGACTCCAGCAATCCTCGAGTGCCCCTCAAAAAGGGCAAGATCATCCCATCCTTGCAGATCGCCAGGCGTCCAGTGTTGCCACTTCATCATAGCGCCCTCCCAGGAACATGATCCAGCTGAGACCTTATGGAGGCCATTTGCCAGCAGCGACCTCGTGAAGTGTAATCTAAAGTATCAGATCGTGTCTCTCCGGCCCAAGATGTGTACTCCATGGTTCGACATAAATCGTCCTATCCATCCGGGCCGGAAGGACTGTGCCTCCAGTCTGTGCATCCAGCAGACCACTGAGAATTTGGGGAACCCAGAATTTTGGCTTATGTATCTAATTCCATTTTCGCTTTCTTTTCCAGGGCAGAAGCACCATATTGTGCACCTCCTGTGACCGGCAGCACCGGAGATCCACAACAGTGTTCCCAGGAGCCAGCGTAGCCATTCCTGATGAGGATCCGTTCAGGAAGCAACACCCGCGTTTCGAGAGTGCAGTACAGAGGGCCAGTTTGTTCGAGAATAGGCCAGTAAAGGAAGCCTCCACAGGCAGCTCGCACTAAGGCCGCTCTCCAGCGACCCTGTGTACATACCTCTTCTCCGGACTTTGACGGGAGGAGGATGCCAGCAGCCACCCAATGTCAGTGTGCCTATCCGCAAAACAGATCAATTGGAGAACATTTTCCGTCTTTGTGCCACAGCCAGATGCGCCAACAATGAAGCGCAGAATGCCTATTCTGCAGCAGAGAGCTGGTGGTGCCCTCCATTCATTTGTGAGTTAAAATCTTTTTACAACGAGTTCTGTTGATTAGAGGCGTGGTTTTAATCCTATCCTTTGTTTTCCTTTCGGGACAGGTGCCATCACCGTCACCGACAGCATTAGACCCAGGGATCCACCCCAGAAGCAGTCTCCCTGGGTGACTAACAAGGAACGCCAAGGGACGAACCGTGCCGTTCAGGATCAGTTTCGAAGGCTTAAGGAGCGATTTTTGGAGGCCTGGCGCCGTCGCGCAGGAATGGCTTTTATGAGGCATGCTTTGAGGCTGGTCAGCAGCATCTCATCAGAAGATCGGGTGAGCGTATTTAATTTATCCCCTTATTCTTACGAAAGATACTTAGTGAGGAATAAGATGCCTTTCCATCATTCCGGCCGTTATTGCTTGTAGCTTATTCCTCTGAGTAGTATAGAATTGAGATTCCCAGATGCATCTCGAAATCAGGTAAAATGATTCTAATTACGCCTCTCGGCTGACCTTCCATCCTCTCCAGAATCTCCTCTCTGTTATATCTCCCTTCCCTATACATTTTATTGTATTTATTTATTAGGGATTCCCCCAGTCTCTCTGATTAGGTCTTTGATCAGGGGGTTGTTATGAGTTGAAATGGAGTTTGCATAACGCTGACTTGCCTGTTCGTAGACTTCGATCACCGATTTAATATTGTAGTTTTCCCTGATGATAGTTTCGGTTGTGTATCTGGGGACACTAATGGATCTCCTTATTAACTTGTTTTCTGAGGTTTGAATTTTATTTATGCTTGTATCCCCAGATGGGGGATATTATTTGCTTGTGTAGTAGCATTTTGGTTATACTAGGGAGTTTGCTTTGGTTTCCAATAAGCCATTCCAGTTTTTTGTATGCTGAGAACATTTTCCCTTTGAGCAGTTTTACATGAGAGATTAAGGTTAGTCTTTTGTCGAGCATAACTCCTAAGTATAGCTGTTTGGTAAGTTTGACTGCTCTGGTCCCATCGACCATTGGGGGTGTGCGTGTGTTCCTGTTTTCCTTTTAGGGAAAATAATACATGGCCTGTTTTACTACCATTTATGGCTATATCCCATTTCTTGGCCCAATCGCAGTATAAATCGACAAACCTTTGATTTTGATCAATGGCCTCCCTTGCTGTTTTGGCGCTGCTGAAGATTACAGTATCGTCTGCGTAAGTAGCCAATACTGCACTTTTTGAGTTGTATTCAGGCCATTGAACACCCGAAACATACTTTTTGAGTATAAAGTGGGGCATATCCGAGGAATATATTGAGTTGAGGATAGGTCCTAGATTACTTCCCTGTGGGACCCCGGCCCTGACGCTTCCAGTTTTTGAGAGGGTATCATTATTTATTTTTACTGAAAAGGTTCTGTTTTGTAGATAACTTTCAATAATTCTAAATAAGCTTGCAGGGAGTAATTTGATTAATTTTAGTTTAAGTCCGTCGTGCCAAACTCGGTCGAAGGCCTCTGTGATGTCTACAAAGATGGCTGAACAAACCTCCTTTTGTTCGAACGCTTTCATAACAAATTGGGTGACCCTGGCTAGTTGATGTTCAGCTCCGTGTTCTTTTCTAAAGCCGAATTGATGGTTAGGGATGGCTTTCGAGAAGGCTTCGACATCAAAAAGCCTTGTGAATAAGATCCTTTCAAATAGTTTTGAGAAACAGGAGAGTAGGCTGATTGGACGATAGGATTTTACGCTAGTTGGGGTTTTCTCTGGCTTTAGGATCATGGTGACCGTGGCATGTTTCCATTGGCTTGGGAAATGACCAGTACGAAGTATGTTATTAAAGATGAGTATTAAATATATTTTTCCTTTTTCCGGTAACAGTTTTATAAGCTTATTGTCTATTAAATCGTCACCTGGAGCTTTCCCTAACACTAATGCTTCGATATTAAGGTTGAGTTCAGCCAGGGTTATCGGTCTGGGTTTAAAGAATTTGTTTGATTTTATCATAATTTCGTTTATGGCTTTTTTGTTGTGCAACTCCTGTCGGACTTTATCCCTTTCTGAGGTATCATTTAGAGAATTGGGTATGAACCGAGATTCGAGGTGGTTTGCAAAGGCTTCAGCCTTTTCTTCTAGTGTTTTGGTCCAAAAACTTCCAAGGGCGGGGTTGGGTGTTGGGTCAATCTCCTGTTTGATTGACCAGCAAGGTTGTGGTTGTTTTTTAATGATGTTGGTCATCTTCCATAACTTTTTCATCCTATACCTGTCCGTTGGGTCTATTTCTTCAACTCTGGCGTTTATGTTTTTCTCTTTGAGTCTCTTGATAGCTTTTGCTAGTCTATTATGGGCCGCTTTGAACCATTTTTTTTGACTCTTCCGTTCCCGTCTGTCTGAAAATTCTGTTCATTTCCTTCTTTTCATTTAGTAGCCTGAGGGTTGGTTCATCCAGCCTAACCAAGTGCCTGCTGTCCTTACGCGCATTTGCGCGTCGGGCGCCGCTTTCCGGGGTCGATTCCTTTGCTGCCTCCTTTATATTTCTCAAGAAGATGCCTAGGCAGTCTTCAATGTCCTGGCCTGTGTTTATGTCAGTGTTTAGCAAAACCTTACTGTCAAGTATTTTTTGAACTTGGCCAAGTTTGTACCCTTTTGCAATATATTGTTTCGAGAGTTTTCGTCATGTGAGAAGCTTACTTTATGAAAATCAATAATTATTTGGAGGGTAAGGTGGTCAGAACTCATGTCATTTGTTGATTTAATTTTGAGTTGACATCCTCTAAGCCCTTTGTATTTGGAGAAATCAATGGCTGAAGGTTGATTTTTGTTGCAGAAGGGGAAATGGGTGTCGCCACCAGTGGCCAGTATTTGTAGATCCTTACTCTGCTGAAGGGCTTGAAAAAGGGTTCTTCCTCTAATACAGGATCGGTGATTTCCCCATCCAGAGTGTTTGGCATTCCAATCTCCGCTGATTATGAATTTGGATTTTCCCTCTAAGATTTCTTCAAAGTGTTTGAAAAGGCGTGAGAAATGGTCGACTTCCCAGATAAAAGTGGGCGGGCCAACAACAATCATACCTGACCTAATTCCGCTAGACGGGATCAGGACTATTGGGGAGCTCTGTATAGAATCCAACTCTATTGGGTCCAGGGCTGAATGCCTGATATTTTGAGCAACAATTGTTGCTGTACCCCCTTTCCTGTACGAAAGTGGGTTGGAGGCATAGTAGGTATGGTATCCCGGGAGATTTAATGTCTGTGAGTTCGGTTTTAGTCGTGTCTCAATTATCAACATTATTTGGATTTCTTCGCTGGCCATGAAAGCTTCGAGCTCGCCCCTCTTATTCCCTACCCCTCCGGCATTCCAGAAGGCAATTTTTATGTTATTTTGTCTTGTAGTTGTGCTGTACATTTGTTTATTTATATGGCTGCGTGTTGTTTTTATTGGATTTTGGTCTTTGTATTTACATACGGTTTTTACTTGTTTACGGGGCACAGCAGAGACATTATCTTGTTTATGAAGAGGTCGAGTTTTTGCTCAAGGTTGGTGATCTTGGCTTCAAGGGAAAGGCCATTACTTCCCTGGGCCTTGACTGGCTTGTTGCTTTCGTTTTTCAGGGGTTCCGGACTGTCATAAATTCTTCTTGGCCTAAAGTTTAGCATGGCTTGTTTGCTAGTGGTGGGAGGGCTGTCGTCTATAGCTCCGCTTCCCATGCTTCTCTCTGTATCCCTGCTTGTTTTGTTTTTGTTTCTTTCCAACCAGTTCATGTGTATCCCGGAGGATTTTGTATTTGTTTGGCTGGGTCTATTTTTAGCGGAGGGCTGGTCATTTTTTCTCAATTTTTCCAACCTTTTTTTGATTGCAACATTGTGGACCGAGGGGCGAAGTTGGTGTTTTTTCCTTATATTGTCCCTACTTTTAAAGGGATTTGGAGGAGTGCTGCCCATTCCCCTCTGAAGGGCGCCCTTTGGTGGCGGATTTTGGCGTGGGGGCCTTCTTCAGAACTCTTACGTAGGGAGTATTATTAGCCATCTGGTTTATAGGGTAATTTGTGTTGCCTCTATTTTGATCGGTTCTGTCTGCATGTCCTCGGAGGAGGGCTGTCTCTAGTCTTGTTGCATACTGAAGAGGCATGGTTCCCCGCGCACTTCATGCATTTTGGGGGCTTCAAACAGGACCCTTTTGCGTGTGAAAACCCCTGGCAACTAAAACACTGGACTGGCTCACGGGGCTTATTTTTTCTCTCCACTTTTATCACTTGATTTCCTAAGGAGGCCAAGTCTAGGATTCTCAAGTGTCCGCCATCCCGTTGAGTGTCTATCACAAGCTAAAACATCTTGTATCCCACTCGTGTAATCCTGTTTCTCATGTTCTGGATGTAGGTGGTCGTGTATCCAATTTTTCTAAGTTCGCCCCACCATCCAGGTTGGTGGGGTAGAGGGATGTAGGTGCCTAATTATAATCCTGAAACCTTTGTCAGCGTTCACCTGGTGCGAATGGGCAGGAACCTTATTTTCAATCAACACTGACTTGATGGAATTGTAAGCTTCCATGTCAGCCGCTTGAATACGGATTCCGTTGCCTGTTGTCGTTTTAGTTTTGTATTTGGAAATACCCGCCCTATAGTTAAATTTCTCTAGCAGGGGAATTATTGCAGGTATACTTGCTACATAAAAAGAAGGTATTTTCTTGCTTGAAGGGACCACCCTCCCTGATCAGTTTCCATGTAGTCTGTGTTTGTGGCTGTATTTTTGTTTTCCCTGTTGTCTAATTTCACAGTGTGGGTACCATTTCTATTACATAGCTTCTTGCCTGGGGTTTCCTCTAACAGGGGTTCGCTGTCGTCGACTCGCTTTTTTCCCGGAGATTTGAACAGACTGCGCCTCGCAGAACTTTTACTGGGATTTGCAGCAGTGATTTTCTGTTCTTTTCCTAGAGGAGTTGATGGATGTTCAATGGGGGAGGGGGATCTTTTCCTTTTCTCTATGTTGGGCGAGTTGTTTTTAAATTGGTTCGACAGGGGGATGTATTGGGATTTAGATTTTGGCTACAAATCTGTCCAAGAATGGCGTTGGTCAGTGTAACTGGGTCAGTCGTGGAGCCACTTTGCAAGTCTTTTAGTTAAGAGACTTCTGGTTGTGAGGGCTTAGCCAGTGTTTGACCGCAGTCCAAAATGTTCGAGTTTCCCCCCTTTCCCTTGTACATTTCTTTATTAGTATGAGGGGAAATATTCAAAGAGTTTTTTCTCTTTTTCTCTGTGCTTGGGGCTTTTGCTGAGAGGGGTTTAGCTATCAAGACATTGGCATCTTTTTTAAAAGAATTGCCAGCAGCAATGTCGTTTTGGGAGCCTTTTATGGCGCTTTTATTTGCTTTTATTTGTTGCTGTTTTATTCAAATTCGAAATGTGATCTAGAAGAGCCTTTTCTGTGAGAGTAGTGGGTTTTGTGCTTGTATGTGTAAGATGGGATTGCTGCTCGCGGTGTTCATTGCCCTGTTTGCCTTTGCAGGTGTGTGAGGGAGAGAGTTTTGTGTTTGGAGGTTTTCATTTTTAAGAGAGGCTTTGTCATTTGTGTGCGTGAGTTTTGTTTGTGGTTCCATTCTTGCTACCATTTTGGTACTTGGAGAGGGAGGGGACTTGGTTGGAAATGTGGTGGGTTTCGCTTTCAAAGAGAGAGCTGTGGGAGTGTGTGTGCGGTTTTTGGTGGAGGCAACCTGTTGCTCCGAGTCATTTTGGGAGGGTTTTATGGCGCTTTTATTTGCGTCTATTTGTGTAAGAGAAATTGCTGTTTTATTTAAATTCGATGTGTGATCTAGAAGGGCCTTTTCTGGGACAGTGGTGGGTTTGTGCTTTTATGTGAAAGAGGGGATCGCTGCTCGCGGTGTTCATTGCCCTCTTTGCCTATGCTGGTGTGTGAGGGAGAGAGTTTATGTGTTTGGAGGCTTCCATTTTGAGAGAGGCTTTGTCATTTGTGTTCGTGAGTGTTGTTAGTGGTTACATACTTGCTACCATTTTGGTACTTGGAGAGAGAGGGGGCTTGGTTGGAAATGTGGTGGGTTTCGCTTTCAAAAAGAGAGCTGTGGGAGTGTGTGTGTGGTTTTTGGTGGAGGCAACCTGTTGCTCCGAGTCAATTTTACAAGTTGGAGATTCTGATGGAGATTTGGTGTGAGTGCCAATTTTGCAAGCAGTTCGTTTTTGCCGCTCTGCTGCTCTTGATTTACACTGGGCTGAGCGAGTTTTGAGGGCGTGTATGTGTATGTGTGGTTGCGGCAAATTGATTCTGATTTTGAGGGGAGGTGCTTGGTTACATGGGGGCCCATTTTCTCTGCTGATTTTAGATATTTTTGAATAATGAGGTCTTTGCTAGTGGTTACTACCAATTTGAGTGGATCCCTTCCTGTTTCGATTTCTGTCAGGGTGACATCGTCATCAGAGTCAATAGAGCCCTGTGAGAGGGCCGAAATGTCTAGGAAATTTGGGGACATAACATATTCCGGGCTTGAGGTAATTGAGATTGCCTCACTGTCTGTGTGTGTGACTGACGATATTGAAGCTCCATCCATATTAATTCAAGGCAATAGATAACTATTAATTTGGCTTTAATTTACTTTAAATGTGTATGTCAATCTCAATTTATTTATTTTTATATTTTTTTTTTAATTAAAAAAGTGCAGAGTTTAATTTGCGGTTTTATTTAGATTTACTTTTAGTTTTAATTTACTTTGTAGGTTTGTTTTATTTAATTCTGCTTTGTGGTTAGATTTAGCGTTTGGAAAATGGCTGCTGGTTTGTAGATTTTGCCTACCGTTTATTTTTTCCTTTCTTTTGTTGGGCTGATTTTCATGGCTGTTCCTTGTCTTCTTTAATGGCCGCCGATTTTTATTTCGTTCCAATTTTCCTCTCTTTAGTTAGGCTGGTTTTAATTACTGGTGCTTAGTAATCTTAGATGGCTGCCGATCACTTTAGTTTCTTCAGTCATACTCAGTGGCGATAAAGGAAGGAACTGACTAGCAATTCCTCCTGCCACTCTATTTATTTGTCCTCTTGTTACATTGGTTGCAGCTTATAGGTACAATTACATGGCAGGTTTTACGTTATTTACATAGCTTTTGACATTTTAGTGTTTTTATTTACAATTGTCTAGTTCTAGTATTAGTAGGGACAATTATTAGAGGGTTTGAGTTTCGGCTAAGGGAAAGTGGGGATTTTTACTTAAGTTTAGGTGGTCACATTTATTTTGATTCCAGTTAGTGGAAAGTCTCGCGCTCTGCTTTAAAATGGTACAGCCTACGCAACTTCAACGTTAATGGAATTTCGGCTTCTTCATTCCAGCAGCACATGCACTTGCTGTTAGCATTAGTGGAAGATTTGTTCGGACCCTCAACATTACGGCGTTACTCATCGGTCAGTTGTGGATAGCGGCTTCAATTATTTTCGCAGATTTTTGCAGAAGTGAATGTTTTGGTGAAGTTTGTAAATCGCCCAATTGGAAATTCACATCTCGTCCAGTATGTACGCCGCGGGGGCGAACAAGTCTCGGCACCGGTGGATTATATTGCAACCATAGGCAAAGAGTCCCATCCCGAGGGCGGATCCCAGTTGGCCATTTTGGGAGTCTCCTTCGCATCCTGGACGCTCCTGGGCGAGTAGCAGGAACAGCCTTCAACACAAAACAAGTGGATCGCAGTGGTATGGGTGCTGGTTCATTGTTTGTGCGAGCCACCGGCAGACGCCTCTTGATCCCGTGTTGTGCCCCATTGACAGAATCCTGTCAAGCTCGAGCTCCTCATGGTCTGCAGCGCCTACAAGCGCCCGCGTTCTGCATCTAGTGTGGGTCCCTCTTTTGATGCTCCAGATCCAGAATTTCGTCTCTACTCATCATCTCCTCGGTCAGCAAGAAACAATATCGCCCCGTGAGAAGGCGCCAGTAGTTCCCGAGGGCGCCCGGACCGGGTGAATCCGTTCCAGCTTTGAGCTCATCCAAGTGTCCATCGTTGCCGTGTTGTGGTTAGCGCCATCTTTGTTACATGGGCTGGCTGAAGTGTTGGGGGCCATTTGCTAGCAGCGACTTACTGGAGTGCGATCATCAGCATCAGATCCTGCCTCTCCAGTCCAAAGTGTTTGCTCCATGGTTGAACAATAGCCACCTTGTCCGTTCGGGCCAGAAGGAACACAGAAAGCCCCTATTCTCTGCATCCAGCAGACTGCTGAAATATAGGAATATTAGAATTTTAACTAATACATCTTATTTCAGTTTGGTTTCTTTTCAGGCCAGAAGCGTTAACATAGCATACGCCTCCTGTAAGCGGCAGCGCCAGAGATCCAAACCAGTCATCTCAGAGGAGTCAACATAGCCGGCCAGAGTGAAGACCAGTTCGGGAAGCAAAATCGACGTTTTGTGGGTGCAAAATAGAGGGCCAGTCCGTTTGAGAGTGGACCGGGAAATGGAGCCACAGGGAGCAGCCCAGGTGTGGGCAATCTCCCTGTAATTTTGTTGTGCACTCCTCGTTCCTGTCTTCCGACAAAAGGAGGATGCCAATCGCCGCTCAAGATGTCAGTGTTAATCCTCGAGAATGTGCCAATTGGGCCTCTCCGCCTTAGCGCCATGGCAAGATGGTCAAACAGGAGCACCGCGTGCTACTCCGCAAAGGAGGCGGCAGCATCTTCTTTTCTTCCGTGAGTCAAATACTATTTAGCAATAGTTTCTGCTTTTTAAGAGGCATGATTCTAATTTTTTCCTTTGTTTTTCAGGACAGAATCCATCGCTGTCATCGCCAGCCAAGGACCCTCTGGATCAGTTGCAGGAGGAACAACCCTGGCGGATTGGAGAGAACTCACTGGAGCCAAATGTGCAGTTTGCACCGTGTGTGTGTAGCGGGTGTGTAGTCGACTCCACATCCTCTCCGCTCTCACGCAGTCAGCAGAGCAGCCACCGAGGACAAACAGCAGGAACTCATTGTGTGTGCCCTCGACATAGTCGCCCAAGGACTCCGTCGCTCCCGCCATCCAGAATCCGCATTCAGTCTCATCGGGCTCCCCGCAGGTGAGTGCATCCACAAAAGCCATGCGGATCCTGTGTGCATCCTCAATTAGGGCTCCTGTCAATCTCGCCGCCCAACCGGCCAGCATTACAACCAGATTCCAGCATTCTACACCTCCAGCGGGCTCGGTCCCTTGATACGCCCACAGCAAGTTCCAGAAGACCGTTGCTACTCGTCATCTCCTCGGTCAGCAGTATCCATAACCGCCCCGTGAGGAGACGCTAGCAATCCACGAGTGCGCCCATAAAGGGCCAGATCATCCCATCCTTGTAGATCGCCAGGCGTCCAGTATTGCCGCCTCATCATAGCGCCTTCCCAGGAACATTATTTAGCTGAGGCCTTTTGGAGGCCATTTGCGAGCAGCGACCTCGTGAAGTGCAATCTAAAGTATCAGATCGTGTCTCTCCGGCCCAAGATGTGTACTCCATGGTGCGAAGCCAGTCATTCTGCCCTTCCAGACTAGAGGGAGTAGCAGGAGGCCACAAAACACTGCATCTACCAAACTACTAGGAATTCAGGAACCCCAGAGATTTGGCAAATTTATCTAATTTTTCTTTTTTTCTTTTCTGAGCCTGAGTTGCAACAGATCATCAAAAGAGTCCACATAGCCGGCAACGTCCACGTTTTGTGAGTGCAGTAAAGAGGGCCAGTCCGTTTGAATGCGGACCAGAAAATGGAGCCACAGGGAGCAGCCCAGGTGTGGGCAATCTCTCTGTAATTTTGTTGTGCACTCCTCGTTCCTGTCTTCCGACAAAAGGAGGATGCCAATCGCCGCTCAAGATGTCAGTGTTATCCTCAAGAATGTGCCAATTGGGCCTCTCCGCCTTAGCGCCGTGGCAAACTGGTCATAAAGTGGCCCCACGCACCACTCCTCAAAAGGAGGCGACATCAACTTAAATTCTCCCGTGAGTCAAAAACCATTTGGCAATAATTTCTGATATTTTAGAGGCATGATTCTAACTTTTCCCTTTGTTTTCCTTTCAGGTCAGAAGCCATCGCTGTCATCGCCAGCCAAGGACCCTCTGGATCAGTTGCAGGAGGAACCCCCTGGCAGACTGGAAGGAACCCGCTGTATCAAGCTGTGCAGTTTGCATCGTGTGTATGTAGCAGGAGCGCGGTCAGCTCCGCATCCTCTCCGCCCTCAGAGAGGGCAGAGCTCCTGTCAGGCTCCCCGTCCGAATGGTCAGCATCGCAACCGGATGCCAGCATTCTGCATCTCCAGCAGGCACCGTCCCTTGATACACCTACCTCGAGCTCCAGGAATCCATTGTTACTCGTCATCTCCTCGGTCAGCAGTATCCATGATCGCCCCGTGAGGAGACGCCAGCAATCCTCGAGTGCGCCCAAAAAGGGCAAGATTATCCTATCCTTGTAGATCGCCAGGCGATCTGCCACTTCATCATAGCGCCCTCCCAGGATCATGATCCAGCTGAGACCTTATGGAGGCCTTTTGCCAGCAGCGACCTCGTGAAGTGCAATCTAAAGTATCAGATCGTGTCTCTCCGGCCCAAGATGAGTACTCCACGGTTCGACATAAATCGCCCTATCCGTCCGGGCCGGAAGGAGCAGCAGGAGGCCTCCAATCAGTGCATCCAGCAGACCACTGAGAATTTGGGGAACCCAGAATTCCATTTTCGCTTTCTTTTCCAGGGCAGAAGCATAACCATATTGTGCACCTCCTGTAACCGGCAGCACCGGAGATCCACAATAGTCCTCCCAGGAGCCAGCGTACCCATTCCTGATGAGGAGCCGTTCAGAAAGCAACACCCGCGTTTCGAGAGTGCAGTACAGAGGGCCAGTTTGTTCGAGAATAGGCCAGTAAAGGGTCGCTGGAGAGTACATGCCAGCAGCCACCCAATGTCAGTGTGCCTATCCGCAAAGCAGATCAATTGGAGAACATTTTCCGTCTTTGTGCCACAGCCAGATGGGCCAACAATGAAGCGCAGAGTGCCTATTCAGCAGCAGAGAGCTGGTGGTGCCCCTCCATTCATTTGTGAGTTAAAATCTTTTTACAACGAGTTCTGTTGATTAGAGGCGTGGTTTTAATCCTATCCTTTGTTTTCCTTTCGGGACAGGTGCCATCACCGTCACCGACAGCATTAGACCCAGGGATCCACCCCAGAAGCAGTCTCCCTGGGTGACTAACAAGGAACGCCAAGGGACGAACCGTGCCGTTCAGGATCAGTTTCGAAGGCCAAAGGAGCGATTTTTGGAGGCCTGGGCGCCGTCGCGCAGGAATGGCTTTTATGAGGCATGCTTCGAGGCTGGTCAGCAGCATCTCATCAGAAGATCGGGTGAGCGTATTTAATTTATCCCCTTATTCCTACGAAAGATACTTAGTGAGGAATAAGATGCCTTTCCATCATTCCGACCGTTATTGCTTGTAGTTTATTCCAAATCGGATCTTCAATGGAGTCAAAAAGGCGTCCACGATGAAGACCAGTTGAGGAAGCAATACAGATGTTTTGAGGGTGCTGTGTAGAAGGCCGGTCTGTTTGGAAGCAGCCCAGAAAATAGACCCAGAGGGAGCAGCTCAGGTGTGGGCGATCTCCCTGCAATCCCGCTGCGCACCCCTCGCTCTCGCCCTCCAACAAAAGGAGGGTGACATCGCTGCTCAAGATGACTGTGTTAATCCTCGAGTATATGCCAACTGGGCTTTTCCGCCTTCGTGCCATGGCAAAATGGTCAAACAGTAGCACCGCGCGCCACTCCGCAAAGGAGACGGCAGCATCTTCTATTCTTCCGTGAGTCAAATACTATTTAGTAATAGTTTCTCGAGTGCGCCCAAAAAGGGCAAGATTATCCCATCCTTGCAGATCGGCAGGCGTCCAGTGTTGCCACTTCATCATAGCGCCCTCCCAGGAACATGATCCAGCTGAGACCTTATGGAGGCCATTTGCCAGCAGCGACCTCGTGAAGTGCAATCTAAAGTATCAGATCGTGTCTCTCCGGCCCAAGATGTGTACTCCATGGTTCGACATAAATCGTCCTATCCATCCGGGCCGGAAGGAGCAGCAGGAGGCCTCCAATCAGTGCATCCAGCAGACCACTGAGAATTTGGGGAACCCAGAATTTTGGCTTATGTATCTAATTACATTTTCGCTTTCTTTTCCAGGGCAGAAGCATAACCATATTGTGCACCTCCTGTAACCGGCAGCACCGGAGATCCACAATAGTCCTCCCAGGAGCCAGCGTACCCATTCCTGATAAGGATCCGTTCAGGAAGCAACACCCGCGTTTCGAGAGTGCAGTACAGAGGGCCAGTTTGTTCGAGAATAGGCCAGTAAAGGGTCGCTCTCCAGCGACCCGGTGTACATGCCAGCAGCCACCCAATATCAGTGTGCCTATCCGCAAAACAGATCAATTGGAGAACATTTTCCGTCTTTGTGCCACAGCCAGATGGGCCAACAATGAAGCGCAGAGTGCCTATTCAGCAGCAGAGAGCTGGTGGTGCCCTCCATTCATTTGTGAGTTAAAATCTTTTTACAACGAGTTCTGTTGATTAGAGGCGTGGTTTTAATCCTATCCTTTGTTTTCCTTTCGGGACAGGTGCCATCACCGTCACCGACAGCATTAGACCCAGGGATCCACCCCAGAAGCAGTCTCCCTGGGTGACTAACAAGGAACGCCAAGGGACGAACCGTGCCGTTCAGGATCAGTTTCGAAGGCCAAAGGAGCGATTTTTGGAGGCCTGGGCGCCGTCGCGCAGGAATGGCTTTTATGAGGCATGCTTCGAGGCTGGTCAGCATCATCTCATCAGAAGATCGGGTGAGCGTATTTAATTTATCCCCTTATTCCTACGAAAGATACTTAGTGAGGAATAAGATGCCTTTCTATCATTCCGGCCGTTATTGCTTGTAGTTTATTCCTCTGAGTAGTATAGAGTTGAGTTTCCCAGATGCATCTCGAAATCAGGTAAAATGATTCTAATTACGCCTCTCGGCTGACCTTCCTTCCTCTCCAGAATCTCCTCTCTGTTATATCTCCCTTCCCTATACATTTTATTGTATTTATTTATTAGGGATTCCCCCAGTCTGCTCGTCATTTTTCCCCTCTTTGCAGCAATTTTTTCTCTTCTTGTTTTCTCGTATATCCTATCTTCCTCCTTTTCCTCGTCCTCATCTTATATTCTAAGAAGTGTAGGGAGGTTCTCTCTATACCTTAGCCTTGCTTTTCTTACCATTTCTCTCTCCTCTCTGTCGGTAAAGAATCTTATGTATTCGTAAACAGGCTCCTCTGTTGGTTTAGGGTAGTCTGCTTTTATTTTTTGGATAAATTTCTGGTACTGTTCCACATATCTGTTTCTACTGGCCGCAAGTCTCTCTGGTACGTATGGGTATCTGATCAGCGGGTTGTTATGAGTTGAAATGGAGTTTGCATAACGCTGACTTGCCTGTTCGTAGACTTCGGTCACCGATTTAATATTGTAGCTTTCCCTGATGATAGTTTGAGTTGTGTATCTTGGGACACTAATGGAACTCCTTATTAACTTGTTTTCTGAGGTTTGAATTTTATTTATGCTTGTATCAGAGACTAGGGTTCCCCAGACTGCAATAGAGTATTCCCAGATGGGGGATATTATTTGCTTGTGTAATAGCATTTTGGTTATACTAGGGAGTTTGCTTTGGTTTCCAATAAGCCATTCCAGTTTTTTGTATGCTGAAAACATTTTCCCTTTGAGCAGTTTTACATGAGAGATTAAGGTTAGTCTTTTGTCGAGCTGTCTGGTAAGTTTGGCTGCTCTGGTCCCATCGACCATTGGGGGTGTGTTGTAGTATGCACATATATTGAATACCCACTGTACCGAAAGTACTTAAAGAGTGAGCATTGTAACACTTTGTTGCAGTGTTTACATATTTCAAAGTCCCGATCATAAACCCTAAGTGGCCGAAATATGAACCGATCGCTATGGCTTTGCCCGCTAGGGTCGGCATAATTGTACTACATTCCTTTATACTTAAGTATATAGGTACATAGCCGTCTCTCTGCCGCCGCCTGCGAGCAGCGCAGCTACGAGACTTAGCCTTAATTAGACTTAAAGAATATTGTAAAAGAACAGAGACACTTCGATCGTTGGAGCGGCACCATTGCTGCTCCAACTTATCAAAATAAACCCAAATAAAACTCAAGACAAATTTAATCTAAATACAAACAAGACTATTCATTGAACTTGGAAATCATGGAGCAAATTGGAACTACAGAATAATTATATTTCATGGCGACCGTGAATGGAGTCACAAGGAGCAGCGGATCGGGAAGATTGTGGCAATAATACAAGGAGGATATCAAAAAAAAAAAAACACGTCTGAGGGAGTAGAGTGTGGGTGATGGTACGTGGAGGTCAGAAAAATAAAATTAACAAAAGAATAGCCCGCATAAAGTGGCTGCTATTTGCTCAATCAACACCGCCCGCATGGACGACGGCGCAAAAACTTTATAATGAGCTTGAATTTTTAAGGGAAACCCTCCAAAATAGAGTACCACAAGGCACAACTCCCTCAGCAAACCAAGTACAAGTTATAAATCAAAAACTAATATCGAAACCAAATTCGATTCCACTGTCAATGTCATCAACAAGGTAGAATCTAGCAACATCGATTTATATTGGGTACATATACTCTTGATAATCATTGTTGTTATCATGTGCACCACTTCTTTTACAAAATTTACAAGCTGCATAATAATTGTCTTAAAAAGAGATATATGAGCCAGGCAAATAATCTGGACAAAATTTTAAAATATATAGCACAACAACAATAATAGAAAACTAATTCTGTAATCAAATTGTTAGAATATAAGAAAATGGAATGCAATAAAAATGAATAAATAAAAAAAAAATATATATATATTAAATAAAAATGGCTACACTAAAGGCAATTAGAGACACGTATGATAGGGACATTCACTTTAAAGAAAGAATTCTGCAATTAGTTTCAGCAACTTCAGTGAGCATTTATGGTTTAGAAAATTTATATATTGAAACATTTAATTTAGATACTTCTCCACTAATACATTGCACAAGCACCCAAAAGGGAATTGTATTATCCACTATTCCAGGCGTACAAGTTAGATCGGTAGTAGACGAGCACCCAATACTAGGTAGAGCAATAGTAATAACAGTTTTCAAGAAATAATTCATATCCATATTATAATGGAATGGAATTATAGACGAATGAATTATACAAGCTATTAAATAAAAAAAAATAAATATAAAAATATTTCAATATATTCTTCTTACAAAGTATGGCTAAACTAAAGGCATGGAATGGAACAAATTATACGGTGAATTATCAAACATTAAAACTAATTTTGACAGATCATACAAGTCACTAACCCAGAATAGACCTATCCAAAAGAACACGGTTAGGAAGCATGTTGAAATATTAGTAGAGTGCTTTAATGAAGCGCGAATGCTAATACATGATCACAGGGAAAGATTAAATCAAGATCATTGGTCACAGGTATCGAAAACTTTTCAGTCCCTGAGCAAAACTCTGATTGATCTTGACAAAGAGGCAAGGGAAGCATTTAAAAAATTAAAACAAACTCTCGCCTCCGAGGAGGTAATGTTATCATATCCAGACTACAATAAAAAAATTTCAATTAACTACCAAGAAGACAAACCTATAATGTTTATTTCTAGGACTCTAAGTAAGGCAGAAGAAAGTTATGCCCCTAACAAAAAGGAAATGCTAGCTATAATTTGGTCTATACAGACTCTTAGAAATTTTCTGTACGGT
>JAYMZC010000258.1:0-28293 GCA_036346975.1 Drosophila prolongata | reverse complement strand
GCGACTCGGTGAACCGAGGGATGGCTCGAGCTTAGAGTCCGCTGCCACTGATGGCGGCTTCGTCGCTCCGAGTCGGTTAGTGGTGGGTGGGTGGTGGAACCCCAAAGATCGGCTGGCACTGATGACGGCCGGTCTTTCGGAGAGTGGGTAGAGGAGGGGGAAGGGGGTTTCGCTAACTACAATGTATTTGGACGGGGTACTAGACCCTATCCCAAAAGACTCCACAAGTAACTCCCAGAGAGGTTGCTCACACCAATGCGTAAGGCTCACCTTCTCCGATCGCTGTCGGTTGCAGAGTGACTTGAACTGGGCAACCGGTGCCCTTTTTATACCCGTTGGCGTGAATAAGTGTGCCCGCACCACGTCAAAATCCCTGGTCATACGGCTTAGAGCGTGTGACCAGCTGATCATGGGTCAGTGTGACCAGGTAATCTTGGGTCAGTGTGACCCGGTGATCGTGGATCAGTATGCCCAGCTATTTCTATTGGCGCGCCCGCCTTCTTATTTGAATTTGAATTCGTTTCAGGTTTTATTCTCTTAAACTAATCTTATTATTATATTAATCCTAATTCGCTTCATGCTTTTTATCTCTCTTAACCTAAGCTTATTTTATATATTTATTTATATTGTGCGCTCTGGAGCGTCACAAAATGTTAACAAAATTTGACCGCTTAAATTTAAGGGATTTTAATATTTTTAACACCCGTTCTAAAATTACAATTTAGCCAAAAATTTCTTCAAACGTCGAAAAATTGCGCTTTTAAACTGAGTATCAAAAATTCCTTCGGTCAGGTATTTCCTTCAGCTTTAACGATTAATTTGATGTTTTCACCAAAGCTCTAGCTATCTTCTAAACAAAGAAACTAAGCAAAAAGTCGATATATTATCGAATTTAAGTGCTCTTTACAGTAATTGCTGCCAGAATACTCAAAAGCCGTTTTTTTTGGCGAAAATCTATTTGGACCGATTTTTGATAGTGTAGTAAAAATATACCATTCAAATTGTTTTTTGCGGTGTTTATTTTTACAGTGTTTTGCCACGCGCTGTTAGGAAACATAAGAGCGGGAGATCGCAGTAGATAGAGAGAGAGGAAAGAGTGTAGCAAGTGCGGAAAAGAAGAAGTTAACGGGGAAAGAGTCGAATCAAGAAAATTTCTTTGCATAACCGTGTATTTTGGTGTATAAACGTATGTGAGTAATAATATTATTATTTTAGTTCGCCTTTCTCGGAATTTAAATTTTTTCTATAGAATGTGCAAATTTTTTGATATCTCTGATGTTAACTTAAAAATTTGGTGAGTTATGCCAGTTAGTTTCGTTTTTTACTGCTCTTAATTAGTAAAATCATAAATGATTTACATTTAAATGAATATTTGGTTATTTATTAATTATGTGCAGTTGTGATATATCAATTAGCATAATTGCATTTTGTACATATATAAATGCGTGTTTGTAGTTTTTAATCTTATTATTCGATATAAACATTGCATAAAGTGCACTATTTAAAAAATATTGTCTTAATATTTAAGAGCTTCCTGTATGGAGACAGGTATAATGCAAGCGTAAGACATCGCAAGCGAAGCTGCGGGCACCCTGCTAGTACTATGATAAATTTATCCACGCTTTAATCCTAAGGCTTATACATACTTAATTGTTGGGTTTCCAATTTTAAATAAATAGATCAGCGTATTTCGTATTTAATTATTGTTTCTTTTAAGAGCTTCCTGTATGGAGACAGGTATAATGCAAACATAAGACATCGCAAGCGAAGCTGCGGGCACCCTGCTAGTACTATGATAAATTTATCCACGCTTTAATCCTAAGGCTTATACATACATAATTGTTGGGATTCCAAGTTTAAATAAATAGATCAGCGTATTTCGTATTTAATTATTGTTTCTTTTATTTAGCACAGCATAATCAACCACAGCTTACGAGATCAGAAATAAGAGAGAGATTAACCGCGTGGTTCACGTCTTTGGTGTTACCAGAGATCGATAACATTATAACGCTGGTTTTGGTATATACTATAAATTATAATGGGGATATTCTTAGGTATATTCAATACGCCCCCTCAAAAATACCATTATAAAAATTAAAATTTATATTACACGTTTCAACTTAATCTATGTGGCTTGTGCTTGCTTGTATTCTTTCTTTTCTTTTCTATTGGGAACGTACAATTCTGTGATCCAGCATTCGCTGCTAGGATTGGGAAAACCAAAAAAAACCCAATCAGATCACTTCTTAAAATGAAATAGTAATGGTTAAAAAAATATTCATATTCATTATTGTAGTGTGGCTCGGATCATTCATTATTTGCTCCATCCAGTCCTATTTTTCGTAAATCCATAAAGCGTGGAGCGGGTAACGGCTTAGTTAGAATGTCAGCAAGTTGGTTCTCTGTGGAAATATCCTCTATTTGCTCTCTCGTAAAATGATATTTTATATCAATATGTTTAGATCTTTTATGGCATGAGGGATTATTAGCTATACTAATACATCCCTGATTATCTTCATATATTTTTATAGATCTTTCAAATTTAACTAGAACACTTTCTAATAATAATGCTTCTCTTACTGCTTCGATCAAGGCCATGTATTCTGCCTCAGCCGATGAAGAAGCTACTGAATTTTGCCTTTTTGTATTCCAGCATATAAGATTTTGGTTAAACACTTTGAATACAAACCCAGTTGTACTCTTTCTATTGAATTCATTTCCTCCCCAGTCAGAGTCTGCGTACCCTACAAATATATTTTCAAAACTCGAATTCCTTTTAAATTCTAACTTCATTCTTCTCTTTTAGATATCTAAGAATCCTTTTCAAACATAGCCATAATTCTGCATTATTTTTATTCATATATCGACTTAAAATATTAACAGCAGTGGCCAAGTCTGGACGTGTACATAACATAACATACATAAGACAACCAACTAAATTTCGACAAGGCGCGTCATGCCATTCATCTGAATTTAGTAATTCATAATTAAGCTTGCTTGCCAGTGGAGTACTGACTGATTTACAATCACTCATTCTGAACTTATTCAAAATCTTTTTAATATAAGCAGCTTGACTTAAAAGTATTTTATCATCATCAATTTCTATTCTCATTCCAATAAAATATCGTATTTCTTCCAAGTTAGTCATTCTGAACTTGTTCATTAAATATGATTTAAAACATTTTATTTTCTCTAAGTCTGATGTGGCTATAACTAAATCATCTACATAAAGAAGTAAATATATGTTTTTCTATACGTCACCCTTATCAAGAACATAAATACATCGATCTACCGGTGAAAAAATTTTATTTTCTCTAAGTCTGATGTGGCTATAACTAAATCATCTACATAAAGAAGTAAATATATGTTTTTCTTCACGTCACCCTTATCAAGAACATAAATACATCGATCCACATTCTCTTAACGCTTGTTCAAATACCTCAAACCAGCATCTTGCTGCTTGTTTAAGGCCGTAAATAGCTTTATTCAATTTACATACACTATTAGCACTACATAATACACCTTCGGGCACTCTCATATAGATTTCTTCTTTTAATTTTCCATTTAGAAATGCAAGTATTATTAAAGTCATGGGCGTCCAATTCAGTTTTAATAGCAGCCTCCCACAGACATTTGTCACTCCTACTTTGAACTTCTTCGAAAGAATTTGGAACATCACTAAAAATTGAATGAGCGTTTAAAATATAGTTATTGTAATCGATTTATTCTTCTTTGAAAGATATGTGTGACCTGTTCTTTAGCCTATCACTTCTTCTAGAACTACATTCATTACTTTCATTAGGATGTTTTGTGTCAAATCTTTTGTCCATACTGTCAATCTGGATATTTATTTTGTCATTCAAGAAATTCATTTTATCACAATCCTTACTCTCATTCAGGATACTAACATGATCACTCTACTTACTCTCATTCAGGACACTAACATGCTCACTCTCCTTACTCTCATTCAGGATACTAACATGATCACTCTCCTTACTCTCATTCAGGATATTCGTATGATCAATCTCATTCAGGATATTCGTGTTATCAATCTCCTTACTCTCATTCAGGATATTCGTATTAGCAACCTCCTTACTCTCATTCAGGAATTCCACTCCACATTTAACAGCTCTTGAATTGATCATGTTTGTTTCATCTACGATTACGTCTCTTGCAACAATAAATTTGTTATTATTTACGTCCCATACTTTTAAACCATTTGGTTCATAACCAACTAAAATAGTTTTGCATGATTTTTCATCAAATTTTCTTTTTCTATTCTTAATATGAACATACATTGTTGAGCCAAATATTTTCAAGTATTTTAAATTAGGTTTTCTATTGTGCCATGCCTCATAAGGAGTTTTTGAATTATTATCAAGTGCCCTAGTGGGAATCCTGTTAATTAAATATGTTGCTGTCAGAACAGCTTCACCCCAATAGCTTTTATCTAATTTAGCACCATTTACCATACAACGAGTTTTTTCAGTAATCGTTCTGATCATCCTTTCTGACACGCCGTTTAATTGCGGTGTATATGGAACAGTCAGATGGTAACTTATCCCTTTCTGTACACAATAATCACGCATGTCACTAGATAGATATTCCCTTCCATTATTTATATATAGATTTACAACTTTAAGGTTGAAATGCGCCTCACTTTTCGCTACGAAATCCTTAAACATTGCAAAAACATCTGATTTATGTTTTTTTTTAAATATGTTACACAATAATGTGTATATTGATCCACAAAAATAACATAGTAAATAACATAGTAATTTTTGTCGTCAATCGAAACAGGTGTTATTGGCCCGCATACATCAGAATAGATTACAAATAGCGGTCTACTTGTATACTCTTTATTTTTATATTTTTCAAAACGTAATCTGGCTTGTTTGCCATTTAAACATGCTTCACATATCTCATCAACTGGATTAACGTTATCTAGAAGATTATTGTCAACAAATAAATAATTTCTTTTAATTTCAAGCAATTTCCCTTTACTAATGTGACCTAATTTCTCATGCCATAACCGATATCATGATTTTTCTTTTCCACATTTAATGTATATGCTTGAAATTTAAGAACTGGTGTATTGAACATACCTGAATTCTCAGCCACAACAGATCCATTCTTGAATATTTTTACACCGTTATTGCCAAACATAACTGTCATACCAGCCTTTTGCAGTCGCTTGACAGAAATTAAGTTTTCTGCAACTTCCCGGCAATAGAGCACATTCTCGAGCGTGATTTGGTTTCCATTGTGCAATCAGATAATTCCACGCTTCGTTGCAAAAATGAATTCGCCAGGCGACAGCAATTTTTATTGGCGATTCCAGATCGATGTAGTCCATGAAGAGTTTCTCGTCATTAACGAGATGATCTGTAGCACCAGAATCCAAGATTTAACATAAACGCGAAGCCGGGTTAAGTTGTTGCTATTTGTACGTGTTTGTTATTTTCTTTATTTATATCGTTTATTATTCTTTTGTACGCATAACAATCTTTCTTAATATGCCCTTCCTTGCCACAGTGATGACACTTGATATTAAATTTCCCCTTTCCCTTAAACGGCTTGGGAATTACACTTTTATTATTTTTAAATGATTCATAACTTTCCTACTTGTATCGCTGCTATCATTTTTGATTTTTATTTCGAGATCAAGCAATCTGTTCCTTACAAAAGCTAAAGTAAGGGTTTCCTCAGCTAGGGTCTCAATTGCAGTTATTACCCCGTCATATGACAATGGCAAGGTTAATAACAAGTGCGACACTTTGTCCATTTCGTCGATTTTCGCTCCTGAAGCTAACAATTCACTAATTAATTCGTCGAAAATATTGAAATGGCACAACAGTGTTGTCTCACTCTGCAACTTCAGGGAAAGCAATCGTTTTCTAACAGCTAACTGCGACGCGAGACTCTTTCGTTCATATATGGCGTCCAAATTTCTAAGAATTTGTCGTGCCGTGTTGTCGCTTATCGCAAAATTTAGAAAAGAGTCACTAAGGTATTCTACCAAAGTAATCTTTGCAACACGCTCTGCCTTTTTCCACGAATCGTCAACCTCATCAGGAATATTCTGGTCAATTACTTTAAAAACATCCAACTCGGCGAATAGAGCTCTGATTCTGAATTTCCAAACCGAATACTTTTCCCCGTCAAAAGCCTTTATGTTGCGTTTTGTCTTTTCCATGGTATTTAACACACACACACACCCAGCTATATGTATGGATGGGAAACCGAATTTCACAAGGTTACGCAAACCAAAGCTATTTCACAACATAACTAAAATTTCACTGGTCTAATTATATTTGGATTAGCCTGGGCCCATAACCTGTTGGTATTCCAAGTTTAAATAAATAGATCAGCGTATTTCGTATTTAATTATTGTTTCTTTTATTTAGCACAGCACAATCAACCACAGCGAGATCAGAAATAAGAGAGAGATTAACCGCGTGGTTCACGTCTTTGGTGTTACCAGAGATCGATAACATTATAATGCTGGTTTTGGTATATACTATAAATTACAATGGGGATATTCTTAGGTATATTCAAAAATAATTTTATAATTTTCTGATAAATCATTTAACAGCAAAAGTAGACAGACAACTTTGACAAATAAGCCGAAACTTTCCAAATCAATTGTAGAAAATATCACTTTTTGCACTTGGTCGATCATTTTTCACTTCTCACCTTATTAATAAAAATACACAATAAAAATAATACTGTTTTACACGTTGTGATACGGTGACTGTTATTTACAGACTAATCCATCAGGCATACGTGTCAATATAAAGGCTGGTATTTTACCTTTTGACAACGCAAAGGTCATCCCTTTTGCTCACGAAGAATCCCGTGGTGCAGGTAAATATTTTAATTATGGCATTAAAGGATTGTGTACGTGTAGATTCGTGAATCAGATATCTGACATAGACTTTTGACCTGTAGGTAGGCAATATGAAATCAAACTATCGGGTTGTAAATACCGGCCCTTGATTCATAAATGTTTAAGGGTTAAGGGTTTATACGATATGTTGATTTCATATACCTGTACAAATGCAGGTTGTTTAATTTTAGGTAACTTTGTGAACTGGCGTTTTTTAAAATGACTGTTACTCATTATCTACCTTTGCATAAACCTTATTATCTGTATAACCTTCATAGTATTTGTCAATATCTGTAAAAGTTTTGGTATGAAGAGTTACATATAAATCCACATATCAGAAAACACTTAACCAGTCGTATTGGTTACCTGTAATAAGGCACACTTACCAAACATATTTAAATAAATGTGTGGCAACCCGCTGCAAATAGCGAACTATAAACGAAATATAAACGAGTTTTTTTTGCTAAGACATATCCATTTTGTGAGTTATTACATTGGCGAATTGGTGAATTCTAAACTTACATTTAAGAGGAATGGCTGCAAATGAAAATAGTTTTATTGGCATTGCAGTATTTTAGTGCGCATGTATGTGTGACTTGCAAGAACAGTCCTTCTGTTTCTTCCTTTCCGTCATTCGTTGCCGAAGGGTGGGACAGAGGAATTCGTGAATTCGAGAATACATCAATTTAGTTTTGAGGCGTGTTCTTTATAATTAGGAGAGGAAATCGAACCAAAAGGTACGTGACTGGACCTAAGACTGGTTACCGAGCTCGGGCAGACCCTGGACTTGGTAAACAGTTATCGTGGGAACCTATGTCAGTTATGTGCTTTATCTGTGACTACAATAAATCTGGTCGAGGCAGGGTTTGGCCACGGTAAAACTCGGGTAAGGCCCCTGGGTTTTACTAACAAATTCGATGCTTTCGAGCGGGCTCTGGTTTCGTTATTAATAACTACTATAAAACTCCGGCGGACCCGGGGTTTTGTTACTAATAGCTACGATAAAACTCGGGCGGACCCAGGGTTTTACTAATAACTACGATACAACTCTATTAACGGCCGATATGTTAGTTAATTACGCGTCGGGGTTACGGCTCCGTTACGTTCCATCGATTCTCGGTTTAGGGTTATTATCAGTTGTTATAATTAATTTATTTATTCGACGGGCCGAAGATCAAGGAAAAGGAATACGCACTTATTGTCAAAATTATAATTCAATAAATTCGTCTTTATTCATAACTGGCTTATCTCGCCTTCTCTCTTCGTTCACAGAAGTTCACAAATCTTCATTCTACAGTTTTACGATCTAATCGCGTTTCTCGCTGCACCAGTAAAATTTCTGCACGACTGTACTGTTTCAAAATTATAATTTAATAAATTCGTCTTTATTCATAACTGGCTTATCTCGCCTTCTCGCTTCGTTCACAGAAGTTCACAAATCTTTATTCTACAGTTTTACGATCTAATCGCGTTTCTCGCTGCACCAGTAAAATTTCTGCACGACTGTACTGTTTCGCTTACCAACTACAAAACCGCGTGGACTGCCTAATTGCGGCTTATCTCGTTTTTCTAAGTACGACTATCCGGCTCCGATGTTCGCGTTTCAATCCCCTTGAGTTCCTTCAATTTTCGTTCTCGTGCCCTTGGCCCTTCCGATCTCACCATTTTGTCACCACGCAGTCGCAGTGGTGAAGTTCTCGGCGGTGTCGCGACTCTCTTTTCTCCTTTTGGCAACAGCAACTCCTCTGCTCCGCCAAGCTCGCTTTTCGATATTCCCTCTCGCTCTCCGTTGTCGTCGACCGCGCAGTCGCTGAGGTGGGCTTTGCGCTCCGTTTAGGTCGTTCGGTTTACTGCTCTCTCGTGCTCTTTTGGGGTGAATTTCTTAGGTAACTGCGTAGGAGTTGTTCCCGGTCTCGCCTTTCTTCCCCACTCTCCTGTCTTCGCCGCTCTTCTCTCTCCTTTCTGCTTATTGAATAATATATTTATGTTTGTTTTCGCCTAGGCTTATTCTAGTAATTAAGGGATAACAATAATAATAATAACAAATTCTCAAATTTTGTGACGCTGCGCGCACAAAAAAGCATGACATGAATAAATAAAACAGAATAAAAAATAATCGAAAGAAGCATTTAATTTAAAATTCAAACTAAGAACGCGTGCGCGCCAACGATCGCTCGTGTAGGGGCACACTAGACCGAGAGAGATGGTCACACTTAGACCGGCAAATCCCATAGGCGACGGGCACACTAGATCTCGCCGAGCCCTATACAAGACGGACCACGGGCCATAGAAAGGACTTAGCAGCCAACCGTCTAAGGGTACAGAGGCAACTCCCCAGTGGTGGTCGATCCAAGTCCGCTTATCATTGTAGTTAGCTCCCGTAGTACTTCCTCCTCCCTCTAACCTTCTCGGCTTGCCGGTCTAAGGTATCCCTAGCAGACGTCTGATTTCCGGACCACACCTCCTTACGGCACGGTTCACCAGCCGAATTCTCTCTCTTGTGGCTGACTTCAGGGTCCCCAAGCAACTCTCTCTCTCTCTCTCTCTTGTGGCTGACTGCAGGGTCCCCAAGCAACACATTCTCTCTCTCTTGTGGCTGACTTCAGGGTCCCCAAGCAACTCTCTCTCTCTTGTGGCTGACTTCAGGGTCCCCAAGCAACATTCTCTCTCTCTTGTGGCTGACTTCAGGGTCCCCAAGCAAAACATTCTCTCTCTCTTGTGGCTGACTTCAGGGTCCCCAAGCAACATTCCCTCTCTTGCCGTTGTCTTTCGGGTCCCCAAGCACCCCATTCTTATTTCAGGCTCAATACGTGGTAACCCATCCCGGGGACTAATCTCCCGCAGCCGAGATCCCGTGCTGTTCCTCTCGAGCAGCTGGGCGGCTCCCGATAACAGGTATTCGAAGTGTACAAACGAAGCGAAGTCAGCAAGGGCGGCACCCCGCCAATCCGAAAAACTCGTTAGTTATTAATCAAATGTCAAGATTCTTACTGAAATAAAACCTAGTTATAATCAATTACTCAGGGCTGGGTCGGAACTCTCTTTCAGCAACCTCGCCTGACACAAACAAATTCTTGTGACGAACCCTGGCCATCCCTGAGCCACCAGACAACTTCATACCGTCACAATTTCTTTCTCCCCTCCGTGGGGATCGGGAATAATTGTGGCGGCGTCGGAATGCCGTCACATCATTAAGAGTACCGCTACTCAAACCGGTGACAAGAAAAAGAAGAAATAATGTCTACATTTCATGACGAACCAATTCAAGTATGTCATACTGGTGTGACGGTTCGTCGTTGTCGGGTGGCTCAGGGATGGCCAGGGTTCGTCACAAGAATTTGTTTGTGTCAGGCGTGGTTGCTGAAAGAGAGTTCCGACCCAGCCCAGAGTAGAAGTCGTGGGGAATTACTTAGTAATTGAATTAGAACTAGGTTTTTATTTCAGCAAGTATCTTGACAATTTATTAACAACTAACGAATTCTCCAGATTGGCGGGGTGCCGCCCTTGCAGCCTTCGCTTCCTTCTTACGCTTAGAATACCTGGTCTCGGGAGCCGTCCAGCTGCTCGATAGGACCAGCACGGGTTGCGTTACCTGAAATGAGAATAGGGTGCCTGGGGACCCTGAAGTCGGCCACGAGCGAGAGAGATCTATTTAGTGCTTGGGGACCCGAAAGTCGACCGCAAGAGAGAGAATGTTGCTTGGGGACCCTGAAGTCAGCCACAAGAGAGAGAATTTGTTGCTTGGGGACCCTGAAGTCAGCCACCAGAGAGAGAGAATTGGTTGCTTGGGGACTCTGAGGTCAGCCGCAAGAGAGTGAAGTTGGTGCTTGGGGACCGTGAGGTCAGCCGCAAGAGAGAGAAGTTGGTGCTTGGGGACCCTGAGGTCAGCCGCAAGAGAGAGATGTTGGTGCTTGGGGACCCTGAGGTCAGCCGCAAGAGAGAGAAGTTGGTGCTTGGGGACCCTGAGGTCAGCCGCAAGAGAGAGAAGTTGGTGCTTGGGGACCCTGAGGTCAGCCGCAAGAGAGAGAAGTTGGTGCTTGGGGACCCTGAGGTCAGCCGCAAGAGAGAGAAGTCAGCCGGTGAACCGTGCCGTAAGGAGGTGTGATCCTAAAATCAGACTTCTCCTAGGGATACCTTCAGATCGGACAGCCGGGAAGGTTAGAGGGAGGAGGAAGTAGTACGGGAACTAACTACAATGTATATAAGCGGACTTTGATCGAATGGTCTAGTCCACCCAAAAATGACTTTGCTGCTTACCACCACTGGGGAGATGCCTCTGCACCCTTAGACGGTTGGCTGCTAAGTGCCTTTCTAGTGCCTTGCTATATAGGGCTCGGCAGGATCTAGTGTGCCCGTCGTCTGTGGGATTTGCCGGGCTATGTGTGACCATCTCTCTCTCGGTCTAGTGTGCCCCTACATGCGCGATCGTTGGCGCGCGCGCGTTCTCGGTTTGAATTTGAAATTAAATACTTCTTTTGTGCGCGCAGCGTCACACTCCCCCCCTGTTATGGATTTTAGTGGTATTGAATCGTGACGTAGTTTCCCCTATTTGACACCACTCGCCAGGTTGTCTCTCCATCCTTTATCAACCATCGCTGCGGCCTTCAAAATCTTTTTCCTGCTAGCTTTTCCTTGATACTGTCTCTTGCCGTTCTCGATATTCTCGCTCCTTCTGGTAGTGTCCATCCTTCGTCGTTGTCCTCCTCCTCATGGAGCTCTAGTATATCCCGGTCCGTTGTCTCGGCTGCTCGGCTATCCTGGGCGATTCTGGCTACAGCACTTATGGTTTGGTTACTGGTTGTTTGCGGTGCCGGAGTCTTCATGTTGTCCCTCCTCTTCGCCGGTGCCGTCCGCTTTCGTGCGTATTTGTATTGTATTGTATTTGTTCCTCCGTACGGCTTAGTGTCTCCAATGTATATCCTCTTTGTTTTCCGTGTGTTCGGGTCTTTTACTGCCACTTTCGTCCTCGTCTTCCTTGATTTTTTCTGCTGTGATCCCTTTTACTTCTCTTTGATCCAGGTGTCCATAACCTCTATTGCTTTCATCTTGTCCTGTGCTGCTCTGGGTAAGACGTCTGCTACCTCTTTCCATTTTCCCTCTCCATACTGGACTATGCCAAAGTCCCTGGTATTCATTTTTCTCTCCGGTTGGTCCACTTTGCCTCCGGCTGCTCTTATCTCTAGCTCCAAGCCTCCACAACTCAGTGTGCTGCGTGCCCCGGCTAGAAAGTCCATTCCGAACAGTATTCTTCCTGCCACTTCTGTTAGTATCATGAATGTTACCCTGAACGCTGTTCCTCCAAATTGGATTTCTGCTGCGAATTCTCCTCTCGCCTTCTGCGTTGCTCCGTTGGCCATTGTTATTTCTGCTCGGGTTCCACACCATTTGCCTTGTTGCTTCAGATCTTGATATCTGCTTCTGCTTATCGCGCTTCTTGATGCTCCTGTGTCCACGATTCCTTTCGCTGTCTTCCTACCGACCCATATGCGGGCTACTATTTGGAACCCGTCCCAACACAGCTGTTCCCCTGCTGCTGGCTCCTTTATTACCGCGTGAGCTGCCAGCTTCAACTGCTCAGGTCTCCTGCAGCACTCCTTGGTTCTCGTACCGTTTCTTCCACAGGTCCAGCAAAACAGCCTCGGCAGATTGGTGCACGTGCTTGCCTCATGTCCGGTTCCTTCGCAGCGCATGCATATCTCCGGTCCTAGTTGCTGCTGTGCAGGTTGGCTTGTCTCTGTCCGGTCCTCTACCTCTATTTCTTCTACTTCCTCCGCTAGTTTGAGGAACTCTGTCAACGAGTTGAATCCTGCCCTCCTAGCGTACAGCTTTATCTTGCTCCTGCTGCTTTGGATACTCGGTCCAGTTTGGCCTCTTCTGAGAGTTTCGTGAATTGCATCAGTTTTCTTAGCCCCATTGCGTATTCTCTTACGTGCTCCGTTTCTCTCTGCTTCATCTGTGCAATCTGATTCTCCAACTGTTCCTCATACCTTGGTGGTAAAAATTATTCTAGAAGTTCTGTTCTGAGCTGAGTCCATGTTACGATCCTGCTCGGCGTGGTGTTCCACCAATCACTCGCGATCCCCTCCAGGATGAATGGCATCGTCTGTATCAGCTGGTCCTTCCGTATTCCGTATCCGCCTGCCCACTGTTCCATTTTGCTTAGGAACTCCAGTGGGTTTGTTGTTCCTTGCTACCGGATGTCCCATCCGCGTACCCGGTCTATGACTTCTGTTTCCATTTTTATTTCTGTCTTTCCTTCCGTTTCGTCCCTTCGACTTGCGCCTTTGTTGTCCATTATCTCCTCCCATTCCCTGGTTACCACGATCGCCGGAATTGTTTCCTTCGCCGGGCTTTTTTCTCTCCTATATTTTTCTGTCAGTTCTGCGAGTCTTTGTCTGACCGTTTCCGTATGATCCGTTTTTTTGGCGAACGCTGCCAACAAACGTCTTAAATCTTCACTTCTTTCTGCCGTTCCTAATCCGAACTCTTCCGTGTATTTCGTTAGTTCGCTCTTTGGTGCCAGATATACCCAGCTCGACATTACTCCGCTGGTGTCGGTTTATCTCTTGCAACCAGTTCGCACAGTTCGTCGTTGTCGGGTGGCTCAGGGATGGCCAGGGTTCGTCACAAGAATTTGTTTGTGTCAGGCGTGGTTGCTGAAAGAGAGTTCCGACCCAGCCCAGAGTAGAAGTCGTGGGGAATTACTTAGTAATTGAATTAGAACTAGGTTTTTATTTCAGCAAGTATCTTGACAATTTATTAACAACTAACGAATTCTCCGGATTGGCGGGGTGCCGCCCTTGCAGCCTTCGCTTCCTTCTTACGCTTAGAATACCTGGTCTCGGGAGCCGTCCAGCTGCTCGATAGGACCAGCACGGGTTGGGTTACCTGAAATGAGAATAGGGTGCCTGGGGACCCTGAAGTCGGCCACGAGCGAGAGAGATATATTTAGTGCTTGGGGACCCGAAAGTCGACCGCAAGAGAGAGAATGTTGCTTGGGGACCCTGAAGTCAGCCACAAGAGAGAGAATTTGTTGCTTGGGGACCCGGAAGTCAGCCGCAAGAGAGAGAGGTTGGTGCTTGGGGACCCTGAGGTCAGCCGCAAGAGAGAGAAGTTGGTGCTTGGGGACCGTGAGGTCAGCCGCAAGAGAGAGAAGTCAGCCGGTGAACCGTGCCGTAAGGAGGGGTGATCCTAAAATCAGACTTCTCCTAGGGATACCTTCAGATCGGACAGCCGGGAAGGTTAGAGGGAGGAGGAAGTAGTACGGGAACTAACTACAATGTATATAAGCGGACTTTGCTGCTTACCACCACTGGGGAGATGCCTCTGCACCCTTAGACGGTTGGCTGCTAAGTGCCTTTCATTGGCCCGTGGTCCGTCTTATATAGGGCTCGGCAGGATCTAGTGTGCCCGTCGTCTGTGGGATTTGCCGGGCTATATGTGACCATCTCTCTCTCGGTCTAGTGTGCCCCTACATGCGCGATCGTTGGCGCGCGCGCGCGTTCTCGGTTTGAATTTGAAATTAAATACTTCTTTTGTGCGCGCAGCGTCACACTGGAATATCAAAAACTTTGGCCAAAGTAAGGAAAAGTATGTCTACAGATATAACTGAGTACGTAACAAAATGCCAAAGATGTCACAAATGTAAGGCTTGCGTAGCAAGCTCACTATATTGAATTCGATAGCATTTCTTTGCATCTCATAATATTGTGTTTACAGAAACCTGGTTAAAACCGGAACTCTTTAGCTCCGAAGTTTTTCTGGGAAAGTACACTATATATAGTTGTGTTTCTGTCCAGAGTAGCACCACGCATCCGCACTCCAGGTAGCGCGATTAGCAGTATTTTGCGACTGCTGTTGCCGGCGCTCCTAGGAGTTAGCCCAGACAAGAAAGAGAGCTGCAGTGTTTAGTGCACGTTTGCTAGCTCTTATTTGATGTAAAACAAGAATTGGAAAAGATTAGGTAGGAAATATGAAATCAAACTATCGGGTTGTATATAGCGGCCCTTGATTCCTAAATGTTTAAGGGTTTCTACGATAGGTTTATTTTTATATTCCTTTACAAATGCAGGTTGTTTAATTAAAGGTAACTTTCTACAGGGGCGTTTTTTAATTTGGACGTTGATGCACTATGATCAGCGCAAACAAGTGGCACTTTCGACACTAAGCAGTGCTTGTTACGCGCGGAGCCTAATAGGCGTAAAAACGAGATCGCGAGAAGTTAAAAAGCACAATGTAGAGGCGGACAGACTAAGATTAGAAATACGTACGAGACTAATACTAATACTAATTTTGTGATAAGTAAGATAAAATTAATGCTTTTAGGCTTGGCAAAGAGTCGGTAGTAGAAATAATATGGTATAGTCTATTATAGTCGTTACACAGTACTCTAAACGGTTCATGCATATCAAAGTTAGATCTACAAATATTTAATGTAAGAGGAACATAGTTTCAGGTTATTCTATTAGGCACGGAGAAGTTTATGCGACCCAGTAACTCGGGCCTCTCTTTGTAACATAGAGATCATCGAATTCCGTTGACCACCTTTTAATAAATCCAAGTACTCCCCTGGCTTTATTCACCATAGAAGTAATATGGTCACAAAACTTAAGTTTTGGGTCAAGGACTAGTACTAGTTGATAAATAAAAATTAAATAAAGTTTTTTTTTATGTACAACTTATGGTGCAAACATTTAATTGGCGCAGCCGGTAGGATTTCAAGTGAAAGTTAAAAACGTCGGTTTTAAACTGGTCTTAGGGATTGTACTATACAACTAGTATATCCTGACTAGTAAGAAAATAAATCGTCGAACACACAAGTGAAATCCGCCAAAGAACTTATGTGCGAATCGTCGTACGTAGACCAGTGAAAAATCCAATTCGGTCAATACCACTAAAAATTAAACAATTTAAAGTGAAATATTGAGAGACACATAAAACATAAAAAAAAAATATCCAAATTCGGTCAATACCACGAAAAAATTAAATAATTTAAAAGTGAAATATTGAAACTTTGACAACACCAAAAATGTCAACCCCAATCCAATTATCAGAACTTCATTTGAATCAATTAATTGGTCAAGCAAAAGAGTTGCCCTATTTTGATGGCAATCCCGCCGACCTAGGTGGTTACATCGGGCGTGTCGAATACCTGTTACAATTATACCCGACCCAAGATGCCCGGCAAATACATATAATCTATGGAGCCATCGAAAGGACCATCGTAGACGGCGCCAAAGCCGTAATTTCAGAAGAAAAAACTAGGAATTGGCCATCTACAAAAGCAGCCCTAATCCGAGCGTTCAAGGACCACAGACCATACGAGGACCTTATAGCACTCATCTACAGGACAAATTATAGAGGGAGCTTCAGTAAGTTTGTAGATGAACTAAGACTATTATAAATAAGTTAGATTTAGAAATTGACCAAACAGAAAATACTATTTATACAGCATCATTAAACAAAACCATTACGAAATGCATAGAAAAAAACCTTCCTGATAGATTGTATAATGCTTTATCAAAAAGAGATATTTCCACAATTAACAATTTTAAAGAAACAGGACTCTGGTATGCGGATCCCTTTGAGAACTATAGATCGGTGCGTTACGATAATCGCAGGAATTCGGGAAATACCCACCAAAATTATTATCATCAAAAGAATAATTCAAATTATTACCCAAGGCACAGTAATAACTTTAACAGTCATTCAAATTCGTATTCAAATCCAAATCCAAATTTAAATAATTCAACAGTTTCTCAGTCCTCAGCGAATCAAAATCGCTATTATCAAGAATTTAGAAATTCTCTAGCTCAAGGCAGATCCCAAAATCCATTAAATTACCAAGCGTCAACATCAAATAATTCCCCAAATGCTCCTGTAAAAAGACAAAGAGAAAGTGAGAGCCCACAGAATAGGATGGACGTAAATTTTCAGCAAATAGCCTCAGAGCCAGAAAATTCTACCCATATATCAGATTAATCATCAAAGGTAAACTTCTTAAAGCCATGGTTGACACGGGTTCATCTGAAGTCAATGATGAAAATTTAAAAGTTTATATAAAATTAAATAAAAGCGTAATGATAAAACCAAGTAAAATTTGCCCAATAGAACAAAAATTTTATTTACATAAATTTTCAGACAATTATGATGTTCTAATGGGAAGAGATTATCTTAAAAACTGCAATGTTAAAATCATTTTGAAGATGGAACGGTAACTTTAGGTGAAGATAAACTTATAATTATGTATGGTGATGATGATAAAAAGGATAAGACCGCGGTAAAATGCCTTAACCCTATATCATCAGAGAAGAAAGGTGAAAAGGATAAGACCGCTGTAAAAAGCCTTAATCCCAAATCACCAAAGAAAGAAAGTGAAAAGGATAAGACCGCCGTAAAAAGCCTTAAGGGGTTATCCGGGTCTTGGAGCACGAAAAAAAGCCTATTTTCGTGAATTTTTTTTAAAGATCTTACGACAATTTCACAAATTTCATTTGTTGTACATTAATGTTTATGGTTTGACCAACATTATGTAAAAATTTGAACCAAAAATTTTTAAAATTGAGCCGTTGAGGCAGGCTTGAACTTGACCTCATAAAAAATTGTGTCCTTGCGGTAGGCAAAATATCTTCGCCAATTTTTATCTGAAATCAGAAAACCAAAATTATTCTGATAGTGAATGTGTCTCGCTTGTCCTCTACGAGCCATTTTTTTTTAAAATTAAAAATTGAATTTTTTGTAGCGCTTTTCATAAAAAGTGTCATTTTTTACGTAAATTTTGGCCATATTTTGGCTTATAAAATGAGTTGTAATTAAAAATTAAAAAAATCCCTCCGTTAAGGACAAGAGAATTATGTCTAAAAGAAGTGTGCAAAAGCAGAAGTTGATCGGTGCAATAGTTTTTGAGAAATCGTGACTACCGACTTCAAAAAAGTGGTTTTGAGAAAAACGCGTTTAAAGTGCCGCATCTGCCCGACGCCAGAGCCCGAATGGCCCGTTGTGACGTTCGACGCGCTGGGCTTTAAATTTCTCCCATTCCTACAGTTTTGCTTCGATCGACTTGAAATTTTCAGACAACATTCCTGAAACTTTTTACTATTATATAAAAAAGTTTGAAAAAAATGAATTTTTTGAAGTGTCAAGACCCGGATAACCCCTTAATCCCAAATCACCAAAGAAAAAGATTGAAAAGGATGAGACCGCAATAAAATGTCTCAATCCACCCTCATCTGAGGATCAATCTTTTAACTTCGCTGTTGAAAATGAAATTCGTGAATGCAACGAATTCAACAACATTTAAACGAAGAGGAAAAAGAATGCTTGAAAAGGGTTTTATTTGAATACAAAGATATTCAGTACAAAAAAGGCGAAAATTTGACTTTCACAAGTACTATCAAGCATTCTATCCAAACCAAACATGAGGACCCTATTTATAAGAAACCTTATAAGTACCCTCAATCATTTGATGAGGAAGTCAACAAACAAATGAACGAAATGATAGAACAGGGAATAATTCGTAAATCGAAATCTCCTTACTATTCACCTACCTGGATGGTTCCCAAAAAAGCTGACGCTTCGGGAAAACCAAAGTTCAGGGTAGTAATAGACTACAGAAGTTTGAATGAAATAACCATCAATGACAAATTTCCAATACCCAGAATGGATGAAATATTAGACAAATTGGGAAGATGTCAATATTTCACGACAATTGATTTAGCTAAAGGATTCCATCAAATTCAAATGGACCCTAAATCAATTGCCAAAACAGCATTTTCTACAAAGAATGGTCATTATGAATACACACGTATGCCATTCGGACTTAAAAACGCCCCTGCTACTTTCCAGATGTATTAACAATTTACTAGAAGAATTAATTTATAAAGATTGTTTAGTTTACTTAGATGATATAATAATTTTTTCCACTTCATTGGAAGAACATCTTTTATCATTGAGAAAAGTATTTGGAAAGCTACGCGACGCAAATTTAAAATTACAATTAGATAAATGCGAATTCATGAAAAAAGAAACAGAATTTCTAGGTCATGTAGTTACCACCACAGGTATAAAACCAAACCCAAAAAAGATCAGTGCCATTATAAATTTTCCTATACCAAAAACTCCAAAGGAGATGAAATCATTTTTAGGACTATGTGGATTTTATAGGAAATTTATACCAATTTATGAAATTGAAAAAAGGCGCCACGATAAACATTAAAGAAAGATCATACATTGATGCATTTGAAAAAATTAAAGTGTTAATTACTTCCGACCCTATATTAGTTTATCCTGATTTTGATAAAACATTCTCTTTAACCACAGATGCCAGCAACATAGCTATAGGAGCAATCCTATCACAAAACCATAAACCAATATGCTATGCTATCCGGACATTAAATGAACATGAAATTAATTATTCAACAATAGAAAAAGAACTTTTAGCAATTGTATGGGCTACGAAATATTTCAGATCATATCTCTACGGCAGACCTTTTGAGATCTTAAGTGATCATAAACCTTTAGTTTGGCTAAACAATATCAAAGAACCAAATATGAAACTACAAAGATGGAAAATTAAATTATATGAATTTGACTATCAAATAAAATATTTACCAGGAAAAGAAAACTATGTAGCCGACGCACTATCGCGGGTTAAAATAGAAGAAAACATGTTCGAAGACATCCCCGAAGAAAATTTATTAGGAGAAGATACCAATAGTATAGATGCAACGGTGCATAGCGCAAATGAAGGCAATCAATTATTATTCCCAACAAATAGAATTTATCAAAGGAAATGAAGAAATCAGAGACACTATTTTCATAAATTAAAAATCAAAATTACTTATACAGATATGACAAATACTTTTGCGAAAGATATCATCAAAGAATATTTGTGTACAAAAAAGAGCGCAGTATATTTTCATAATGACTCAGATTTTCTTATATTCCAACAAGACTAGAAGACATCCTCACGTATGCAAACTTCAAAGAAAAAATATTAAAGAAACACAAAGAATTGCTACATCCAGGAATCGAGAAAACTATTAATTGGTTTAGAGAAGAATATTATTTCCCAGACTATCAGAAACTAATACAAAATATTATTGACGAATGTGAAATCTATAACATCGCCAAAACGGAACATAGGAACACTTATTTATCTTTCGAAACTACCCCAAAAATACAAAATATAAGAGAAAAATTTGTCATAGATTTTTATATGGTAGGAAACCAACAATTCTTGTCATGCATTGATATATACTCAAAGTTCGCCACTCTTGTCGAAGTTACAAGTAAAGATTGGTTAGAAGCTAAAAGGGCCATAATAAAAGTATTCAATGAAATGGGAAAACCACAAGAAATTAAAGCAGATAAAGATTCGGCATTTATGTGTGTAGCTCTACATAATTGGTTAAATACAGAAGGCGTCCAAATTCAAGTTACTACAAGTAAAAACGGTATATCAGATATAGTAAGGTTTCACAAAACAGTTAACGAAAAATAGGTATACTAAATTTGAATTAATTCTTTATACTTATAACCATAAAACTAAACATAATACAACAAGTAGAATACCAGCTGACATATTTTTGTATGCAGGAAGTCCAGAGTATAACACACAGACTAAATGAGAAACGACATTATTTTGAAATAGACACACGATTTAAACAATCACCACTAGTAAAATCAAAAACTACAAACCCATTTAAGAAAACAGGGAATTTGAGACAGATAGATGAAAAACATTTTGAGGAAACAAATAGAGGCAGGAAAATAACTCATTATAATCTAAATTTAAGAAGAAGAAGAAAAATAATAAAAGCAAATATGACAATTCCAGGGAAGCTGAACGGAATCAACAATCTGTTTAAAATCATAATTTTCGCAATTATACTAATAACCATAACTAAAATGGCAGTGGGACAAATCATCGAAATAAACCCAATTAAAGCTCAAAATGGATACCTTGTATTCAAAACCGGATCTATTGATATTCCAACAAATTTCGAATATCATTATTTAAGCATAAACGTAACAAAAACGGAACAAATATTTGAAAGTCTTATAAAGGAAGCCAACGAATTTAATAACATTATACAAATTCGTTATTTAGCTGAGAAACTCAAAAGAGAAATAAATGTCATTAAATTGGCCAAACGTAATAAACGATAATGTTAACAATAATGTTAAATATATTGGCGAAACTTACAAATATTTGTTTGGAACATTAGATCAAGATGATAGGATGAGTTAGAACAAAAAATAGATAACTTATCAGAAAATAGTATACAAAATACAGATTTAAACATGATTATTGATGTAATAAATAATGGTATCGAAGTAATTAATAAGTTAAAAGAAGATGACGAAAGAGAAGAACAAGCTAGTGTCGTAATATTTAATTTACAACACTTTACAGAATATATAGAAGATATTGAGCTAGGAATGCAGTTGACACGACTTGGTATATTTAAACCGAAATTATTAAAACATGATGATTTAACTAAAATAAGTTCTAAGAAATTGTTGAAAAATAAATCTTCCACTTGGCTTAAAACAGACACAAATGAAATTTTAATAATTTCCCACATTCCTACAGATATCATTAAAGCACCAATTTTTGAAATAATTCCGTATCCAGATGATAATAATACCATTCTGACAGAAAACATATTTGAAAAATATTACCTTCACGAAGAAAAAGTATTTAATAAGGAAACAGGAAAAGTAGTATTTGACGAATGTATAAATGGCATAATAAAACAAGAATCCACAAGTTGCAAATATACTAAAACACATAAAAATTTCCAAATTAATTACGTTGAACCAAATATATTATTGACGTGGAATATCCCTAAAACACTTTTATATCAAAATTGTATTAATAAAGAAATTTCTATCTTTGGTAATAATTTTATTAAAATTCTTAGATGTTCAGTAGAACTAGATGAATTCATACTTTCAAATACTATGCTAGAATATACACAGAGCATTTATGTAAGCAACAATGTAACTAAATTAGAACCGCTTTCATATATTCAAACAAAAGAAATTATAGAAACGCACACAAAATATAATAATGTATTCCAAATAATAACTGCAACCACAGTTGTAATTACAATTATAAGCATTTTATTATATCTATTCTATAAGTTCAAAAATATACCAAGAAAATTAATTGTAAAATATGTAAAACCAAAGGAAGAAACACCGAAAACCTAGAAAATGCAAACGATCAACCTACTGTAAACATAGAAGAAAATATTTCATTATATCCAAATTTATCGTCCTGAGGACAGGCCAAATTCAAAGGTTGGGGGAGTGACATATCCATGGCACCACAAACCTCTATGCACATTTCTACACACCCACACATTACTTTAAGACACCCTCAGAGAAATCGAAACCTAATTGTCAACAAACCATGGAAAATTTCCATGTTATTAAAAACTCCAGACCAATAGACTAAACAATTTAAATGAGCCGCTGATCTGACTATCAGCCCTTTCCCACGACTCAGGATACTCAGATTTCGGGACCGAAGTCATAAACAAGATGAGAACAAAGAACGGTCCAGAGTACAATTATGAATGTCACTCAATAAACACTAAAGCCACTCATTAGAAAGCTCCAAAGCTCAGAACCGAGGTTTGATCGTAGAATAAGTAGGAGTTAGAGAACGAGTTCAGTTTGAGTCTTAAAACTGCTAGGTGTTCTTCCAAATAACTATTGTACTAGTTGATAAATAAAAATTAAATAAAGTTTTTTTTATGTAAAACTTATGGTGCAAACATTTAATTATATATATTCTTGTAATTGTTTGCCATTGTTTAAATTTTATTACTATATTTATATCTATTACTTTATTACGAGTTACTATTACTGAACTACTATTAATTATGTTTTCTTTCCCTGAATTTATTATAAAAATGGAAGTTTAAGTCCAAAATTTACTGAACTCAGCTGATGTTTTCACAGTCGTCGGGTGCAGAAGGGGTGCTCTTGCGGCAGGTGATCATAGGCAGGGTGGGCAGGAACACAATAACATCAGTGCCTTCGCTGTGTTAAGATTTCTCTCTTTCTTTTCTTTTCTTTTCTTTCTTTTCTTTCCTGATTCTTTACATTCTATATATATTTTTTTAATTTATTTAAAGCCGACGAGTTAGGGCCGGACCCTATAGCGTGCCCCGCAAGTACAGATCGCTCGATTCAAAACACTTCAGTCGAACGTTACACGCTACATCTCCTAAGAGATTGTTCATGCACCTTTGAAAGGAAGCAGGGGCATTTTTCAATGCAAAGGGCATTCGAGTATATTCATAATGGCCATTTTTGGTTGAAAAAGCTGTCTTGGAATAGAATTTTCATCCATTTGTATTTGGTGAAAACCTTTTGCAAGGTCAATAGTGGTATTATATTGGCATCTACCAAGTTTGTCCAATATTTCATCCATGACCGGGATAGGGTATTTGTCATCTACCGTAATTTAATTTAAATTACGATAGTCAATTACGATACGGAACTTTTTTGTTCCAGATGCATCACCTTTCTTGTACTATTCAAGTACAATAAGGGGAATTTGACTTTCGAATTATTCCCTGTTTTATCATATCTCTCATTTGCGAATCGACTTCTTGGTCGTAAGCTTGAGGATATTTGTATGGTTTTTTGTAAACCGGTTGCTAATTTTTTGTATGAATGACATGCTTGATAGTACTAGTGAAAGTCAAATTGTTACTGTATGTCGCTAAATTCATATAAAATTTTCTTAAGGTTATCTTTTTCCTCGTCATTAAGGTGTTCTAATTGGTTTCTTGCAAGTCGTTATTTATTGCAAAATTAAAAGGTGTATCTGTTGAAAATGGAGGATCGCAGCAATCAATTTCTGCTTCTCCTTGTTTATATTCGAAATCGTTATAATTAAATCTCATTCCGAATTGATGAACTGCTTGCTGCGAGTGTCGGCGCTGCGGATGGGCCGAGTGATGAACTGCTTCGTCGTGCGTACGTCGGGTCGAAGTGTTCTGGGTCGTTGGGAGAGATCTACTTGGTTTCTAGTGGGATTCGGAAATGTAGAGCATCGTTAATTTCGGTCTGCCGGGCATCGCTATGTTCGAACTGCCGTTTCTACATCCGTTTCGTTTCCGGGTCGGGAGCCGGAAACGTGACTTCTGGGGGAACTCACTGAGGTGGGCCTGTATTACGAAAAACCGGGCCGCCTCATTGATCACGACTGGGTCTGGGCTGATTTCTAGGAAACCACACCGGGACGCCAGTGATCCTGTCCAGGTCGTAGAACCGATTTATAAGCCGCGTTCTTACGGATCCACTACTACTACCAAGACTATCTACCAGAACACTTACCTTGTTGCTGATGTTTCCTCGAAGATCGTCGGAACGCAAGTGACTCATCTGGGGTCCTGCCTCTGCTTATATAGGCCCCGTTGAGTGTGCCCAGAGTGGTCGATGACGAGAATCCCGATCTCGATAACTCGTTATCGGGTCACGAAATATAGCGATGGTAGTCGACTATCGATATATTAGTGTGACCAGTTTATTGTTTTTGGGCGCGCGTTTTGAAAGTGCGCGATTTTGGCGCGTGTTTTGAATGTGGTGTAGCGTAGGGAGAATAAAAGATCATTGTGTGTTGTTTTTGGAATGTTCTTTTATTATTTGTGACGCTGGGTCGTCACAGTGGTTTTCATAAAAGTTTCGCTGTTATTTTTATTATAATTAGGCTTATGTTGGCCTTGAGATTTACTATCCTTTTGCTTATATTGATTTGGGAAAATATTATTCTGCTGTCTGTATTGGTTTTGGGAATTATAGTTTTGTTGTTTATTAGTATTTTGTTGGGGTTGATAATTTCTCTCGGTTTTTTTCTTATCTTGGTTTTGACTTTGTGAATTCTTTGTTCGATCTGAATAAAATGTTTCAAAACAACCTTCTTGTTGTGCTACACATTTTAGTTTATTAGCATTAGTAATATTATACCTAGCCAATGTCATAAAAAGTCTGTCTGGCAATTTTTTCATAATAACATCTTTAACTGTATTATTAAGAGCATTTGTGTATAAAATTGTATTTGAAGCGTTATTTTCTAAGGCTAATTTATTTAATAATTTGGACTCAATGTCCTCAACAAACTTACGTATACACCCAGGAAAGGGGGTGTTATACAGACGTTATATTCGTTGATGAGGGCGTTCCTTAAATCCCTCCAGCATTTGGCTGTTGATAGTTGAGATATCCTCTGGGCATCTCCGTGAAGCTGCATTTCAATCGCACTGAAGAATACGCTCGACTGGCGTATACATGTTGTGGGGTACAACTCCAGAATGAAATCTATCCTCCTGATGAACTGGCTGAGTTCGAGCGTGTTGCCTTCAAATTGCGGCACTTGCCTGATTTGGGTCAGGGCTTGATTTAGATGGTTTTCTGACAATAATAGCACTGGTTCTACCATTTTTGGTTTTTTATTTAGTTTTATAAATTTTTCACAATTTTAAAAGTTTTGTATTATGAATTTGATTTAAAATTGTTATACCTTGTCTCTTACCACTGGTGGGGGATAACTAAGGTGTTTTATTTTTTAGTAACCCTTGTGTTACGAACAAAGGCACTAACTTTTACAATAAAACGGGTTTTTGCAAACAATTTGTTTTTATTATTATTTTTTTTTTTGTTTTAGTTACTTGACAGTCACACGGGTCAAGATTTATGTTTTGTTAAAAAAAAACTCGCAACCTGAGCTTCGATAGCGTGTTGCAAAAAATTGAGGTTTCCGTTCGTATATTAGCGACACAAACCGACAACCAGCTATCGCAGTGGTTTATAATTGCACTGGGACGAACTACGTTTGGGTTCTTTAAGGATATAACCGTATAAAAAGTTATATCCTACCGGCTGCTCCAATAACAAATTCGTGATTTAACACTTTGAAAAAAATATAATTTTTTATTTATCAAAATAGTGTAAACGCGAACTGGGAGAGATAGGTCTGCTCCTTACAAGATTCAACTTAAAACTCAAACGTATAAAATAAGCTGGCGCTTATCAAACCTTCGATTGAGAGAAAGAACTTTATTGATAATTTGAGAGTGTCCAAAATGAGAGCACTGAGCATGAGAGCGATCTAGGTTTGAGCTGCGTCTGCAATTTTACAGTATTGGGGGGATAAAAGCTTTTTGGAGTTTGGGGACATTTGTTTATACTGCAAGAGGATGTTTACATTAATTGGTCAGTCGTGGGAGCCGACAATTTGGGGTTCTTTCATTTGTTTATAACTCAACAGGATGTTTATATTAATTGGCGACTCTTGGGAGCCGATGATTTTGGGTGTGACAAATGCGTAATGTGTAATGCGTAAATATGTTTATGAGGTAGATATGTGACTGAGGGTATGTTACTTTATGTGGTAGATATGTGGGTGTGGGTATGTTTACTATATATCTCCATCTCTTTTCCACCCCCTTTTTCATTACAAAAAACAAGAGAGAACGCTAAAGTCGAGTGCCTCGACTATTAGATACCCGTTACTCAGCTTAACAACTTAATATAAATATGCCTTCTTGTATGATTTTTTTTTTTTTGTTGTAAATTAATGTGAATTATAGGGACCACAGGAAAAAAGGACAAAAAGTTAAAATTATCAATTTGAATTCGGCGATCTCTTAGTGCTGGCAGCTTTACAGCACGAGCATCAGCACCAGCGCTGCTTTAGCGCAGGCAGCTTTTGTCCTGCATCAGCTGCTGTGTTTATGTTTATGTTTTTGAGTAAAATAAATTGACTAGAAATATTAAACATACATACTTATATTGGCTAAACACATACATTCTTAAATAGTATTATGTATATTAAAGTCTAAATGTTTGCACAACACGAGTAACGGGTTATAGCGAATTTCTTTGAAAGGAGTTATCTTTGCCGGGCAATTGCAACTGGTACAATGTAAATACATACGCCATTGTTTGACTCAGACCTCCAATTTTGCTACCTAGATTTGATTTGCATAGTTCTTGGGATATAGTTCGGTATTGACAAATGAAAACCATCGCAATTTCCTTTAATATAAATCCTTATCGAGAATTAACGTTGACTCTGTTGAGCACCTTGGCCAGCTGTTCCAAAGTCATCCGTTAGATGGCGCCATGAAAGGCGGAAATGTAGGCGCTAGCCAGGCTTAAGCGTTTAATGGGTTTAATGGGTTTTTGGGCGTTAGAAGGGGCGTGGCAAACTTTTATTAGGCCAATCGATATTTATTGACGAAACAAATACATATCAATTAAAATTTTCATAATATCATCAAAACTGTGGCCACAGCTTGTGGCTTGTGGGCGTCAGAGGGGGCGTGGCACCATTTTGAAACAAACTTGCCCTGCGTAGGAACTCCTAAAATCTACATGCAAAATGCCAATCTTCTAGCTTTTATAGTTTCCGAGATCTCAGCGTTCATACGGACAGACAGACGGACAGACGGACATGGCTGGATCGACTCGGCTAGTGATCCTGAACAAGAATATATATACTTTATAGGGTCGGAAACGCTTCCTTCTACCTGATACATACTTTTGCACGAATACAATATACCCTTTTACTCTACGAGTAACGGCTATAATAATTAAAGTTGGTATAACTATATTTTCGCAAACCCAATATCAAATAGTAATTTCTTGAATATGTTCAACAACAAATACACTCAAAAGAATGAAATATACATATGCAAAAGCCCACACAGAAATACACACACAATTCGATCAACCAAGGGAATTCATTCATCTCTATATATAAAGCTATCAGTAAGAAAACTGGGAATCAACGCACAGCCAAACCATTGGTTAACAATATTAATATGCATTTTTATTACATTCTAATAACTTTAAACTGATTTGCTAAGATTTATTGTGGCTCCCCAAGTGTCCCCAATCGCTTCCAATTGGAAAAAAGGTCAATTTTCCTTTCAAAATTCTGGACGCTAAACCGTTTAACCAATCGAATCCGTGTTTTAGCCCAAAAATAGTTTAAGACATTATAAATTGTAACGTTCCTGCTATGCTGGGGTAGTTCAACGGTGTCCAGGAGTTCGTTCCAACATTTATTATGTCAGGAGTGGTTGCTGTAAGAGTTTGACCCGGTTCCCAGAGTATGACACAAGCGGGGGTTCGGTGAAATTGAAGGGGGTTGTGTTTATTTACTTAAATTTTACAGAGTTTAAGACAAGGATAGAGCGGCGCGGCTGGTTCCGTCTTCGGCGGTGTCGTCGAGTTGCGGTCGTGGGCGGCTACTGATCGTCCCTTCGGTAGTTGCGCAGCGGCTGGCGTCCTGTAGATGAGAAAGAAAGAATACGGCTATCTGTTCGGTGAGACGAGGGGGGGGGGGGGGGGGGTAAAGAAACCCGAGCGGGTGG
>JAYMZC010000256.1:0-23702 GCA_036346975.1 Drosophila prolongata | reverse complement strand
ATCCGAAGAAAACCAAAACAGAAAATAAACTGCATTTGAACAATTTTGAAAAAATGAGGACCCCCACCCTTATGACAACGCCAAAATCCGGATAAAATCAGTTTGATTTTTTGGTATTTTAATCAAAACCCAGGGAAATAGTGGTCGAATGTTGGAATGGCATACTTCGTTGAATTCGTTACAAAATTTCCAACAAAGTGTCATTTACAGAAAAAAAATTGCATTTGAACAAAGTTTTGAAAAAAACATGACGACCCCCACCCTTATGACAACGCCAAAATCCGAAGAAAATCACCTCGATTTTCGGTATTTTAATCAAAACCCTGGGAAATAGTGGTCGAATGTTGGAATGGCATACCTCGTTGAATTCGTTACAAAATTTCCAACAAAGTGTCATTTACAGAAAAAAAATTGCATTTGAACAAATTTTGAAAAAAATGACGACCCACCCTTATGACAACGTCACAATCCGAAGAAAATCACCTCAATTGTCGGTATTTTAATCAAAACCCTGCGAAATAGTGGTCGAATGTTGGAATGGCATACCTCGTTGAATTCGTTACAAAATTTCCAACAAAGTGTCATTTACAGAAAAAAAACTGCATTTGAACAAATTATTGAAAAAAAAATGACGACCCCCACCCTTATGACAACGCCAAAATCCGAAGAAAATCAGCTCAATTGTCGGTATTTTAATCAAAACCCTGGGAAATAGTGGTCGAATTTTTGAATGGCATTCCTCGTTGAATTCGTTACAAAATTTCTAACCAAGTGTCATTTACAGAAAAAAAAACTGCATTTGAACAAATTTTTGAAAAAAAATGACGACCCCCACCCTGATGACAACGCCAAAATCCGAAGAAAATCAAAACAGAAAATAAACTGCATTTGAAAAATTTTTGAAAAAAATGACGACCCCCACCCTTATGACAACGCCAAAATCCGGATAAAATCAGCTCGATGTTTTGGTATTTTAATCAAAACCCAGGGAAATAGTGGTCGAATGTTGGAATGGCATACTTCGTTGAATTCGTTACAAAATTTCCAACAAAGTGTCATTTACAGAAAAAAAATTGCATTTGAACAAAGTTTTGAAAAAAACATGACGACCCCCACCCTTATGACAACGCCAAAATCCGAAGAAAATCACCTCGATTTTCGGTATTTTAATCAAAACCCTGGGAAATAGTGGTCGAATGTTGGAATGGCATACCTCGTTGAATTCGTTACAAAATTTCCAACAAAGTGTCATTTACAGAAAAAAAACTGCATTTGAACAGTTTTTGAAAAAAATGACGACCCCCACCCTTATGACAACGCCAAAATCCGGATAAAATCAGCTCGATTTTTCGGTATTTTAATCAAAACCCTGGGAAATAGTGGTCGAATGTTGGAATGGCATACCTCGTTGAATTCGTTACAAAATTTCCAACAAAGTGTCATTTACAGAAAAAAAACTGCATTTGAACAATTTTTGAAAAAAATGACGACCCCCACCCTTATGTACAACGCCAAAATCCGAAGAAAATCACCTCGATTTTCGGTATTTAAATCAAAATCCTGGCAAATAGTGGTCGAATGTTGGAATGGCATACCTCGTTGAATTCGTTACAAAATTTCCAACAAAGTGTCATTTACAGAAAAAAAACTGCATTTGAAAAATTTTTGAAAAAAATGACGACACCCACCCTTATGACAACGCCAAAATCCGAAGAAAATCACCTCAATTGTCGGTATTTTAATCAAAACCCTGGGAAATAGTGGTCGAATGTTGGAACGGCATACCTCCTTGAATTCGTTACAAAATTTCCAACAAAGTGTCATTTACAGAAAAAAAACTGCATTTGAACAATTTTTGAAAAAAATGACGAGCCCCACCCTTATGACAACGCCAAATCAAAACCCTGGGAAATAGTGGTCGAATGTTGGAATGGCATACTTCGTTGAATTCGTTACAAAATTTCCAACAAAGTGTCATTTACAGAAACAAAATTGCATTTGAACAAAGTTTTGAAAAAAAAATGACGACCCCCACCCTTATAACAACGCCAAAATCCGGATAAAATCAGCTCAATTGTCGGTATTTTAATCAAAACCCTGGGAAATAGTGGTCGAATTTTTGAATGGCATTCCTCGTTGAATTCGTTACAAAATTTCCAACCAAGTGTCATTTACAGAAAAAAAATTGCACTTGAACAAATTTTTGAAAAAAATGACGACCCCCACCCTGATGACAACGCCAAAATCCGAAGAAAATCAAAACAGAAAATAAACTGCATTTGAACAATTTTTGAAAAAAATGAGGGCCCCCACCCTTATGACAACGCCAAAATCCGGATAAAATCAGCTCGATTTTTTGGTATTTTAATTAAAACCCAGGGAAATAGTGGTCGAATGTTGGAATGGCATACTTCGTTGAATTCGTTACAAAATTTCCAACAAAGTGTCATTTACAGAAACAAAATTGCATTTGAACAAAGTTTTGAAAAAAACATGACGACCCCCACCCTTATAACAACGCCAAAATCCGGATAAAATCAGCTCGATTTTTGGTATTTTAATCAAAACCCTGGGAAATAGTGGTCGAATGTTGGAATGGCATACCTCGTTGAATTCGTTACAAAATTTCCAACAAAGTGTCATTTACAAAAAAAAATTGAATTTGAACAATTTTTGAAAAAAGTGACGACCCCCACCCTTATGACAACGCCAAAATCCGAAGAAAATCACCTCGATTTTCGGTATTTTAATCAAAATTCTGGGAAATAGTGGTCGAATGTTGGAATGGCATACCTCGTTGAATTCGTTACAAAATTTCCAACAAAGTGTCATTTACAGAAAAAAAACTGCTTTTGAACAATTTTTGAAAAAAATGACGAGCCCCACCTGAAAAATTAGAGAGTTTTCTAATTATTAATTTCCGAAAAAAACTTGGCGGTGGCTAAAATTATTAATAGCGATAAACGAAAACGAAAGAAAAGGTGTCGACGGCTCAAATCAATTTCAACGAATACTTCTATATTTTTCGACAAAGTACTTAGAGCCTAGCTTAACGAAGGTTGGCGAAGACGGGGCGACTTCGCCGAGAGCGAGAGAAAACTTTATTGTGCTCCCGCCTTCGCCCTAAACTAACTTACACTAAACTTCAAGTTTTTTAACAATTTCATTAAAAATTCAAATTTGCGCGAACACCGGCCCCGTTGAACACCCATCGGGCTTCAACACAATGGAAGCGGCGCCAACTTATGAATGGCCCGCCGAAAAAGGCCTCCTCCACTAGTTCGCACGTCGACGACCCTGACCATGCCGTCCTCCCCTGCGTGCCTGGCGACTATTCTGCCGAGGAGCCATTGTTGGGGCGGCAGGTTGTCCTCGGCCACGAGGACGAGATCTCCCTCGCTGATGTTGGGCTGCTGCTGGTGCCACTTGCCCCGTATTTGGAGGCCCAGGACATATTCCCGGGACCATCGCCGCCAGAACATTTGCCTGACTGACGAGACAAGCCGCCATCGCCGCAAGCAGTTGAGACCCTCCTGGTCCGGGGTCCGGAGTGCTGGTGTGGCGAGTAGCGGCCCGCCTGTCAGTAGGTGCCCGGGTGTCAGCGCCTCTCCGTCGCTTGGGTCGCTGCTGATCGCTCCGAGCGGCCGGGAGTTCATCACCGCCTCGATTCCCACGAGGACTGTCCCCAGCTCTTCTGCGCTTAGGAGCGCGCTGCCCACCGCCCGTAGGAGTAGGTTCTTGGCAGTTTTGACACCTGCCTCCCATAGTCCGCCCATGTGCGGAGCCCGCGGTGGTGTGAAGACAAATTCGCATCCGCTTTTTGATGCGAATTCGCGTATCGCGTCGGCTTCGTCCTCTATCCTCTCTCGAAGGGCCCGGAAGTGGCGACTCGCTCCGACGAAGTTCGTCCCGTTGTCGCAATGGACGACTTGGGGACATCCTCGGCGCCCAACGAACCTTTGAAAAGCCAATAAAAAGGAATCTGTGGTTAAATCTGAAACAACTTCTAGATGAACCGCTTTGGACGCAAAACAAACGAAGAGCGCAATGTAGGACTTATACGGAGGCCGACCACGAATTTTCAATGTCGTATAGACAGGGCCACAAAAATCGACGCCACATATAGCAAATGGGCGGAGAGCACGGAGACGATCTGCGGGTAAGTTTCCCATAATTTGTGTCATTAGTCGAGGCTTACACTTAAAGCAGCGTATGCATGATCGAACTATCTGACTGCAGACCTCCTGAGCGTTTACGATCCAAATACGCTGTCGAAGGAGACTCACAAGGGCTCGTGGACCAACATGAAAATTGGAATGGTGAAGATGCCGAACATAGCTCTGCACAAATTGGGAGCGTTTTGTCAACAACAATGGAAACTTGGCATCGTATGATATAGGAGCATTAGCTAGTCGCCCCCCAACTCGCAACAAAGAAAAGTGACACCAAGTCCCCTTGTCTTCATGGATGAATGGATTCAATCGCTGAAGACTTGGGCCAACTCTGGATCCTTTACGAACTTTTTCTCTTTCTTCATGATACTCGTGCTTCTGTAATATCTCGACAATTTTTAGAAAAGCTTCATTATATTCAGTCGGCGACAAAGTTTTTTCAAATACCATACTTTTGTCTTTGCATTTTCTTATGAAGCGGAACATATAAACGAATACCCGAAGCAGTTTAAGGTGTGACGAAAATCCCTCGATGACATCTACCAAATCCAAATTTCTTACAGCAGCGGTCAGTCCGACCGCAGTCTTCCTCGATTCTTGTAGTAGGACTTCTTCATCTAGTTCAAAGTGTGCATTCTGGGGCCAGTTTGCATCTTCCTCTTTTAAAAACGCAGGTCCAGTAAACCATATTGACTGGATAATTTCGTCGACGTCACAACCTCTTGATACAATATCTGCTGGGTTCTGTTTCGTTGGAACATGCCGCCACGTAGCTTCACCTGACCACTCTTGAATCTCCGCTACTCTATTCGATACGAATGTGGATAATGAAGATGGATGAGACCGGATCCAATGGAGCGTAACTTCAGAATCCGACCAATAAACAATCCGTTCGATAGGTACCTTTAAAAGGGGCTTGATTCTGTGGCAGAGATCTGCGAGAAGGTGAGCGGCACATAACTCAAGCCTTGGGAGTGTTTTAGTCTTGAGCGGCGCTACTTTAGACTTTGAAGTCAACAGCGATATTTTATAACCTTCTGCAGTTTTGCTACGAATGTAGACGCAAGCTCCATAAGCTCTTAAGGATGCGTCAGCAAAGGCATGTAATTGGACCGGTGACATCGGATCGGTATGCACAAACCGGGGAATAGATATTTCCTCTAATTTAGACAATGTAATTTTTATCATATTCCAAGCTGTTTCCAAATGAATAGGAATCGACTCATCCCAATCTAACTTATTAAGCCAAAGTTCCTGCAATAGGATCTTTCCTCTTATTACAATAGGACTTAATAAGCCGAGGGGGTCAAACAGCTTCGATGTCACCGATAGTATGTTCCGTTTTGTCGCTCGGAGACCCATGACAGCAGTGTCAATTTGAAATTTGAAGGCATCTTCGTTAGGCAACCACGATATTCCTAACGCCTTAGTTGACTCTGAGTCCGAGATGGGTATGGATTTAACTGTGCTCTCAGATGCGGTAACGTCAGGTGAGTTTGAAAACCACTTTGTCAATTCAAAACCTGCAGTTTGAAGAACCTGAGATACTTCAGACTTAATAGTCTTTAACTCCTCTACGCATGCAGCACCAGTCAACATATCATCGACATAAAAGTCGGATCCAATAACCTTAGCAGCTCTAGGAAAAGAAACTTTGGCAGACTCACTTAACCTTTTTAAACACCGAATAGCCAAAAACGGGGCTGGTCCAGTACCATATGTTACGGTGTTGAGCTTGTATAATCTCAAGGACTCAGAGGGGTCTCTTCTCCACACTATAAGTTGAAACTGCCTATCTGCTTCATTCACCATCACTTGGCGATACATTTTCTTTACATCGGCGGTCAGGGCAAACCTATGCAGCCGGAAGCGCAGTAACGTTGAGTACAACTCATCTTGGATTGTCGGCCCAACCATCAAAATGTCATTTAGAGACTTCTGAGTTGACGATTTACAAGACGCATCGAAAACGACACGTAACTTGGTTGACGTACTTTGGGGTCTCAGAACACATTGATGTGGGATAACATAATGTGGAGCAGAAGGAAGTTTATCTGTAAGAGACATATGACCTAAGGAAAGGTACTCCTCCATAAATTCTAGGTACATTTCCTTCATCTCAGGGTCTCGAGACAGCCTTCTTTCAAGCGACAAAAACCGCCGTTTTGCAACTTCAAAAGAGTTGCCTAACTCATTTGGATCCGATTTAAACGGCAGTCTTACTTCAAACCGACCTGATGGCAAAACCTGAGTAGTCTTCCGGTAGTGTTCTTCACATAACTTTTGCTCAGGTGACAGAATTTTCTTTAGAGATGGCATTTCTTCCAGTGACCAAAACTTCTGTAGTGTGCTGTCAATAGACACTAAAATCTCTTCACTACAACTGAAACTTTTCACAACTTCTGTAGGGGAAGATGCCTTATATCTACCCGATACAACCCAGCCGAAGAGGGTTTTCTGCAGAGTTGGAAAGTCAGGACCTTGTCTAATTTGTCCAACAGCTAATAATTCGAAAAATGATTCTGCTCCTATTAACATATCTATTCTTTGTGGCTTGTAGAAATAGGGGTCTGCTAGTGGTAGGTTCTTTGGAATTTTCCAGTCATTGATATTGACCGACTGGTCAGGATGATATCCTGATATTGATTTCAAAATCCAAAAATCGAAGGAGAACTCACTACCATTTATACGCGACTTCACCATTGTGTGTACCTTTTTCTTAACTTGAGAATTGGACTCGCCAATACCAAGTAAGTTTATACACGACTCCTCTTTACGGATCTGTAAGCGGTGAGCAAGGTCCTCTGTTATAAAATTCGTTTGGGACCCAGAGTCAAGAAGTGCTCGGGCCCAAATATATTCACCGTTTTTAGTTCTTACACTTACGATCGACGTGGCTAAAATCACTCTGTCCAATGATGTCGCATGCATAACATGTGACGTGGAAGGCTGATCTTGATTTAAAGAGGGAGAAAGAATCTCTTGGGGTGGTGGCAACGCTAAACTATTTTCGGACACTGTATATCTATGCAGTAAAACGTGATGCGAGCGGCCACAAACTCGACATTTATTAAATTTGCATTTTGAAACAGTGTGACCCTTTCGCATACAATTGATGCATAAGGAAGCAGATTTTACAAAGTCAAACCTTTGCATTACCGAAAGGCGACCAAACGGACCACAGTTCGCTAGGATATGGTCTCCTGCATTGCAATAGCTACAACTTTGCTGGGATTTACTGTTGGACGAAGAACAAGAAAATGAGCTGCGATTATGTGGCTTGCTCGACATAACTTTATCTTGCTTTGGTTTCGTCGATTCTTCAGCGGATAAATGCTGGTATCGGCGGTTTAACATTTTTTCAAAATCGGACCAAAGCGGTAACCTTTCATAATCTAATTGTTCTTCCCATTTTTGTTTGGTCACTGGGTCTACTCTGTTCAAAACAAGATAGATCAACATTGCATTTGAAATCTTGGTGTCGTCTCCTATCGATAACAAAGAACCGTATATAGATGATACGGTGTCGATAATATTTCTTAAAGACGAAGCTGACTGTTGCGTTATTTTCGGAAGACTAAACAATGTTGAAATATTATTCATAAAAATTAAACATTCGTTATCATACACTTTTTTCAGGCTGATCATAGCCTTTTCATAATTGCTCTCGGTGACTTGGTAGGCCTTAATAGTTCCCAAAGCTTCACCAGAAAGACAAGAAATTAAGTGATTGAATTTTTCTATGACGGGAATGCTGTCGTCTTGATGAACAAGAGTTTCGAAAAGGCTAATGAAATTCTTAAACTCCGAATATTTGCCGCTGAATTTCGGCAATGCCAAATTCGGAAGTCGAGCTCGAGTTGGGGCTACAGAAGCTGATCCAATTATTTTGGTTTCGCTTGCCGTCTTCAAGGCTGAGATAAGCGACATTATTTTTGCCTTGGTAATTATTGAAAGCTCTTCCAACTCTTCTCCGAACTCATCGCCATCATCTAAATCTTCGATCTGTTCTTGTATTTGAGTTGCCTTAATAATAGAAGCATTTAAAATCTCTAGCCGACAAGTTAGTTCTACTTCTTGGATCGGAATCTGGCCGGCTTCTATTCGATCATTTAATCGGCGGATGCTCATCACTGGTTTTTTGAGCTTATTTTTAAGATCCGCAAGAAGTTCAAGAGATTTTGGCTTATCTGGACTCATTTTAATTTATTTTTATTTATTTTTTTTTTTTTTTATATATAAACCACGAAATAAATAAATATATATATAAATAAATTATTTATCCAAGAATAATAATTAATAAAATAAATAAGTTTTAAAAGAGGATAATTGTTCAATTAGAATGACGACAAAATGTTAAATAAATTTTCGAAACAAAATACTAAGAGTAATAACAATTTAATTTAATTATTAAATTTGTTCGAAAAAATTATTTTAATAATTATCCACAACGAAAACGACGAAAAAAAATATTAAATTGAATATCGAGCCACGAGGTATCAAAATTAACAGTGGTTGCAATGACGGCAAAAATCAGTATACCCGTCCGAATGCAGGGTAGCGCGTCACTTTGATCTTCAGCGCGCCAAACCAAAAGTCCAACAACAATTACAACGATGCTAACGGCAGACAAGCGAAGCGAAAAAGGAAAACGAAAAAGTTAACCGCTGCAGCTGCTTGTATATGAGGACTTATGTATTGGTTATATATAGCGGCTGGGATAATTTTACGAACTATTAATTTTCGAGTTTCAATAAATAAATTGGGGGCGACAGTGATTGCAATAATATAACACAATTATGTAAATGTTGCGTCCAACGGAGGTTCAAATAGGTTATAATGTGTATGTGTATATGTATGTGTATATAATAAATTTTAATATAATTTTTTATTTTTATTTATTATAAATAAATGCATGCACAACTAGCTCTACTATATCGATACGTCTGTGCCAAGAATTGAAAGCGAGGTGCAATTTTTCAGCACAAGACAATAAACAATTAAATTGTTTTTCTTATAAACTCAAGCTTTCAATTTTTTGCACAAATACCTCAGGTTCTGCGTTAGGGTCTTTCAATCCAGCTGCCACTTTCCTTTTGCACATTGAGCAGTCGCAGGGCATCCCTCTGGCAGCAGTTCTTTTTGGCGAACAGAGTATTTCGCGACCGGCACGATATTTTAAGCAGGAGCTGCTGTGTATTTTCTATCCACACCGACACGCCGCGGGCAACAAAATCACGGTGTATGTATGTAATTGAGTGCTTTGAACTCCACTTGCACTTGCACTTTATATTTTTGGTTTATGTGTCACTGTCACTAGTTTCCAAATAAATTAATAACTTTAACGTCCACCCGGGAGCGCCATGAAAAATTAGAGAGTTTTCTAATTATTAATTTCCGAAAAAAACTTGGCGGTGGCTAAAATTATTAATAGCGATAAACGAAAACGAAAGAAAAGGTGTCGACGGCTCAAATCAATTTCAACGAATACTTCTATATTTTTCGACAAAGTACTTAGAGCCTAGCTTAACGAAGGTTGGCGAAGACGGGGCGACTTCGCCGAGAGCGAGAGAAAACTTTATTGTGCTCCCGCCTTCGCCCTAAACTAACTTACACTAAACTTCAAGTTTTTTAACAATTTCATTAAAAATTCAAATTTGCGCGAACACCACCCTTATGACAACGCCAAAATCCGGATAAATGCAGCTCGATTTTTCGGTATTTTAATCAAAACCCTGGGAAATAGTGGTCGAATGTTGGAATGGCTTACTTCGTTGAATTCGTTACAAAATTTCCAAAAAAGTGCCATTTACAGAAACAAAATTGCATTTGAACAAAGTTTTGAAAAAAACATGACGACCCCCACCCTTATGACAACGCCAAAATCCGAAGAAAATCACCTCTATTTTCGGTATTTTAATCAAAACCCTGGAAAATAGTGGTCGAATTTTTGAATGGCATACCTCGTTGAATTCGTTACAAAATTTCCAACAAAGTGTCATTTACAGAAAAAAAAACTGCATTTGAACAATTTTTGAAAAAAATGACGACCCCCACCCTTATGACAACGCCAAAATCCGAAGAAAATCACCTCGATTTTCGGTATTTTAATCAAAATCCTGGGAAATAGTGGTCGAATGTTGGAATGGCATACCTCGTTGAATTCGTTACAAAATTTCCAACAAAGTGTCATTTACAGAAAAAAAATTGCATTTGAACAAATTTTTGAAAAAAAAATGACGACCCCCACCCTTATGACAACGCCAAAATCCGAAGAAAATCACCTCAATTGTCGATATTTTAATCAAAACCCTGGGAAATAGTGGTCGAATTTTGAATGGCATTCCTCGTTGAATTCGTTACAAAATTTCCAACAAAGTGTCATTTACAGAAAAAAAAACTGCATTTAAACAATTTTTGAAAAAAATGACGACCCCCGCCCTTATGACAACGCCACAATCCGAAGAAAATCACCTCAATTGTCGGTATTTTAATTAAAGCCCTGGGAAATAGTGGTCGAATGTTGGAATGGCATACCTCGTTGAATTCGTTACAAAATTTCCAACAAAGTGTCATTTACAGAAATAAAATTGCATTTGAACAAAGTTTTGAAAAAAACATGACGACCCCCACCCTTATGACAACGCCAAAATCCGAAGAAAATCACCTCTATTTTCGGTATTTTAATCAAAACCCTGGAAATAGTGGTCGAATTTTTGAATGGCATACCTCGTTGAATTCGTTACAAAATTTCCAACAAAGTGTCATTTACAGAAAAAAAACTGCATTTGAACAATTTTTGAAAAAAATGACGACCCCCACCCTTATGACAACGCCAAAATCCGAAGAAAATCACCTCGATTTTCGGTAATTTAATCAAAATCCTGGGAAATAGTGGTCGAATGTTGGAATGGCATACCTCGTTGAATTCGTTACAAAATTTCCAACAAAGTGTCATTTACAGAAAAAAAACTGCATTTGAACAAATTTTTGAAAAAAAAATGTCGACCCCCACCCTTATGACAACGCCAAAATCCGAAGAAAATCAGCTCAATTGTCGGTATTTTGATCAAAACCCTGGGAAATAGTGGTCGAATTTTTGAATGGCATTCCTCGTTGAATTCGTTACAAAATTTCCAACCAAGTGTCATTTACAGAAAAAAAACTGCATTTGAACAAATTTTTGAAAAAAAAATGTCGACCCCCCCCCTGATGACAACGCCAAAATCCAAAGAAAATCAAAACAGAAAATAAACTGCATTTGAACAATTTTTGAAAAAAATGACGACCCCCACCCTTATGACAACGCCAAAATCCGGATAAAATCAGCTCGATTTTTTGGTATTTTAATCAAAACCCAGGGAAATAGTGGTCGAATGTTGGAATGGCATACTTCGTTGAATTCGTTACAAAATTACCAACAAAGTGTCATTTACAGAAAAAAAACTGCATTTGAACAATTTTTGAAAAAAATGACGACCCCGACCCTTATGACAACGCCAAAATCCGAAGAAAATCACCTCGATTTTCGGTATTTTACTCAAAATCCTGGCAAATAGTGGTCGAATGTTGGAATGGCATACCTCGTTGAATTCGTTACAAAATTTCCAACAAAGTGTCATTTACAGAAATAAACTGGATTTGAACAATTTTTGAAAAAAATGACGACCCCCACCCTTATGACAACGCCAAAATCCGGATAAAATCAGCTCGATTTTTGGTATTTTAATCAAAACCCAGGGAAATAGTGGTCGAATGTTGGAATGGCATACTTCGTTGAATTCGTTACAAAATTTCCAACAAAGTGTCATTTACAGAAAAAAAATTGCATTTGAACAAAGTTTTGAAAAAAACATGACGACCCCCACCCTTATGACAACGCCAAAATCCGAAGAAAATCACCTCGATTTTCGGTATTTTAATCAAAACCCTGGGAAATAGTGGTCGAATGTTGGAATGGCATACCTCCTTGAATTCGTTACAAAATTTCCAACAAAGTGTCATTTACAGAAAAAAAACTGCATTTGAACAATTTTTAAAAAAAATGACGACGCCCACCCTGATGACAACTCCAAAATCCGAAGAAAATCACCTCAATTTTTCGGTTTTTTAATCAAAACCCTGGGAAATAGTGGTCGAATGTTGGAATGGCATACCTCGTTGAATTCGTTACAAAATTTCCAAGTGTCATTTACAGAAAAAAAACTGCATTTGAACAAATTTTTGAAAAAAAAATGACGACCCATATGACAACGCCAAAATCCGAAGAAAATCACCTCGATTTTCGGTATTTTAATCAAAACCCAGGGAAATAGTGCTCAAATGTTGGAATGGCATACCTCGTTGAATTCGTTACAAAATTTCCAACAAAGTGTCATTTACAGAAACAAAATTGCATTTGAACAAAGTTTTGAAAAAAACATGACGACCCCCACCCTTATGACAACGCCAAAATCCGAAGAAAATCACCTCTATTTTCGGTATTTTAATCAAAACCCTGGAAAATAGTGGTCGAATTTTTGAATGGCATACCTCGTTGAATTCGTTACAAAATTTCCAACAAAGTGTCATTTACAGAAAAAAAAACTGCATTTGAACAATTTTTGAAAAAAATGACGACCCCCACCCTTATGACAACGCCAAAATCCGAAGAAAATCACCTCGATTTTCGGTATTTTAATCAAAACCCAGGGAAATAGTGGTCGAATGTTGGAATGGCATACCTCGTTGAATTCGTTACAAAATTTCCAAGTGTCATTTACAGAAACAAAATTGCATTTGAACAAAGTTTTGAAAAAAACATGACGACCCCCACCCTTATGACAACGCCAAAATCCGAAGAAAATCACCTCTATTTTCGGTATTTTAATCAAAACCCTGGAAAATAGTGGTCGAATTTTTGAATGGCATACCTCGTTGAATTCGTTACAAAATTTCCAACAAAGTGTCATTTACAGAAAAAAAATTGCATTTGAACAAATTTTTGAAAAAAAAATGACGACCCCCACCCTTATGACAACGCCAAAATCTGTAGTGGTCAGTTTAAATAGAGTGTACAAATACTTATGCTCTTAATGTTCTCTTTATAATTTGCATTGAGTGAAACTTCTGAAGTATAAGACATTTTATGGTTCATATGCTTCGCCTTGCAAGAGTGCGCTCATATATGATAGATAAGAAAGGTTCGGGTAACATGCAGGTAGAAAATCGTATGATTCCTCCGTTATCGCCCCGACTTGAGTAATTCGGTGTCGGCAGCTCTGCCCGAACTCTCAAAAGCTCGGTTGCGGGCCCAAAACTTCTTTAAGCGACGAAAGATAATTTCATTACCGTCGATCGAGTCATTGTGAGCACAAGTGCGAATACAAGTCGTTCAAAATCAAATACATAAAGCAACAAAGTGACACTCGGAAGCTAGTATTTAATAGTTATATCCAAATAATTATTCGTATCACCTTACCGGTTAAAAGGAATTAAAAACCAAAGGTAAAGATAAATAAATTCTTCGTGAGTGGAAATTAAGATCAAAACTGTTCGCAGATCTTTTCAACTCGGGAGTGGCCGGTTAAGGCAGTGTACTCACCTGGCCCCTTTGAGGGCCTGATACTTTTCGACAAGGGACTTTTAATTGGAAATCACTAAGCCAGGTTTTATTGGCTAGTGGAACCGCAGAGCCCAAGCTATCGGAGAGGTTTATTCTCCACGCCGGATCAATGTCCGGATCAAAGGTCGGAAGCTGCATGTGGTCTTGATTACATAAACCGTCAGAGCAACCTCACCAACAAGAAGAAATAGTGCTCCAATGACCCCATAATTGTGACCTGTGCCACTCTTGACCGTCTTCAGAGAACTCGGATGACAATCACGCTTCGCTAAAATCAGTTTTGGACCACACATCGACGACTCTCAAACTGTGCCAATGTGACTACGGGAGTGGCTTTAAAACAGAAGCTGTATGCGCAAGGCAGTTGCTCCAAAACCGTTGCTGCTAGAGATGGACTGCTGTTCGAGACCTTTATTTTTCTCTTTTATAAATAATATTTAAATTGTTAGCCTTTACGATAATTTTGGACTTAAATATAGTGTCGAGGATGGTACGTTGAATAAGGGTATGAAAACCAAAATGATGAAGTATATTTATAGTTTACATTAGACCTGGTTTACTTATAAATCTTTTCGATTCCCTAATATAGCACTCATCAATCACCGTCATCCTTGAGCTCAACGATCACGCTTGGAAAATGTTATAAAAAGTAAAGAGTGAGTTTTCAGTGAGAGTGAATAAATGAATTGAACCCCTCAAATTATATATATAGTAACATACCCACACCCACATATCTACCACATAAAGTAACATACACACACCCACATATCTACAACATAAACATATTTACATTACGCAATTGTCACACCCAAAATCATCGGCTCCCAAGAGTCGCCAATTAATATAAACATCCTCTTGAGTTATAAACAAATGAAAGAACCCCAAATTGTCGGCTCCCACGACTGACCAATTAATGTAAACATCCTCTTGCATTATATACAAATGTCCCCAAACTCCAAAAAGCTTTTATCCCCCAATACTGTAAAATTGCAGACGCAGCTCAAACCTAGATCGCTCTCTTGCTCAGTGCTCTCATTTTGGACACTCTCAATTTATCAATAAAGTTCTTTCTCCCAATCGAAGGTTTGATAAGCGCCAGCTTAGTTTATAAGTTTGAGTTTTAAGTTGAATCTTGTAAGGAGTAGACCTATCTCTCCCAGTTCGCGTTTACACTATTTTGATAAATAAAAAATTATATTTTTTTCAAAGTGCTTAATCCCGAATTTGTTATTGGCGCAGCCGGTAGGATATAACTTTTTATACGGTTATATCCTTAAAGAACCCAAACGTCGTTCGTCCCAGTGCAATTATAAACCAGCTATCGCAGTGTCGGTTTGTGTCGCTAATATACGAACGGAAACCTCAATTTTTGCAACACGCTATCGAAGCTCAGGTTGCGAGGTTTTTTTTTAAAACATAAATCTTGACCCGTGTGACTGTCAAGTAACTAAAACAAATTTTTTGCAAAAACCCGTTTTATTGTAAAAGTTAGTGCCTTTGTTCGTAACACAAGGGTTACTAAAAAATAAAACACCTTAGTTCTCCCCCACCAGTGGTAAGAGACTAGGTATAACAATTTTAAATCAAATTCATAATACAAAACTTTTAAAATTGTGAAAAATTTATAAAACTAAATAAAAAACCAAAAATGGCAGAACCAGTGCTATTATTGTCAGAAAACCATCTAAATCAAGCCCTGAACCAAATCAGGCAAGTGCCGCAATTTGGAGGCAACCCGCTCGAACTCAGCCCGTTCATCAGGAGGATAGATTTTATCCTGGAGTTGTACCCCACAACATGTATACGCCAGTCGAGCGTATTCTTCAGTGCGATTGAAATGCAGCTTCACGGAGATGCCCAGAGGATATCTCAACTGTCAACAGCCAGATGCTGGAGGGATTTAAGGAACGCCCTCATCAACGAATATAAAACCCAGACGCCCTGCGAAGAACTACTAAGACGTCTGTATAACACCCCCTTTCCTGGGTGTATACGTAAGTTTGTTGAGGACATTGAGTCCAAATCTTTTGTAATATTAAATAAATTAGCCTTAGAAAATAACGCTTCAAATACAATTTTATACACAAATGCTCTTAACAATACAGTTAAAGATGTTATTATGAAAAAATTGCCAGACAGACTTTTTATGACATTGGCTAGGTATGATATTACTAATGCTAATAAACTAAAATGTGTAGCACAACAAGAAGGTTGTTATGAAACATTTTATTCAGATCGAACAAAGAATTCACAAAATCAAAACCAAGATAAGAGAAATTATCAACCCCAACAAAATACTAATAAACAACAATACTATAATTCCCAAAACCAATACAGACAGCAGAATAATATTTCCCCAAATCAATATAAGCAACAGGCTAGTACATCTCAAGGCCAACATAAGCCTAATTATAATAAAAATAACAGCGAAACTTTTTATGAAAACCACCCATTATATCAGGCAACAAAACAAGAATTCCAACAAAAATTAAATTATAATCAGGTTAGGAATCCTATAAATTATAAATCACACCAAAATGGGGCTAATGCTCCTAATCGACCAATAAAAAGATAATCTTAAGAAAATTTTATATGAATTTAGCGACATACAGTACAAAGAAAGTGACAATTTGACTTTCACTAGTACTATCAAGCATGTCATTCATACAAAAAATGAGCAACCGGTTTACAAAAAACCATACAAATATCCTCAAGCTTACGACCAGGAAGTCGATTCGCAAATGAGAGATATGATAAAACAGGGAATAATTCGTAAGTCAAATTCCCCTTATTGCTCACCCATTTGGATAGTACCTAAGAAAGGTGATGCATCTGGAACAAAAAAGTTCCGTATCGTAATTGACTATCGTAATTTAAATGAAATTACGGTAGATGACAAATATCCTATCCCGGTCATGGATGAAATATTGGACAAACTTGGTAGATGCCAATATTTTACCACTATTGACCTTGCAAAAGGTTTTCACCAAATACAAATGGATGAAAATTCTATTCCAAAGACAGCTTTTTCCACCAAAAATGGCCATTATGAATATACTCGAATGCCCTTTGGATTGAAAAATGCCCCTGCTACCTTTCAAAGGTGCATGAACAATCTATTAGAAGATTTGATCTACAAGGATTGTTTGGTCTACATGGACGATATTATCGTGTACTCCACTTCATTGGAGGAACATGTATTATCTTTGCGAAAGGTATTTGAAAAATTACGAGAAGCTAATCTCAAGCTTCAACTCGACAAATGCGAGTTTATGAAAAAGGAAACAGAATTCCTTGGACATATTATAACAACAACTGGTATAAAACCAAATCCTCTCAAAATAGAGGCAATACAGAATTTCCCTATACCCAAATCCCCAAAACAAATAAAATCCTTTTTAGGTCTTTGTGGATTTTATAGGAAATTTATCCCAAACTTTGCTAAAATAGCAAAACCAATGACAGCAAAGCTTAAAAAAGGCGTAACTTTGAATATAAAAGATAATGATTATGTACAAGCGTTTGAAAAACTTAAACTTTTAATAATGTCCGATCCAATACTTATATACCCAAACTTCGAAAAACCATTTTCATTAACAACAGATGCAAGTAATATTGCTATAGGAGCAGTATTATCGCAAAATCATAAACCAATCTGTTATGCCAGCAGAACTCTTAATGAACACGAAATTAATTATTCGGCAATAGAAAAAGAACTTTTAGCTATTGTCTGGGCCACCAAATATTTCAGGTCCTATCTTTTTGGCAGAAAATTTCTGATCCTAAGTGATCACAGGCCTCTAGTATGGCTCAATAATATTAAAGAACCTAATATGAAATTACAACGCTGGAAAATCAAACTAAATGAGTTTGATTATGAAATAAAATATTTGCCCGGTAAAGAAAACCATGTGGCAGACGCCTTATCTAGAATAAGAATAGAGGAAGCCTATTTAGGAGAGACTTCCAGTAATTCAAATACAATAACAACAGTAGCTACAGTGCATAGTGCACCAGAAGATAACCAAAACCACATTTCAATAACAGAAAGACCACTAAATTATTATAACAGACAACTAGAATTTATAAGAGGAGACTTAAATGAAGTCGAAGTAATAAATTATTTTCATAAAACAAAAATTATAATAACATATAAAGAGATGACAATAGAATACGCAAAACAATTAATAATTGAATACTTTTCTAATAAGAAAAGCGTAATATACTTTCCAATTGAAACAGACTTTTAATTTTTCAAAAGGCATACGTTGAAATTATTTCCCCAGATAACTTAACTAAAACAATGAAAACTAATAGTAAATTAATAGATATTAACACTTACGCAGAATTCAAAGAAATTATTATTAAAACACACAGAGAACTATTACATCCAGGAATAGAAAAACAAACAGCACTTTTTAAAGAAAAATATTATTTTCCCGATCACCAAAAATTAATTCAAAATTTTATTAATGAATGCGAAGTATGCAACATCGCAAAAACAGAACACAGAAATACTAAATTAGAATTCGAAATAACCCCAGAAATTTGTAATCCAAGAGAAAAATATGTCATTGATTTTTATATGATAGATAATAAACAATTTTTATCTTGTATAGATATTTATTCAAAATTTGCCACCTTAATAGAAGTCAACAGCCGAGATTGGTTAGAAGCAAAAAGAGCATTAACTAAAGTTTTCAATGAAATGGGTAAACCAAACCAAATCAAAGCAGACAAAGATTCAGCTTTCATGTGTGCAGCATTGCAACTTTGGTTAAAATCTGAAGATGTTGTTATTGATATAACAACAAGCAAAAATGGAATTTCTGACGTTGAGAGATTTCATAAAACGGTAAATGAAAAGTTAAGAATCATAAACAGTGAAACCGACATAGAAAATAAGCTAACAAAATTTGAAACTATTCTTTATGTCTATAATCATAAAACAAAACATAACACGACAGGCAGAACTCCTGCAGATATTTTTATTTTCGCTGGAACTCCAAAATATAATACACAGTCAAATAAAATCAATAAAATAGAAAAATTAAATGAATCACGAAATAGATTTGAATTTGATACTAGATATCGACAAGCTCCACTAGTAAAATCAAAAACCACTAATCCGTTTAAAAAGACAGGAAAAACCACAAAATTAGATGATAATCATTACGAAGAAGTTAACAGAGGAAGAAAAATAATACATTATAAGTCTAAATATAAGAAAACAAAGAAAATTAACGAAAATAAATACGATAATTCCAGATGCACGCTAAATGAAAACCAAACCTAACTTGTTGATCAACACTATCAACATATTATTAATTTTAATATATTTTACAAAACTTACCAATGGCCAAAATTTGGAAATCAATCCCGTTCAAGCAAAAAACGGTTATTTAATATTTAAAACAGGAACCTTGGACTTACCAACTAATTACGAATATCATTGTTTAACCGTCAACTTAACCAAAACTGAACTAACGTATACTAATTTAATTAAACAATCAGAAGAATTTTCAGGTTTAAAACAAATTATATACTTAACAGAGAAATTAAATAGAGAAATGAATGGAATTAGAATTGCAAAACGTAGCAAACGAGGTCTTATAAATTTTATAGGCACAACATATAAATATCTATTTGGAACATTAGATGAACAAGATAAAGAAGAATTAATAAATAAAATTGAAAATTTAGAACAAAACACAATTCAAGTTAATGAACTTAATAAAGTAATAGATGCAGTAAACAAAGGTATTGAAACAATAAATCATTTAAGCTTGGTCTATGATGTAGACGAAAGGCTAGCATTACTTATTTTTAATCTACAAGAATTTACTGAATATATAGAGGACATAGAACTAGGAATGCAACTTACTAGACTAGGCATTTTTAACCCTAAATTACTTAAGCATGATACTTTAACTCATGTTAATTCAGAAAAATTATTAATAATAAAAACCTCTACTTGGTTACAAACCAATACTAATCAAATATTGATAATTTCTCATATCCCAAAAGACATTATAAAAACTTCAATATTCAAAATTTTGCCTTACCCAAATGAATTTAATGACATATTAACAGAACCTTTAGAAGACAAATATTATTTTCAAAATAATCAAATATTTTCATTTAACACAAAAGAAAGAGTTACAAATAAATGCATTATAGGAATATTAAACCAAGCCAATGCCGAATGTAAATATACAAAAATGTATAAAAAATATGAAACAAATTATATAGAGCCAAATATTATAATTACTTGGAACTTACCGAAAACTATTTTAAACCAAACATGTATAAATCAAGCAATAGTTGTCGAAGGAAATAAAATCGTAAAAGCATTTAATTGTTCTGTACAAATCGAAGAAATCTTAATAACAAATACTATAATGGATTACACACAAACTATTTATGTTAACAATAATGTAACAATGATAGAACCACTGTCAATAATTGAAGCAAAAGATATAATAAGAATACATACAAGAAAAAATAACACATTTCAAATTATAATACTTACTATTTTAATTGTAATAATTATAATTTTAATTATTTACTTCATCTATAAATTTAAGAGTATTCCGAGAAACATTGTAATTAAATATAAAAATCAAAACAAAAACAATACTAAGAACCCAGAAAATCAAACTGAATTAAACAATATTGTACCAAATGAAAATACTCTACAATTAAACGAAAATACTACACAAACTAATATACCCACTCACATATACCCTAATATATCCGCCTGAGGACAGGCTCTTTTCTAATGGATGGGGAAGTAACATACCCACACCCACATATCTACCACATAAAGTAACATACACACACCCACATATCTACAACATAAACATATTTACATTACGCATTTGTCACACCCAAAATCATCGGCTCCCAAGAGTCGCCAATTAATATAAACATCCTCTTGAGTTATAAACAAATGAAAGAACCCCAAATTGTCGGCTCCCACGACTGACCAATTAATGTAAACATCCTCTTGCATTATATACAAATGTCCCCAAACTCCAAAAAGCTTTTATCCCCCAATACTGTAAAATTGCAGACGCAGCTCAAACCTAGATCGCTCTCTTGCTCAGTGCTCTCATTTTGGACACTCTCAATTTATCAATAAGTTCTTTCTCCCAATCGAAGGTTTGATAAGCGCCAGCTTAGTTTATAAGTTTGAGTTTTAAGTTGAATCTTGTAAGGAGTAGACCTATCTCTCCCAGTTCGCGTTTACACTATTTTGATAAATAAAAAATTATATTTTTTTCAAAGTGCTTAATCCCGAATTTGTTATTATATATACTTACGTCCTATTCTTAACTAAAGATACGAAATTTAAATCCCTATATCCTAAATACATACTATCTTACGACTATTTTGTCCATCTGAATTTTGATAACTTAGATTATAACTATTCTTTTTTCTTTATAAATATAAAATTATATACTCTAAAAACAATATTAGAAAACTATGAGAATTACTATGAATTATTTTGACACTTATTTGAATTATTAAAATGTGTACTTAACATTAAAATGATCGCCTAATTTCTTTAATTACTCGTCCCGAGTAGAGCATGTGCAGGTCAGTGTTAATATGAATTAAAACTAGAACTTTATAAGGGTCATATTAATATTTAATATGATAAAGGAAGGGAGGGTAAAGAAATGGGATAACTTACATCTAACTCCCAGTCTGAAGAACGAAACACCACTGGGCTATAGTCGTTAGCCTATTACTGTTATTTTATTTGCCAACCACAAAACTATTAATAGCCATAAACTCGCAGTTATACGTGTACCTAAAATATTATGCTAATGGGATCGATTGACATATAGGAGAGTAGAAAGACCCCACGACAATCCGGCGAGCTAGTTTGAGCACAGCAAGAGGTACACTTCTCGAAATCCTGTCAATCGTCTGTGTCATCCGAAATCAATAGCTTTTAGCTATTTCCTCTACAACATTTTTTTATTTTGACACAGGGAAATCACCCACACTACATAATTGGCGCCCAGAACGTGTGGCCTTTGAAACCAGGGAAAAAATTAAGGTTTTAGATACCACAAATAAAGCTCTTCCAATTCCACCCAAAAACAATAGTATTTTGCAAATAAGTCATGCTAAACTGAGTCTGTCCCTTTTAAGTTCTGGATTTTATTAACGGATATGCGGTGTTTAATTCAAAATTGGATTAACCGACTTTAATTAATTCAGAATATAAGTGGATACAAACTCAGTAAGGCCGACAAAGTAGACATAGATATTTAGGTCAATTTTAGTTTGCGATTTTACGTCATCCATTCGGAGTATCAGGATGGGGCGTCCAAACTATAAACCATATATCACCAAAGTTTGTGAAAGGAAATTAAATCAAGGCAGTTGGATATTTAATTTGCTAGATTTATTATTTGGAGATTAACCACTACCAGATTAGTTTCTATAAAAACAAACAAAAGATATTGTATATTAAATTTCAAAAGCAAGTGTTTCGTTCTAAGCTAGTAGGTTTATATATTACTGACTAAAACATGCTCAAAAGGGACGAATTTTTGTATTTAATTATAAAACAAACATACTTGAGTTTAGAGAAAAGCTAGTTCAGAACAATTAATTTCTAAACGCAAAAAATTTATCTATATTTAAAATGCCGTTACAACGCACCCCAGAAGGTGGCGCAGTAGGCGGCGATCTGGGGGAACCTGCCCCCGAATTTTGCGGCATATGTAAAGAGACATTAACTACAACGCAGTTAAAGTGTACCACACCATGTGGACATCGCTTTCACGATAGCTGCATGCAGGAATTTTTGAAAACGAGCCGAATATGCACTATTTGCAAATCGAATTTAATCCGGCTATGATCACCTTTGAGGAAAACACTCTAGCAGCCGAACTACCAGAAAATATGAATTTAGCTCCAGCTCAACAAAATTTTGAATTTCTATCTCCTGAGCAAAGACCTAGAGGTCGAGGAAGGGGACGAGGGGCTAAGTCGCGACAAAACCGTACAGATTTCGATAGCAGGACGATGAGAACCAGATCACAGACTCGAAACGGAAGAGATAACTCAGTTGCAAGTACAGCACCTTACTCTCAAGAAGGAGATGAGAGCGAGAATACTTCAAACGTTATCCATGCTATTATAAAAAGCCAGCAAAAAGACATGATGACAGAACTTAGTTCATTCGTAAAAAGGACTATAGAAGAGAGTCTTAGAGCACAACTAGGAAGACTTATATTAAGTACGGACTTAACTCCGACACAGCCGCAACAACCGGATCCTCAAAGTGAAGTACAAAGGAATCAACCTTCACAAAGAAACGCAGAAGGATTAGGAAATCAATTTAGCAGCACATCTAATAGATCAGTGGCACCAGAGAAGGCTGCAAATATTCTGGCTAGTTGGCGTTTAAAATTCGATGGATCAAAAGACTCCATGTACGTTGACGAATTTCTGTACAGGTTGAGGTCTTTAACCTCTTCAACTTTAAATAACGACTATGGATTACTTTGCGATAACCTGCATCTGTTGTTCTCAGCTAAAGCCAGTGATTGGTTCTGGAACTTTCATCGGAAGAATCCGCTCTTTTCGTGGCAAACCTTTTCGGTAGCATTCAGACAAAGATTCGATGATACGAAAGATGACTTTGACTTGTGGGAGTTGATAAGGAGAAGGCGACAAAGAGAAGGGGAATCATTTGACGATTTCCAATCAGCCATTGAAGACCTAGTATCTCGTCTTTCCAGTGAAGTAGCAGAAGATAAAATAGTGGATATTTTAAAACGCAATGCTAAAGTCTCACTTAGATACGAACTTCTTCACCTAAAAATTAAAAACCGCTGCGAACTGCGTGAAGAAGTTAAGAAGCATGACAATTTTTGTAGAGAAACTAACAATGTCATACC